>JAYRBT010000018.1:21113987-21144511 GCA_036023395.1 Myiotriccus ornatus | reverse complement strand
GTCCAACCTGGCCTTGGACACTTCCAGGGATCCAGGGGCAGCCACAGCTTCTTTGGGCAACCTGTGCCAGGGCCTCATCACCCTCATAGGGAATAATGTAAACGTCCTGGTTCTTGATAAGGCTGTGACAAGGGAATAAAATCTGCAATAAGTGGATTAAATCCCTAATAGGGCAGGAGTGGGGAGCTATGCCTTGCTGTCTCTCCCATGGAAGAAGCAGGGAGTGTCCCAGGAGGTGGCAGCCCAGGGGCCTTGACATCCAGCTGCTGGCATTTGGCAGTGTGGGCACACAGGGTTTTATGGAAAAGGAGGATGGATCCATACAGCCAGAGAAACCACTGCCAGCTATGTATCCACACAGGATTTCCCTTTGTAAATCCCGACTAACATTAACCATCCTGTTTCAGTGCTTTCCCTAGGGTGTTTGCTTTGGCTGCTGGGTTGGATGGACCTGCAGCCTGTTCCCTTCTTCCCCCATGGTCCCACATCCTGGCTCCTGTCTCATTCTGCCTTACAGGTTTCCGAATCCCCCTGAAGCTTGTCGTGTCCATAGCCATGGCTGTGATCGCTGTCTACCAGGTGATGCTGGTGATTAAATGCTAAGTAGATCTCCTTCCTTCCCTGCCTCCTGGCCACGTCCTCTCGAGGCAGAGGAGCCCAGAGGTCGCTGCCATGTCACAGTTTTGGCTTTGGGAATAGTATTAACGTGCCTCAAGGAATTACCATCCCCAGGCTGAGCCGCAGCAACCGGCCATGTGCTTCCAGGGCTCAGCCAGCCCTAAGTCTTTAAGCCAAGGTGATGGCTCGGCAGGGGGATGGCGTGACCCGGGGCTCACGTGTCACCGCTCCTTCACAGGTGGCCCTGCTGCTCCTGGTAGCCTTCGTTCCCACCATCCAGATCGTGCGGGCGGGAATGACGAAGGACGTCGTGGTGTTGTTGGTCCAGTTTGGCTTGGTGCCCTCAGACAACCCAGCTGTCCCAGGTGACATGGAGAAGGAGCTCAACATTGTCAAGCACTACCTGTGGTCGCTGGAAGGTGGGTACCCCAGCCAGGCCCCGTGTCCATAGGTGGTTTCTGGAGGATTTCAGAACTTATCGGAGAGATTCCTGATCCAGAGGGTGGTCGGTGACAAGGCAGCTTCCGGAGGGACTTCAGAGCCAGCTGCCAGAGTCTCAGACATGAAAGGCGGTGGTGTGAGCCTGGTGCTGTGCCAGCTCCGAGGAGCCGCCGCGTGCCAAGGCGGGCGGAGCCGGCAGGGAGAGCCGGCAGCGCCCCGCTGCAGATGCTGCCCCTCGGCCGTGAGCTTTGATATGTGCTGGAATCGAGCAGATGGCCCCCGGCCCCCTGGATGATTGAAAGCCTGGAATGGAAGTAGCAGGGGATGCCCCCCCTTCCTCCACGGCACTACCTTGGGGTACCACCAACTGCAGGAAGGCTTTTTATGTTTCTTCCTGAATCACCAAGCCTCTCTCATCACGTTGGTTTTTTTCCCCCCTGACATCTCCATCCCTCCTACCAGCCTTCCTTGCCCCCTGTTGCTTTCCCCCCAGCGTCCACTTTTCTGAGAGCACCTTCCCAGGCTCTCTCCATTGCACCACCTGCTTATCACAGCTTGCTCCAATGCCTTTTCCTGCGCTGGGCCAGCCTAACTACTTGGATTTCCCTTGACAGCTTGTCTTTCCCTTTCCCTGTCTCATCAGTTCACACGTGGGAGATGGAGATCCCTGTATTGCGAAGGAGGGAGGAAAACTGAGGCATGGTGACATGCAACCCCATAACTCAGCCCCTGCACTGCTTCTTAGATGCCTTTTCCAGTAAAATCCCATTCCCGGGGCTGGCCACAGGCTGGCTGATCCAGCCTTTCCCTCTGCTCCTCCGCAGTGTGCTATATCTGCTCGCTGGTGCTGTGCTGCCTCCTGACCTGTGCCATGCTCCTGAGGACACTGGTGATGCACAGGTACGGATGGCGTCCCTGCTCCCTCAGCTTTGCCCTTGCCACCGAGCCGGGATGCAGCTGGACTCTCTCCCCAGGAATAACCTGAAGGCACTTTACCAAGGGGCCGTGCTGGACGTGTTCTACAAAGCCCACATCCTGCGCCCGTCCCGACAAGCCGTGGTCTGTTGGATGAGCTTCGCCAGCTTCCAGACAGCTTTCGCCTGCTTGGGTAAAGGATCCTGGGGGTGGATGGGTGGTGGATCCCCACCTTGCACATTCTACCCTGGGATTAGGCATCTCTTCCCCCTTTCTCACGCCGTTTTCCAGAGGGATATGGCTGTGAGGCTTTTTTTCCCCTTTCCCCAAACACAATCTGTCCTTCTGCGGGAAGGACCATGCTGAACACCAAATGGTCAGGAATTAAAATAGGAGTGGGGGGGGGTGGGTGTGTGATGATGATTCATTTTGGCTCAAGCCCAAATATTTTGATTTGAGAAGCTGTCGCAGAATCTCGTGCAAAGGACTGTCTGTCTCCCCCAGTCCTGGTCATTCTGTGTGTTCCTCGCTGTGCACCTTCCCTGTCACAGCCCGCATCTCCCTGCCTGGGAGGGAAAGGCCACCCCAGGGAGGGGTGGAGGATGTCAAATAGGGTGTAAATCTTTACCCCATCATGGTTTGGAGACATTTTAAGGCCTCTCTGCCCCCTGGGAGGTGACTCTGGTCGTTGTCTGCCAAAAACCAACTGTATCAGCACTCCGAGGTCATGCAGGGGAGTCAGGCTGAGGGTCCAGGGGCGTGATGGAAGGACAGGAGTGACCATCCCTTGGGAAAGCAGACCTGTTTTGCAGGCACACTGCAGAGCTTAGTGTGGAGGTAGGAGCTGGGGAGCCCCTCAGGAGCTCCTTGCACCAGCTTTCCACGAGCCACCCAGTGCTCGATGCATCCCTGACAGAGCTGGATCTCACCTCCTTCTTAAAACTCAAGGATTTCAAGTGATTAAAGTAAAGCAGGGGCGGTGAAGCACCAGCTTGAGCACAAGGAGCCAGTCGTTGCTGATCTTGGTGTGATTTATGATTAGAAATCAGAGCTCAGGCTGGATTTTATGATGAGATATCATAGTTGCAGCCCCGAGTGATGGCTCTTCTCAGTGGGGATAATGTGGGGAGTGATAAGAAAGACTGAACTTGTAATTAAATCCTGCGCAGAGCGTCGTGTTCGGAGCGGGGGAGGCAGGTAAGGATCTCATGGGCGTTTTACGGGATTAAAATGAACAGCATGTTCAGCAATGAGCATGGATCTGGGGAATAAGAGCAAAAATGAGAACCGCTTCTCCCTCCTCCCCCTCCATGGTTCCATTCTCTCTCTGTCTCCCTCCCAGGTCTCCTCATCCAGCAAGTGATCTTCTTCTGCTGCTCGGTGGCGTTTGCCTTCCTTGTTGTCATCCCACTCCAGTACGGCACGAGCACCCCCCTCTTCACAGTCATCCAGAACATGTGGTGGGTGCTCCCAGCCCTTGGGAAGGGTGTGCTTTGGGGTGCTCTGCTGGGGGCTCTTGCAGCTTTGCTGCACGTTTCTGCTGCCTGGGATGGTGTCTCCTGTTTGGGACCCTCCTGGCGTCCAACCTCCCTCTTCCCTCCCGCCCAGGCCCTTCTGGTTGACCCTGGTGGTTGCCGTCATCGTGCAGCATTTGGCAGCTCACTACCAGTTCCTGGAGCAGCATCCCCTGCGGAAGGAGCTCACCAACAGGTATGGGGACATGGCGAGCCCTCGGGGCAGAGCTCACCCTCCTGCGGTCCAGGACTTGAGGGCTGTGTTAGGTTTACACATGTCCCTGCTGTGGAGTCCGCTGGGTCGTGAGCTCAAGGGAATTTGAGCCTGGATGCTCCCAGAGAAGTTTCTTCAGATGCTTCAAAGGGCCACGGTCCATTTACAGCCTTGATTTTGGTGGGGGGGGGAAACAGTGAGGTCTGCGCCCTGCCCTGTCACCTCCATTTGCAAGCCTGAGGAAGTCCAGATCCCTCAGGATCAGCTGGACCAGCTCAGTCCTGGCAGCAGATGAGGTCACACGTGGTATCACAGCCCAAGATGTGCCTTACGCTGGAGGCCGGGGTGGCAGATGGATCTGAGTGTCCTGCTCCATCCACCAAAGGCACTTCCACCACCTCCACCACTGCCCCTGCACAGCAGGGAGGCTGCTGTGGACTCTTCTGGCCTCCATGGGGAGCTGGTGCCCTCCCTCCCAAACTTTTGTCTGGTTTCTAAGTCTCTGAGGAGGAAAGGAGATCCTGTGTGTGTGCTGGAGGCCAAGCTCTGCGGTCCTGACAGTGCTCTGAGAGCCTGGAAGGGTGTTTGCCTCTCCCCATGGGATGGAGACACCTCAGACGGAGACCGTGTCTGCCGAGGAGGGAGGGAAGGGCGGGAGGCTTGTTTTGGCAGGTTCCTCTGGCAGGGAAGGGTTGTGCTTCCCATCCCGTGGTGTTTGTGTTCCGTGCTCTTCCTTCTCCACCCACAGGCGAGCCCTCTACATAGTCACCTACCTGCTCTTCCCCATCAACGTCCTGGTGGGTGTCCTGGCTGGGGTGTGGAGGATGGTCATTTCTGGCCTTTACAATGCCATCCACTTCTGCCAGCTGGACATCAGCCTGCTGAACCGGGGCGTGGAGGCCTTCGACCCAGGTAGGGCACGAAGAGGGTCCCCCTGCAGCCCCTCTGGGAACATGGGAGCCCTTCTCCCACCCCTGAGCTCCTGGGGGAGGTGGCTCCTGGGGTTCCTCCATTGCCTGGAGCTGCCAGGACCGAGAGTGGCTTCAAACCACCTGCTTTCAGAAATGGGAAAACTGGAGCAAGTGGCTGCTCCTGATGCCCGCTTGGTCGTGCTTTTCTATCCCAAAAAGTGGGTGATGCCCTTCTGAGTTTCACCAATGACCAGACCTCATTTCCACAAGCAGCACACCCTCATCTCTCTTGCACTAAAGGCTGCAGGAAAGGCACCGCAGCCCTTCCCCTGCTTTTCCTGCTGGGATTTTGGGAGCAGAGTTCATCCCCAGCATTGAAGGCAGAGCAGCTCTGGCAGGGCAGAGCTGGAGCCTGGCAAACAACCCTCCCCTTTGCTTCAGGGTGGGAGGGACGGGGAGAGGAGGGGGGTGGATCCAGGAAGTCTGGCCCCCCCAGATGCATTGACTGTGGTCTGTGTCCCCCCCAGGCTACCACACGTACTGCCACTATCTGAAAATCGAGGTCAGCCAGTCCCACCCGGTGATGAAAGCTTTCTGCTTGCTGCTTCTCCAGCCAGCCTGGCCAGAGCGGCCGGCGGCACCCCAGCCCAGCAACGTGGAAGAGGGTGAGACCTTCCCACCTTCAGCCAAGGGGGATGCACAGCCATCACCGTGGGGTGGCATCAGCGCCTCCTCTGCAGGTTTGCTGCTCCTCTGGAGGTGCTGGTGGTGTTTGGGGTGAAGGGACCGTGGAGGGTCGTGGTTCCGGTGACCTCTCTACTTTCATGACAACTTTCCTTGAATTGTGGATGTCTCCGTCACAGGAGATGCTCCTGTGCGAGGGCAGGATGAGGCTTCCAGGGGTGTGGATGGAATCTTGGCAGCCCCAGTGAGAGGGAGCTGGGGCTGAGATCATAGAATCCCAAAATGGTTTAGGTTGGAAGGAACCTTAAAACTCTTCTTGTTCTACTGCCAATCATGAGCAGGGACACCTTCCACTAGCCTAGGTTGCTCCAAGCCCTGTCCAACCTGGCCTTGGACACTTCCAGGGATCCAGGGGGCAGCCACAGCTTCCCTGGGCAACCTGTGCCAGGGCCTCCCCACCCTCACAGGGAAGGATTTCCTCCCAGTATCCCATCTAACCCTTCCCTCTGGCACTGGGAAGCCCCTTGTCCTGTCTCTGCATACCCTTGTCCCAAGTCCCTCTCCATCTCTCTTGGAGCTTCTTTAGGTACTAAATCATCCCCCCCTGCCATGTCCTTCCAGGCATCCAGCTGATGCATCCCGAGAGGACGCCCCTGAACAGGGCGCGGACCAGGCGGAGCCGAGCCCGTTGGTGCTTGGCTTACACGCTCCTCAACAACCCCTCGCTGATGGCCTGCCGGAAAACCGCCCTCTCCGACCCCACGGCCAACGGCACCCAGCTCAGCCCCCCCAAGCCCTGACCTCCAGGGAAGCTCCCCACCTCTCTCTGCCTCCCATGCACGCTCCTGTCCCGTCCTGTTCCTGTCTCCTGTTGACTCTAATCCCGCACCGACAGGAGTTTTGGGCACCTCTTGCCCCCTCTCCAGCCTCCGGAGCTTTTCCAGCAGTGTTGGGGGCTGGTTTTTATCTCTAGGTCCATGCTGAGCCACTCCCAAGGCCCGGAGGTGGAGACAACTGGGTCACCTCCAAGCCTGACCTGGAAGGAGATGAGCCAAGCTAAACCCTTCTGGCAACTCAAGAGATATTTTAGGAGTCACTCCTGCGATGAGCCCACCCGTTCTCAACAGCTACCTTTCCGACACGTGGCAAGGCAGCCAAACCCCCCAGTGCCAGAGCATAAGGAAAGAGGGAGAAGGTGTGTGGAGGGATCCTTAACTATCCTCAGCACAAGGAATTACCTGCATCTCAATGTGATCTCCTAGTGGAGAAGACCTCCACTGCCAACCCCGTCCCCAGTTTCTCCCTTTCTGATCCTGGCTCCCTTTGGGCACTGGAACTTGTTTTTTTCCCCAATTCTGTGAAGGATAAAATCCTGTCTGCCCCTGTTCTGGGCTATGAGGCTCCAGAGCTGTTTGTTTTCTGTCCTCCCTTGTCCTCTCACCCCCCCACCCCAGTGCCTCTTGTTGCCACCCCGTTTTGTTTAAAGCCAGCAGCTCCCAGGGCGGGTGTCCCTGCGAGCGAGACGAGCTTGAATCCGTAGAATCCAGTTTTATACTTCGCTTGGATGTGCCGAGTCGGGGAAGGTTAATAAATCACATACCTCATTCCTACGCTCAGAGTGTCCTTGGTCTCTTGGATGTTCCCAAATCAGGCAGGGGGGACATGAGGACCATCATCGTCCTGTCTCCAGGTGATGGTTTCGACTGACCTTGCCCAGCAGAGACTTTGTGGTAGTTCTGCTTAACCAGGAGGTGACGGGATCAAATCTGTGATCCTGCTTTATGGCAGTTTGAATGCAAAACTTATCCCTTTGCTAATCCCTTGATGATCCCTTCATAACATTTAGCCCCTAAACTGCAGCTCCCACAAAGGATGGGAACTGAAACAGGACAGTCAGTGGCTAAAGCACCAAAGGGAGATGTGCAAAGTGTTGCTGTGTCACCTCTTCCTACACCTAAAATCCTTGAAATCCTGCCTTTTCTGGGCTGGAAGGATGCCTGTGGCAGCAGCAAGCAGAGCTCTTGTTAAGTTCTACTGGTGGCTCCTTCCCTCTCAACGCCATCACAAACACCTCAACCTTGCTAAAGCAGCCTTTGCAGCCCACCCTGCACCGAGCAGGGCTGCTGGACCATCCCCTTGCCCCAGGGATCCCCTTGGAAAGAGACTTCCAAGAACCCTACTCCCTCTTGCTGGGATGTTTGCAGCCCCTCAGTGTGGTCTGGGGGGAACAAGGTCGAGCCCAGTGCTTTGGGGTTTGCCTGGAGTGTCCTGAGATCTCCCCGCAACACCTGGGTGGGAGCCATCCTTTTCCACAGCAGTCTGACCCCCATTCCTTTCCATCCCAAGGAAGACAGGGGCTCTCTGACTTCATCTGCTGCCGGCAGGTGCCACCTGGTGTGCTGGGATGCTGGAAATGCTGTCACATCCGCTGCCCACCAATCCGAAGTGGTTAAAGTAATCACATTTGATCGCCGTCTGGCACGAGCACAATGTCACCAGACTGGGTGACAGCGGTGCCACCAGAGGCAGGTCTGGGCTGGTTTCTTTTTAAGACAGCAGGAGCCCAAGGTGCAATTCCTGCCACGCTCACAGCTCTGGGATTTGTGGTGTGCGTGCCTGGTTTGCACGGCAGAGCGCGGGGAGAGAGGGGTGCTTGGGTGTCCGGGGTGTCCCTGAAGCACCTCTCCCTTGCGGTCCGTCCCAACCCACCTCCAGCTTCCCAGGCACTGAAGGCAGCCTTGGTAATCCTGAAAATCTCTGGCAGCTCAGGGCCACGGGTGGAGCTGGATTTCAGCATCTGTTTACACAGCCCTGCCCCAGGCGTCCTGGAGATGTCTTGGCTGGGGCCCTGGTGAGAGATGACAGCCTTGGGAGGAAGACAGGAGGTGGTCTCATGGATTTGCTTGTTTTCTTGAACATAAACAGCGCCCTTTTTGGGGGGGGTACTGAGCTTTTCTTCTTCGTGGTGGCTTCACACCTCATCTCTAAACCCCCAGCACTGCCTTGGCCGTGGGGTAGCTCTGCCCCTGCTCATCCACACCCCTCTCCACTCAGCCCCTGAGCAGACGGTGAGGTGGTTCAGGGAGCTGATCCAGCTGCAAATGGCCCTTAAGGAAAAATTGTCCATGTGGGGAATGGAAATTCAGGTCTGGCTTTGCAAACGGGAGGGACGGAGGGCTGTGTTATCTTGTGGTGGGCCCAGATGGTGATGCCAGGTGTGATGTCACCTGCAGCATCCAACCCAGGAACGCCATGGCATGGGGCCCTGTTTGTTAGGAGTGATTGATGCTTAATATCACTATCAACTTGCTGTGAAATCTATGAGTAAACCTGGCCAAGGTGGAGGAATTCACTTTTTTTGGTGGCAGAACAGCAAAGCTGGTGGGAGCTGCAGCTCTGCGAGACAGGCAGAGACTTCCAGGCGTGGCTTAGGGCTTCTGAGAGCCTAAATTTGATTTTTTTATCCTTATGCCAGGCCCCAAACCCTGTTCCCAGTTGAGACTGCAGGAATAAACTCCTGTGCCCCACTATTCCCAGGCACGCTGGGAAGGGAGGGTGTCAGCTGATGTCAAACTGATCTCAAACTGATTTTAAAAGTTGTATCCTATGAAACGAAACCAAAACTCTCATTGGGGCCACATTGCTTTTCATCCTGTAATGGGAAAAATATGTTCCTGCGTGTTAGCATCCATTGGTGCGAGGAGCTCCTGGCTGGGTCTGGGATGTTTCTGCCTCAGGACCCCCATGGAGACCTCGGCGCTGTGCAGGGCTGTGTTGGCAGCTCCTCGGCTCTTTCCTTACCCTATGAGCCATCTGGATAAGGAATTTTGGGTCTGGAGAGCTTGTGTGGAGGCTTGTGGCTCTGGGATAGCTGGTTGCCAGCTGATTTGGATGTTGCTGACTTCCCCAGCTTGCTGCAGGCACAGATGGGGGGGTTTGGGGATATCCAAAAATGCCTCCTCCCTTCAGGGCTATGGTGGGGGGATAATATGGTGCAGGGAGGGATCTGGAGGCATGCTATGGGATGGGGAGGTTTTTTGGGGAGCTGGGGGAATGCTGCAGCACAGGGAATGGGGAGATGATATGGCACAGGCAGGGTTTGAGGGAGCTATGGGGATGCTATGGGATGAGAGGGGTTTGGGGGAACTGAGGGGATGCTACAACCCAGGGAAGGATTTTTAGGAGCTGTGGGGGAAAGGAGGTGTCCCTTGATCAAAGGGTTGGTGATGAGCTGTGGTACCCCAGGTGCTGGGGGTTTGGGGATGCACAGAGGGAGCATGCACCAACTTCTTTGAAAAAGAAAAAGGTATTTATTGCT
The DNA here is from genome assembly GCA_036023395.1 of Myiotriccus ornatus. NCBI lineage: Eukaryota > Metazoa > Chordata > Aves > Passeriformes > Tyrannidae > Myiotriccus > Myiotriccus ornatus. The sequence goes on along the minus strand of JAYRBT010000018.1, from coordinate 21,134,896 downwards.
GTCCATACAAGTTTGTTTATAAGGTGAGGGGGCTGCAGGGGTCCATCCAGCTCCCACAGATGGTATGAGAGCTGGACCACCTGTACCTCGAAGTGGGGGAGATGGAGATGCTCAATCCCCCCACCAGGAGACAAAGGGTTCCCCAGCACCCTGGGACAGCTGGATGAGGAATATATGTCCCACATGGGAATGCTAAAGCACTTAAGGGGTGTGTTTATGGCTTATAGGTCAGCTCAGCTTCTCTCTCTCTAGTATGGGGTTTCCCAGTCTTTCTTCCTCCTGCTCCACCATGCAGCCCCTGCTTGGTATCCTGTCAAAGAGGAGCCCTGGGGAATTATTTGGGTCTCTTTGAGCTCAGTCCATCCCTGCCGGGCTCAGAGCCAAAGCAGGGCAGCTCAGTGGGTCCAGCCCAGACGAGTGTTTTGGACCACGGGTCTCAGCAGTGAAAGGGGAGGGAGATGGAAATCCTGTGGCGTTCAGGGAAGGCACAGGTATTTTAGGTGCTCCCAGCACCCAGCCAGCTGGAGGAGCCCTTTGTGCTCCTTCAGGGAGGAAGCCTGTGGCAAATCTTCTCCCACTCCTAAAAGTGGCCTGATCCAAACCCATGGCTCCATCCAACATGTTCTGCTGTACCCATTCTGCCTACAAAGCACCATCACACCTCTGTCCCTCAGAGCCACATCTCCTGGGATCCCAGGACCCCATTCCCCGGCTCTTTCTCCATTCTCAGACCTGTCCTTCTGCTTCAGATAATGCTGGTGGTGGGAAGGATGCACCTGGCTGGCCAAGGGCCCAGCTGCTGGTCATGGAAGGGATGTTATCCTTGGAGCCCCTCCCTGGTCACAGCTGGATGCTGCAGTTGGAGGGGGGCTCCTGGTGGGCTCTAGGGACAGATGATGGTCACCTTGTTGCGGGTGGAATTTAATCCTGCGGCCACACTTTGATCTCAGGAGGGAGATAAGGGGGAGGTGTCACATTTGGCCACCTGGAAAGCGGCAGCGGGGTGTGGATCTGCTCGACATCACCCAAACTCATTCGAAGCCTTCAACTAACAGAGCCCAGCCCTGACCCCCACCTAAGGAGGGGTTGAACTACCAGGGGGTTGAACTACCAGCCCTGGGCCTGGGTCTTGGCCCCCTTTGACTCCTGACCTCCCACAGTTCCCAGAAGCTCAGCAAAGGCACGACACTACGTGAAAATAAATGCTACAGAAAGAGGGGGAACCCCCGAGGCACCGTTTCCTCCTCCCCCGTTTACCAGCAGAGCAGGATGCCCAAGGCCAGCAGGAGGGTCCCCACGTGGACCTGGGGCAGGGCCCCTCCAGCCCCGCTCTTCGACTCCCTTGGCATGTGGTAAACGATCACCAGCTTTTCTCCAACGCCCGAGGGATCCATTTCATCCCCCTTGTAGCAGCTCCGCCCCCCGAGGTGGCCGGCTTGGGGGTCGTCTCGGAGCAGGTCTTCAGCCGGATTCTCCGACCCAGCCAACGCCACGTTGACCGAGACATCCCGCGTGCCCACGTCGTTGACAGCGAGACAGGTGTAGGTGCCTTCGTCCTCCTTGCTGAAGTTGGGGATGGCCATGGTGCCGTTCTTGAAGACCAAGAAGTGCTCTTGGCTCTGCTTGACGTTGCCGTCCCGTGCCACGTTGGGCCCGCTGATCTCGATGCGGCGGCTGGAGGTCTGGATCTTCCACCGGATCTCTGGCGGGGGGCTGCCCGCCACGCTGCAGTGCAGGGTCAGCGTCAGGCCGTCGTACATGACCGTGTTGTCCAGGTTGGAGAGGTAGGTGAGCTGCACGGAGGGGGCGACGCAGTGGTGGTCGGGGATGTCTGTCACTGCCCTGCCCTTCAGCCTGGCGGGGGCCACGCACAGGGTAGACCCCCCCTTGGTGATGGAGACCGAGGTGCGCTCAGTCCACTTCTTCAGCCAGAAGACCTTGCAGGAGCAGTTGAAGGGGTTGTTGAAGATCTGCAGCTGGGACAGGGAGGGCAGGTTGTCAAAGGTGCCCTCCGCCAGGGTGGTCAGCTCGTTGTCATTGAGCCAGAGGGAGCGCAGGTCCTTCAGGGAGCGGAAAGCATCGCGGGACAGCCCGGCCAGGCGGTTGTTGTTCATCTTCAGGATCTGCAGACCGCTGAGGTTGCGGAGGTCCTGCCAGGGGAAATCTGCGATCTTGTTGTGGCTCAGGTCCAGGTTCTTCAGGTGCACCAACAAGGCGAAAGCCCCTGGTTCCACCACCCCAATCTGGTTGTAGCCCAACCACAGCGACTGCACTTCAGGAACCTCGGCAAAGGAGCTCTGCCCCAACCAGCTGATCCTGTTGGCCGACAAGGTGAGGATGGTCACGTTGGAGGACAAGCCCTTGGGTACCTCCTGGAGATCCTTGTAGGCACACTCGGCCAACAGCCGCCCATTTTTCTTGGTGGAGCAGGAGCAGGGGCTGGGACAGGCCAGGCAGGGCCCCAGGAGTGCAGCCAGGACCAGGCAGCAGAGCAGGGGCCTCATCCTTCCTCCTGGAAACAGAGACAGGGCAATGAACATGATGGGTCTAGCCGAGAAGGGGATCTACTTTTTCTTGCCAAATTCTAAGAGGAAGCACAGAAGAACAAAGCACTCACATGATTATCCCCAGAACTTTGGCTGGAAAAGACTGTTTGAAATATTCCCTTATCAGAAGGCATTTCCTCACCAAGAGCAGAGCCTTCAACTACTGAGTAAGGGGGGAACTTCCCCTAAACTTTTCCTTCCCCCACTATAAGATGTCTTTTCTCGATCTTCGGTGAAATACCACCCCCAATATGCTGTTTCCAAGGGGTTCAGAGTTCACCCCCCTGAGACTGGAGTTAGGAGAAACAGAGAAACCACAGCTCTTTCCCAACCAGCTTTCCCCTAAACCATCAAGCTGTTGGGATTTTCAGCAGGCTCTCAGACCACAAACCAATCCCCCATCTCCATATTTTTCCATGTCATGGAAAACAACCCCAACTTCTCGAGTGGTTTTTCTCAGCAAGGGAGTGCGGGGTCTCTGGCTGCTGGAAGTCCTTAGAGCGAAATATTTCTGAGCTAACTCCTTACTCCCCTTCCTCCTGCCTTGCAAAGGGGATATGCATGCTCGACTCCCGGCGTCTGGAGGCTGTGTCCCACCAGGGAAGAGGTTAAGTACAGCTCTGCGAGGAGCTGGCAGCCAGACCCCTTTGTCTCTGCCTTGTAGGCAAATTTTGCTGCTCTTTCCAGTTCCCAACCCTGTCATTTAAAGCAGGAGGGGGGGACGTTTTATTGGTAATGGAGAGGCTGAATAAGACAAGCACAGCTGAGGGGGAGGGACGGGACAGACAGAAAAGAAGGACCCTGCAGGGATTGAACACCCGAGTCCTGGGGTTCGAGGGATGGGGAAGGAGCCCCGCTGGCTCTGGGGGTGATGGAAGCCTGCAGGGGGTGTCTGTCCTTTGCTGATGCCTTTGAAGCCCTTGCTTGGTGTAATTTGGGGGTGTCCCGTGCCTGTCCCACTCCAAGCTGCTCAGAGAGGAGCAGATCCCATCACACTGCGGGATGCGGGGGGAGCAGGGCTGGCGGCAGCACCGCTGGGGAGGAGCGGGGAGGGGGGTCCTGCATCTTTGTAGCTCCTGGAGCACACTCACCACGGCTCCCTCCCATCCCTGCCCTCCCCCCCCACCCCCTCCAGTATCCCCCGGGGCGCAGTTACCTCTCCCCGCCGCCTCTCGCTGCCCGCGGCCGGGGCGGGCGGAGGCAGCCCCGGGGGCGGTGTGAGCAGGGCCCGCACGCCGCATACCAGAGCCGTGAATAACCACCCTCCCTCTTTCCTTCCCTCCTTCCCTCCCTCCTCGGCCCGGCCAGCCCGTTCCCCCGGCCCCGCCGGTCCCTGGTCCCCCACCGCTGCCCTCCCCGGCCCCCCCCCGCCCCGTCACCGGCAGCTTCGCGGAGATGGAGCCCGGTCACCCTCGCTCCTCTGGAGTGAGGGAAAACAGGACCGCCGGTTCCCTCGGCCCTCCTCGGGCTTCTCCTCCCCTCCCCGTCCCCCGGGCCCTTTTTGTTTTCCATGGCACCGACCCACTCCTGGCTGCGGGGGCCCTTCCTCCACCCGCCCGCCTCCCCCGGGGGCTGCTGTCGGAGCCCGGCCCCCTCTGCCCCCAGTCCTCTGCCCTCCAAACCTTCCCCCCCCCATACCTCTGCCGCCCCAAATCTCTTTCCTCCTAAAACCTCTGCCCCCCAGTCCTATATCTCGGGGGCCATCCTGTCCCACCCCTTGCAGAGGACATCTGGGCGACAGGCAGAGAGTGAGCGGCTTCTGGAGGACAGGGGGTGGCCGGTGAGTTGTCTCTGAGGGGGGTGAAGGGCTTTGGGGGCTTGGGAGTGGCAGGATGACGCTGCTGAGGGACTGTGTGGGGCCAGAGCAGGGTGGGAAGGAGGGCGGTAGGTGGTCAGAGGCTGCACGGGGGGCAGAGGGAAGAGGAATGAGATGCTGAGGTCCCAGGAGGCCACCCAGAGCTGTCGAGGTCCCAGGAGGTCACCCAGAGTCATCTCCTCGACCCTGCAATAAATTGCGGATAAAAGCCTCTAAAAGTGGGTGGTGGGGATTTCATCTTGCAGACTCCGTCCTCCAGCCTGGAAGGACCACTCGGGCAGGGGTGGGCATCCAGGGCTGGGAAGATGAGCAGGTCCTTGCTCTCTGCCATCCCTGGGGCATCTCCAGTTGGAAAGCTTCCTGCTGTGGGGCTGGGGTTGGAGGTGCAAGGACCTCCGTCCTGGAGCAAGCCAGAACCTGTTTGTAAAAGCCTGTGACGAAGATGAAGATGGAGGGAGGGGGAGCTGTGTCCCCCTGGGAGAGCTTCACCTCCGTGTATGGCAGCCACAGCTCCCTGTCTTCACACTTGTGCTGACGCAGCCGTGGCTGAGGCCGGGCTGCAAACAGGCTCGGGGTTAAAAATAGTGCTGTGCAAGGCAGGAGGGGATTGTTTTGAATCTAGAGCAGTTCATCGGGTGAGCTCGCAGCGTGGCTGCTGCCCAGGGGCTGTGCTGGCACGCCAGGAGAGCTGGAGATTTTCTTCACCTGTTTTGCAAGGCATTTTGGGGGATCTATCACTGCCCCTCTTGGGTGTGATGCTCTCATGGACAAGGTCAGCATGGAGGATGCTTCCTGAATCCCTGGGCTTGACCTTGGCAGCGCCCATCACTCCAGAGCGAGGCAGAGGCAAATGATCCATCAACCCCTCCATCTTGAACACCTTCAGAGCCCATCTGGAAGGGTGCAGGGGCTCTGGACCAGTGGAGGACACAGGATGGGGGTTATGCAGGGGACCAACCCTAAGTAAACACACAGAGCAGGTGAAAGATGCTGCTCTGACCACTCCCAAGGGGACCCAAAACTCTATCTGTAACCCCACTGAGGCACAACCCCTTTTTGATTGGGGATAAGCGATAATTTGGGAAGGGAGGGCGTGGTGTGACAGCTTCTTTATTTTTGGGGCTGTCCTGGGAGAAGGGTGTCAGACACCTTCCCACAGCTTAGGTGTGTGTGACAGCCCGGGCTGTGTGTGTGTAAGCTTGTCACCATCACGGTGGGCACACCCCACTCAATCCCGTGCTGGTGGCGGTATGTGCAGAAGGGTTAAATGCCTTAGGAGGGGCTGAGCCATCCAGCCGGGATGCTTTAACCCTTTCCAGGAGAAACCCTTTCCAACCCCTCCCCGGACACCAGACACGGAGGGGGTGGGAGGATGCAGAGCTCCATCCTTGACCACTTTTTGTGCCTTTGGGCACCGGGTACTAATTAGAGCCCTCCTGAAAAGGAGCAAATCTCAGCGTAATCCAGCTCCAAGATTCCCTGTAGATACGTTAGGCGGGGAAATCTATTATTCTCTAATTAAAGGGAGGAAGAAATGATTGTTCTTTTTCTATTCCTTCTATGTTTCTAAGCGTGAAACTCCATTATAAGTATTCACAGGAGGGGATTTGTCTACAAGGGGGAGTCTCTGCTTGGCACGGGGTTTTTTAAAAGCTGCAGCAAACACCTGGGCCACTGCAGAGCAGCCTCGAATTCCCAGGATTTGGGGGATTTGGGTGGGACCACCCCCTGCCCGCCGCCTCTTTGCTCGCTGACCTGCTTTGTCTGCCTCCCCCACGCTCCACGTCGCAGGAGAGAGATGCAGAGGCCGGAGTTTAAAATAGGAATTCTCCTCCGGAGGGTGGAGAAAGGAGTGTTTGCTCTGCGGGAATTGCTCTGCTGGCTTGCGGAGGCTGATTTTGGGGAACGTGAGGGGGGCATCAGTGGGGCCTCAGGGGACACCCGTTGAGTGCAGGAGAATGGGTGACTGTCCCCACACGATGGGATGCTACCTCTTAAAAGGGGACACCGGGAGGGCATGTGGCTTTGTAGCTCCAGATAAGGAAAGCAATCAAAGGCAGCCTTAAATCTTGGCTATGTAATTATGGGCTGAAATCATCATCAGCCGGATGAGATGGGGGGCATAAATCCACCAGGCACCTTCGTAGCACCCCCAGCCTCCAGGCTGGGAGTACTTGGGGCAGTGGTGATGCTAACCCTGCCCAGCAAGGTGCAGGGAGACAAGTGCTGGGAGGAAAAAACTTGTGTGTACAAGGGCAGTGTGGGTGTTCAGCATGTGTTTGTACGTATGTTGAGCACACTTACTGCATACGCATAGATACACTGATAGTATATAAATTAGGTACATTGTGTATATATGTTGTGTATATTCTTACTGCACATGTATGTGTGGTATGTGTGTGCCAGGGGAAAACATTATTTGCATTTTTCTATTGGGTGAATTTACAGACAGTATGTCTACACGGTATATAATGTATTTGGCTTATTATATTTCCCTACATGAATTTATGTGTATTTATATTATGTGTAGACACCATGTACGTACAAGGTGTGTAGCATGTGTAAAGGCATACTAGAGTGATTACAACAATTATTTGTGCTTATACATCATGCGTGGATGTATAAAAGGAGTGTGTGCACGTATATACAGTGTGAGTTCTTATATATATAGTATGTGCGTGAATTTATATATAATACGTGTATACAGAAATGTAATAGGTATACTGCATGTGTGCATGGTTTATGGGTAGAAATACATATATTTATAATGTGTGAGGGTGCTTTGCCGGTAGCTGTGGCGACGTCTCTGCGCCGTCTGCCACCTCCTTGGTGTCCCCTCGACATCACTGGGCTGTACCGGGGGCAACACGGGGGGCACCGGGCGCGACCTCCCCCTCGTCCCCATCGAGCACAGACCCGTCTCCACTTTCAATCCCTTTTATTGACTCTTTCACAGACAGAAGCTCGTAGAAGGGCGCCCGCGGCTCTCACCGGCGCCGGGGCTCGGGGGGGAGCGGGGCTGGGGGTGGTGGCGGCGGCGGCGACCCGTCGCCTCCCGGGACCGGGCCCCATCCCGCCAGCCCGCCCGCCAGCAGCGCGGGCGCGTCTACGGCACAGACACTTGGCTACAAGGCTACTCTACCCAAAACACATCGAGGGGCCCTGCCAGGACCGGGGGTGGGACCGGGGAGGGGGAATCGGGACGCCCCCGCCAACTCGGGGTGCGGGCGGGGGGCGCGGAGCTGTCCGGTCTCTCCGAGTGCTGAACGGGGAGAGCGCGGGGAGCACCAGCACCCGTCGGGGGACGGAGAGGACCCCCGGGAGCGGCAGGGCGCGGGGACCCCCAGTGTCCGCCGGGGAACGGAAAGCACCTCCCAGGAACGGCAGGAACCGGGGAGTCCCGGGACGCACCGGCGAGCAGAGAGCACCGCCGGGAAGCGGCAGAGACCGGGGAATCTCGGCACCCACCGGTGCCCACCGGGGAAAATAGGGATGCGCCGCAGCGCGATGGGCACCCGCCGGGGAGCGGACCGAGGCGCGGCGGGGATCCACCGGCAAGCGGCGCCGGGAGGATAACGCCGAGGAGCAGTGCGGACGGCTCCGGGCTCCAGCGGGGTTCGCTCGGAGGCTCGGCGGGGCCAGACCGGGGAGGGGCAGGACCGGACCGGGAAGCAGAGGGGACTCACCGGGGACCGAGGGAGCCGGCGGGACCGGACCGAGGAGCGGAGGGGACCCACCGGGGGACTGAACCGATTCCAGGAAAAAAAGGTTTTGGGAAATCGGGCTTCTTTCTTTTACCCGTTTTTTTATCTTTTTTTCGTTTTTTTCCTTTAAGAGGAAAGAAAATATAGGGAGAGCGGAGGGCAGAGGCGGCCAGGGGACCGGGAATCGTTGTTGTCGCCAAGCCGGGAGCAAGGACTGCCGGTACCCGAAATGGAAACGAAATCGTAGGAGGTGCGTCCCGCCGGCACTGAGCATCCCCGGGGTCCTGCCGTCTGAGGAGGAGGAGGAGGGTCAGGCGTAAATCGCTGAGGATACTCCGGTCTTTCCTCGGAGGAAAAACAGCGGTGATGCCCCGGGAGGAACGGGGGTTGGGGACCGGGGGGTAGGTGGGGCCGAGATGGGGGGTGGAGGGGGCGTGGGGAGGCTCAGCGGGGCCGCTGCCGGTAGTTGCCGTTGATCTCCTGCGAGATGGTGACAGCCTCGGCACCCAGCGGCAGCTTGTCGCTGTACTCGGAGCGCACCTCGAACTCCTCGCCGTTGGCTTTGGATTGCGACTCTGCCATGGAGCTGGCTGCCACGCTCTCCTCTCGCTCCAGCTCCGGAGCCCCTTCGGCTTCTCTCTGCCTCCTCCACCTGCCTCCTTCTCCATCCTCCTCCTCCTCCTCTTCTTCCTCCACCTCTGCTTCCCCTACCTCGCTGGGATTGTAGTTCTTCTCAGACTCCAGGTAGGAGACACGGGGGTCAAAGTCAGCGGCCATGTGCTTCTCCATCTGGTCCGGGTTCTGGGCCTTCATGATGAGCTTGTAGGTCTTCCCTTGGTATTTGGAGAGGAGGTGGCACCACGTGGCCCCCATCAGGGGTAAGGTGGCCAGCACCAGCAGGAAGATGCTCACCACCACAATGATGATGAGCGAGGGGATCTCTTTTTTGGTGGTGAAGACCACTTGGACCTGGCAGTCCTCCCCGAGGTAGGTGAGGCACACGGAATAGTTGGTGCCGGGGTTCAAGCCCTGGAACCAGTACGAGTTCACCCCTTCTTCAATCTTGGACCACTGGACCAAGGCGTGGCCCTTGCTGCTCTCCTGGCACAGGTAGAGCATCCTGAGGTGGACCTTCTCAGGCTGCATGTAGGTGGGTGTGAGCTGCACTCGGGCATCGCGCTCTGACACATCCAGAGCGATCACCCCCAGGTCGAACGTGTGCTGCTTGAAGTCGCCGCTCTGGTTGAAGGCGTGATTGGAGATGTACTTGCTGGTTTGTGTGGAGCCACACTTCTTCTCAAAGGCTGGCAGCTGGAAAGGGATTTGCCCATCTCCCGTGGACTCTGTCCCAGCTGCCAAGGATGGTTGGCTCTGCCAGGTGGGACCAAGGGGTTTGTTCCTCTCATCTGGTGTGAGCACGCTGTTCTTTGCTCCCTTGGCCCCAGGCTTCTTGTCACCTGGCTGTGCTTTACCCCCCATTGGGTCTCTCCCGGGCTGCAGTGGGTATTTCTGGGTGCCCGCCACAGCCACGTTGACTGAGGTCTGGTTGCTCCCCATTTCATTGGAGGCCAGGCAGGTGTAGGTGCCTTCTTCCCTCTTGCTCAGGTGGGGAATCACCAAGGTGCCATTCTTGAAGACCAAGAAGCGCTCGGGGTCCCGTTTGGACTGGTCTTTCCCAGCGCTCTCCTTCGGGTTCCCGCTGAGCTCCAGGGTTTGGCTGGAGGTGCGGATCTTCCAGCTCACTTCGGGCAGTGGGGTGCCCGTCACAGCGCAGTGCAGTGTCAGGGTGAAGCCATCAAAGAGCTCGGTGGTGTCCAGGTTGGGGTAATAGGTGAGCTGCACCGTGGGCGAGGTGCACTGCACATCTGGGATCTTCCCCACTGGCACTCCTTGGAGCTGCTCCGGGAGGGCACAAGTGATGGAGTCCTTCTCAGGGATGGAGATGAGCGTGCTGTCCATCCACTTCTTCAACCATTGGAGCTTGCAGGAGCACTCAAAAGGGTTGTTGTAGATCTGCAGGTGGGAGAGGGAACTGAGCGAGTCAAAGATCCCCTCAGCAAGGGTGGTGAACTTGTTGTTGTTGATGCGGAGGGACCGGAGGTCCTTCAGGGTGTGGAAAGCCCCCTGAGGTACCAGAGCCATGTGGTTATTGTTCATCTTGAGCAGCTGGAGAGCGCTGAGGTTGTAGAGGTCCTGCCAGGGGAAGTCCACGATCTGGTTGTGGCTGATGTCGAGGTTTTTTAGCTGCACCAGGATGGCGAAGGCACCAGGCTCGATGGAGCGGATCTCGTTGTGTGCCAACCAGAGGGAGGTGACCTGGGTCACTTCCACGAAGGAACGCCGCTGCAGTGAGGTGATCTTGTTGGCCGAGAGGCTGAGGGTGGTCACGTTGGAAGGCAAACCCGTGGGCACCACTTGGAGGTCCTTGTAGGCGCAGTCGGCGAACTGGTGTGCGTACTTGTCCACGCAAGCGCAAGGCTCGGGGCACGCCCGGGCCAAGCCGAGCAGGGCCACTAGCCACAGGGCCAGCAGCGGGGCCATCTCCCCCTGCCAAGGGATACAGGGGATCTCAGGGCTGCCGGCCCACGTCTCCGCCCCGCTCCCGGCCCCGGTCCCCGCCCGGCTGGAGGCGGCGGCGGGGCCGCGCCCCATTGTCTGTACCCGGCTCCCCCCGCCTGCCGCCCCCTCGCCCCTCGCTCGTGCTCATCCCCTCTTCCCTTTCGCGCTGGTTTTCCTCCCTTTCCCATCCAGCTCTTCCCATCCTTCTCACTCCCTTTTTCACGTCTTGATTAGGCTTTTCTTTCCCCCACACCCTCAAAAATGAATTAAATCTCGTTTTCTTTCTTCTCTGCTTTAATTTCTCCTTTTTCAATTATTTCTTTCCCTTTTCTTTTTCCTTCCTTTCTTTCAGCTTTCCTGTCCCGACTTTTCTCCCTCCCGTCTCCATTTCTCCCTAGTTCTCTCCTTCCCTGTTTTTCACTTTTCCTGACTCCCTCCTTCGCCCCTTTCCCCCACTTCCCGCACCGCACCGGGGCTGACCCCGCACCTTACCCGCTCCTAAGTGCCGTTAAGCAACACGCAGCCCTTCTCGTCGCTGTTACCGGCCCTCCGCATCCTCCTCCCGACCCCCGTCCCTGTGGCACGGACGAGCCTCCGCCAGCCCGGACACGACGGCGAGGGGCGGGGGGACCCCACCCGTCCCCCCGCACCTCTCCGGGCTGAGCTGTGAGCCGGAGCGGGGCCGCACGGGCACTGGGCTGCCGAGGCGACAGCGAAAGGGAGGAATTAGCATTTCTGCCAGCCTCCCCCTCCGCTCGGCTGCCCCCTCCCTCCTCGCCACCCCTTTCCCATCCCACCACCCACCCACCGCAGCCGCTCGCCAGCCTGCGGCGAGGACGGGGCCGGCTGCTCCCGCGACGGGCGCGGCACTGTCTCTCCACCCTCCTCCCTCCAAAATATAAAATAACCAAAATAAACACCCACCCGGCAGAGCAACGAGTACAACCGCGCGCGCTTGGAAGCAGGCGTTATCCAGCCCCCTCCCCGTCCGCCGTTTTGACTTCGCCAGTGCCCCCCCGGAGGCACCGAAATGCCGTCGGGGCGGATGCGGGACGCGGCTACCCCCGTCCTCCCGGCACATCGTGGGGTCGCAGCCCTCTGGGGAGCGCTTGTGGACGGGGACGAGGAGGTTGAACCCTCCCGCCTCCGGTCCCCGGGCGGTGCTGACACCCCCCCCCCCACTCCCGATCCATGCGGTATTTCCACGGGCGATGAGCGGCGTGTGCCAGCCTCTCCCGTCGCTCGGCGCTCATTGAATGCAAAGCTCTTTTAAACACGGAGGGGGTAGGAGATGGGAGGCGAGGGAAATACACGGGGACTGTCGGGGTCCCCAGGACGGGACCGTTCTCTCGCAGCTTCCTCCCGAAGGTTTCAGACCCTTGGAAAGGCGCAGGTAGCTCCCTATTCCCCTCGTAGTTTTCACCTCGACGTGTGGGGCTGTTCTCCCCCTCCACCCCTCGATCCTGCCCCTCTCATCGAGAAACCATTGATTTTGGGAGCGCTATCGATTCCTGTCTCCCGCCATCCCTCCCTTCCCCCCTGCATCCCTCCATCCTCTCCCCTCCGTGAGCTCTGCCGGGGGTTGCCAAGGCGGACTCATCATGGATTCGGATGGGTCAGTCCGCTCCTTCCGGTGTCTCCGACCCGGCTCTGTCGCGACAGCCAGCGGCCCCGCCTAGAGCTGCGGCTACCGCCCCTTCCCCATTCCCCACGGGGATTTGGCACATCCTGGGGAGCTTCAGGCGTGGGGACCCCCGGGGATCTTTGTGGGGGCCCCGCCGCCTCCCTGCTTGCTCTCAGGCAGAGTAAAAGCCCGGCCACCTCTCCCTCGGCGGGAGCTCGGCTCCGCATCCCCGCCCCGGGGCCACGGGATGGGCGTGTTCTTCCAAGGACGAGGAGAGGGAGGAGGAAGCAGAGAGGGGGTGATGACTGGAGGGACAGAGCACAAGCTGCTTGACAGCAAAATGTCAGATTTGATCCTCGATGACGGCTCCCATCCTCCCAGGAGCCGTGTCCAAAGCCCCCCTAGCCTGACACCTGCTGCCCGGCACGGATTTGGCCCAATCCAAATAACACTCCGCAAGGAAAGCCCTGGGAATGGTCCAAGGGGACTGTCCCAAGCAGATGGACAAGGCCACCTTGGTGAGGGGCCGCACAGAAGAGAGGCAGTTCTTCAAATCCAGTGGATACATCCACAGGGCAGCGCTCCCGTGTCTCCCTTCCTGCTGGAGCAGAGTTTGAACGGCCGTGGTGCTCTCAGCATCTTCGGAGCTGAGCCATGACTCATCCCCATCCCACCCCTGTGGCTGGCTGGTCACCCAAGCATGTCCTCACCCTCACCGTGACACTCCCAAGCACCCGCACTCAGGGAATTACAGCGTCAGGCATTTGGAGTTGTGGTTTCTAGGCATTTCCCCCTCATTTTGCCCACTCTCCGAACCCATGGGTTGTCACCCTCTCCTGAGCCCCACGGCAGGGAGTCCTGTGGTCAGTGGGGTGGCACTTGGGGGCTCAGCATCTCCAAACAGACCCACCCTGCTCCTCACCCAGGTTATTCCACATCCCCGGCTCCCCGCACTGCTGTGGGGTTGCAGGACCACGGATCAGCCCAGGCTGGTGTTGCCCCATGGCTGCAGAGCTCAGGTGGGAGATGCAGGGATGGAAAACTTGCTTTGAGGAGCATGGAAGGGGGTTAAAATGCCACGAGGACGTGACCAGCAGGGAGAGGACACTCGTTTTCTGGTTTGGATGCTATCCACGGCGCTCCGCTGAGCTCTTCCAAAGATACCTTCATTCATCATGCAAGAGGAAGGAACCCAAGTGTCCTAGATACAGTGGCAGCATTTCAGGAACATTTCATGTTGTGCTAGAAATGGGTCAGGGATGAGGCACATGTGGCAAGATGGATAAAACATCCCTCCTCATGCTCATGAGGGCCAGACCCTCACCTAGACACTTGGGAGGGCGTCAGGGCATGAAGCAGCATGGCATGGGATACACCATCCATCCATATCCCCACTCACTGTCCCCCAGAACTGACACGAGGCGTTCATGTCACCATTTGTGCCTCAGTTTCCCATGGGCTGAGAACAGGGAGTAATAACAGTGCTCTGGTGGCTCTGCAGTCATGGATGGATGGATGGATGGAAGGCAGAGCAGGTTCTGGAGACTGCTTCTCACACCTCAATTGCCTCAGCCCCAGGCACCCCAAGTTTCATTGTGCTCATAAACATGTGGCAAGTAGAGGCTGGTGTTGACCTTCGCAGCTCCAGAGACACAACTCCCACTGGTCAGGGACATTGCCTACTTCAGAAGGAGAAGGCTGAGTCATGAGGTTGGGCTGTCCTGGCTTCTCCAACTCCGTCAGGATCAGGTGAGCACATGAACCAACCACCACCCTGCAGGACCTGCCTGGCCAGAGGCAATGTGGCTTCTCCTTCCACCTAGAAAAGTCTTTCCTCAGCTTGGCCTCAGGACTTCTCCAAATATTTAAGAGTCCCGACCACCCCGTCCTCTCTCTTGATGTTCCATGGGATGCAAACCTGTTCAGGTGATAGCAGAGTTATGTTTTTATTAGGAATGTAATCCAGACAACCTTTCCCAGGCTCACAGAGGCCAATCCTCCTCTGCACTAGACTTCCCCCACTCTGGCCAGCAGACCTGAGCAATCCCGCAGGGCACAATCAACGCAGAGGAACCAGCCCTCTGGCTCTAATTAGTTTTGCATGATTGTTGGGGGAAGAAATCCGTTTTCATAACCAGAAAGGATTTATGCTTCTCCTTCTTGCCTTTCCCCCCCGCCCCGCCAAGTCCCAGAGCACTTTGCTTGGGGCTGGCGGGGAGTCGTTTTATGAATGGTTTAGATTGAGCAATGCATTATTAATAACAGCCAATCAAGCAAGCAGCATAATATATATCATTTCAGGAGGTTCGCTTAATTCAGTAAAGTTATTTATTGTGCTAAGAAAAGCCAGGGAGACTCTGAGTCTTCCTGGAAAGAGGATTTTCACAGGGTGGCTGCGGGTGAAAGGGACGTCTGCACCAGTGTCAAAGCTTCCTGCTGGAGGTGGAAGCTGGTGGGGCTTTTTGGGGGAGCACTCAAAGCCCTTTTCTCCAGGGTTTGAGGGCTGTTGGGTGCTGCTCTGCTCCCCTCATAGTGGGAGACCCTTTTCTGGCCAGATGAATGGCAGCTCAAGGCAAGAGAAACAGTTAATCCCGCTCCTGCAGCCCACTGGCTCTGTCATTGTTTTACAAAGCTTTGATGAGGCCGGTGACAGCAGACAGATGGGCTCTGCCCTCCGCCCGCGCCCCTCGCGAGGCTGATCCCCCGCAAAACCCTCCAGCAGCCACCAGAGGATCCTCGCAGTGAATTTGGTGACAAGCCTTGTGTGTCAACGTGCCGGCTTCTTTGGGATCACTGCTGTAACAGGAAGAACTCATCGTTGGGTCCGGGATGTGGTTTGTTCCCAGGGGGCTCCCAGAAGATGGGAGGCACTTTTCCTCCCTGTATCCCCCGTTTTCCAAGCCTGGCAGTTCCCCTTGTACCCTCTTGGAGGGGAGACCCTCACCCTTCCCTGTCCACCTTCACCTTCCCTGTCCACCTTCACCTTTCCCTGTCCACCTTCACCCAGTTCAAGCCCCCCAAAGCACCTCCCACCACTCTCCCTCTGCGCCCAGCACAGCAGCCCAGACACCTCAGTGACGGCCACGGTACCCCCCAGGCACAGGAGGGACCACTGGTGGGCCCGGGGGGTGCGGGTGGTGTGAGACGTGTGGGTGTGACTGAGCACAAGTGGGTGTGAGAGCACATGTGAGTGTGCACGAGTGAGTTTACACGCGAGTGTGAGCACCGGTGAGCGTGAGCGCCCCGAGGACGGCGCCAGCCCCGGTGCTCCAGCCCGAGTGCGGCTGTACAAAGAGGACACCTGGTGGCATGTGCCCCTCACTGCCGTGTCACACACAGCCCTGCTCGGGGACACCCGATGTGGCCGCCTCCGACTGTCACCAGGGCCACATCCAGCCTTGGAAGGGGGAGGTCCTGAGGGGCGGGGAGCGAGGCAGGGTGAAGAGAACCCCAAGCGTCTCCCCTCCTGCCTGGCTGCGAAAAGGAGGAAGAAAGATGGCCCATAAATTACATTGGTCTGTGTTGTGTCATTTATTTGATAAATATGTTAATTTGATTAGGCTATTTCTTCCCCCTAGAGCTGGCCCCGGGGCCTGAACCTTTTAAGCCCAGTGCTGGGAGCAGAGAAGGTTTGGGAGTCCTGTTTAATGCTGCTGAGAGCTTCCCTGCTTTCCTTGTGAACATCCCTGAGTCCCTGGTGAGCATTGCTGCATCCTTGGTGAGCATCCCTGCATCCCTGGTGAGCATCCTTGCATCCCTGCATCCCCGGTGCAGTTAACTTGAGACCAGGCCAGCTCAGCTCACCCCAGGGTTGCGCTCACTCCCCTTCCAGATCCCGGAGGACGAGGTTGCGCTGTGCCAGCACCTTGGCCACCCTTGCGGTGAGCAGCTTCTCCTGCACGAAGGGCCAGAGGAGGGCGTAGCTCTGCACGTTGCGGTGGGTGAGCATCATCTCCATATCCAGGCTCACAGGGAGTGCCAGGGCTCCCCAGAGATCCTGCAAGGCCTTGGCCTTGGGCAGGGCGTCTTCTCCGAGTCGCTGCTGCAGGTACTTTTTCAGCAGGTTCTTCAGCCTGTAGGAACGGGCATGGGGCACCTTGTCCTTGATCAAGGACAACATATCCACGTAACCACACACAATACGGCAGAAGTCCACTTTCCTGCCCGTGGCATCCAGGGCTTTAAAGAGAGCACGCAGCTCCAGTCCCCAGAAGTTATAGAGGATGAGGACGGGTCTGGGGAGCAGGGAGAGGTACCAGAGGAGGTACTGCACCCCCACCTCCAAGGGGATGCTCTGGGGGAGCAGTGCCAGCACTGACTCGGGGGTCTGGATCAGCGCCTTGAAGGAGTGGTCTCCGTTCACCGCCGCCATCTCCATGATGAGCTGGGCTGCGGATGGGAAAGGATGGGGCTGGAGTAAGTGTTTGAGGGTGCCCCTCTCTGCCCCTCAGCCCCTGGGAAGGGCAATGCTCACTTCTCGGATCAACCTTCACGCTGAGGAACACCAAAGCGCCCGGCTCCAACCTGTCGTCCAGGGGGCTGGTGGGGCCAGTGCTGTTGTGGGGTGAGGTGCCACTTCTGGACCACGTGGGGCTGGAGGGCTTCTTGCTGTCCTTGGGCTCGCTGAAGGCCTGCAAGAGATTGGATAAGGGATCCGAGTCCCATCTGCCTGCTTGGACCTGGTTGGGAAGGCATGAGGAGCACCCTTGGGTGCATCATTGGCCACGGACAGGGGATCTGCTTGTGGCAATGCCACAAAAACCACAGGTGTGATGTCCTGCCACTGGGTGTGTGCTTTGTCCAGAGTGGGCTGGCCATGGGGAGCCCTGTTGAGAGCCCAAAAACAGGGTCAGAGACAAGTGATTCAGAGCAGAGCCCTGAATCCTGCTTGTCCTGAGCAGGGTTGGGATTCAGGCACTACCACACAGGTCCAGGGATTGCTGTCCCTTGCTGTTCATCTCATATGGATGCGGATCATGGAGGGACATAAACATGCCTGAGCAACCTCACTCCATGACATACTTAAAGGTCATGTTGTTGTCTAGAGGAAACTGGATCAGGAAGGCTGGATCAGGTCAGAAGGAGTTTTGGGGCCTCTCCAGGCTCAGCAGATCCAGTGCCTACAGCAGTGCTTCCCAAGGATGAACAGGAGTAACCACACCACCCAGCCCCTGCCCAGCATCAGCAGGGATGGACATCCACAGGATCTCCCTACAGGAGTAGGACAGCAACACATTTAAGAGGCTCCAACCTTTGTTTCCTTCCCTCTTTTCCCCCCAGGAGAATCCTGCACCTCTTTAGTGGATATCCTGCAGCGATGGGATATCCATCTCCCTCCACACCAGCTCTCTGCAACTTCACCCGCAGCCCAGGAGTGGTGGACACACGGCTGGACAGACATCTTCAGGCCCCTCAGCTCAGGCAATGTGGGATTTTTACCCCTGGGACCCCTCTTTGCTACACCCTTAAATCCACATCATACTACAGGACACCTACTTCACTCAGGGATTTCTCCCAGCAAGCTGCTAACATCCCTTAAATCCACAGCCTTGGGATTTTTTGCCACTACCAGGGACTGGGGACAGGTTTTATCCCCACAACTCTCTTTTTCCCTTTGTTAGAGATGAATCAGAGGAGCCAGGAAAAACAGGACAGGAAGAAATGAATAAGGAAGCCAGCAGTGGCTGGGATTTAATATGGGAACAGCTTTATTGAAAGAGCAAGAAAAGCTTCTGCATTAGTTTATACAAAAAAAAAAGGTATTCACCCCGCATTAAGCCAGTATTGAAAAAACAACCCCATTTCCCGATCCCAAATCAGCCACACTTGCCTCTCATTCCCAGGGGGTCCCCTTCTTGTGATGGTGACATGGTATCTCATCAAAGATCCCACCCCTTGGATCATGTCACCACCTCAGCCAAGGCCATTTGGTTGCCACACACCAGTTTGCAGCACCAGAGTGTCACTTTGGGGGTGCTCAGGTGGTCCATCCCTGCTCCGGTGCCTCCCGGGAGCATCTCAACCCATGCAGGTACAGGGCCAACGAACTCTGCGAGCACAGATGCTACGTTCAACTCACTAATTTGATTTTTAGATCAAAACTGATCAGTTTTAAGCTGAGAACCACTTTCCAGAGAGCCCCAAAGACCGACTGGGAAGGGTTGCCTCGGAGGATCCCACCTCAGAGCAGACCGAGGCGGGGTTTACAAAAAACCGGGAGCAAAGGTCTTAGCCTGGGAGAATGAGATTTCGGATGGCCCGGATGCCCTGCCACCTGGGAGCACCTGAAGTGGAAGAGAAAGCCACAAGCAAGTTTCTAGGTGCTGCTGGGAAGGAGAAGGCTTGGCTCCAAGCACAGCTGGAGGAAAGGGAAAGGCACCCAGAGACGATGGGGTGCGGCCGCCTCTTCTCCGGCAGCGCCGCTCAAGGAGGGAGGTCTGGCGTTACACTCACCACCGTGTCCTCCTCACTGTCATCCGAGCTGCAAATGATGATGCTGGTGATTTCTGTGGGAGGAACAAGAGGATGCTGAAGCTCCAAGACTGTGTTTCTGGATGCCACCAGATCAACTCTCCTGAGTTTTGCTGCAGGACCATGAACCACTCAGCCCTTGGATGCACCCCAAGGTGGGGGCAACCTCTCCACTGCTGCTTCATCCCGTGGATCCTGCACCAGCCTCTCCAGAAGGTGCATTTCATCCTCTATCCTGTTCACAGAGCTGATCCCAGGATTCCTCACTGCGGGATGCAGTGGGGCTGACTCAGCTCGGGGAAGAAAATGTGTTTTCCTAAGAATTATAATGGGTTTTGCTCCAGGAAAATTTACTACTCCTGGAGCAGGAGGCGGAGGAGTCTTTCTGCACTTTCCCTGCTGATATGCCCTTCCCCAAGCTTGGATTTGGGCTACCTTGAAAGCAGGACATGGAGCTGGATGGAGCACCCACGTCCACCCCGAGCACTGCTGTTGTATTTATTCCCTGGGAAGCAGCTCCCACCCTCTGCTTCTCTGGCCCAGGGGAGGTTGGCCAAGGCTCTGAGTGTCTGGGGGTGAAGAGAGGCTGGGAATGGACCCCCACAATGGAGAGAAAAACATGGGATAGCAAGGAGGGCAACACTCACGGCCCCCACCTGCATCATCCGTGCGGCTGCTGGTGGCAGCGGTGCTGCTGCAGTTCCATCCAGGCACGGAGGTGCTGGGGTCCGTTTGGAAATCCCACTGGTTTGACTTGGGATTGCTGGGGCCTGATGTGCCGTCACACTCCAGCTTCAGTATTTTGGGAGAGATCTGGCTGCCCCTTTCCATGTGGCGCAGCATCCGCTTGTGCCATGAGGGGACAGGGAGAGCCTGGACAGGGGAGAGCACAGCGGGTGGAAGGTGCCGGGGTGGCAACTCCTGGTCCCCAAGGGCTCCTGCCTGGCTGGGATGGTTCTTACCGTGTCCATATGCACCTCCTCGAGGTTGGTGGGCGAGGTGCTCTGCTTTTTGTGCTGGACTTGATCCTCTTGCTGCGGAGAGAGCGCAGAGCGGCATTAGGGTGGACCTGGAGAACACTGACCCCTCTGCAGGGCTGGGGTGTCCCCAGACAGTGTGGGGGCCAAAAACATCCTCAGGAGGGGGGAAACTGAGACACAGCCTGGCCCTGTGGCTTGGCTCAAGGTTTGTGCTATAGCTGCGGTTTTCCCTGTGGAAAGTGAGGGATGAAGCAGCGGGCTCAGAGAAGTGGGATGGGGTAGGCAAATGCCTGGGTACTGGAAAGCCCTGGGGGGTTTGTTGTTGATGAAAAAATGGCACTGATGGGCTGGGGAGGGGAAGGTAGACCCTTGGGAAAGGTCAGAGGAAGGGAGAATCCATGTTTTGGCTGATGCAGGAGGCCTCCCCACAGGGCACCACACAGGGATGAAACACTGATGTCTCACCAGGTTGTTCTCCAGGGCCACCTCGACCACAGGGACAGGTCGTGATTCAGTATCTGAAATGGAGAGAACATGGTTGAGATCCTGAATTGGAGCCTCCAGAGTTCCCACCTGGCCTTGGCAGCAGCCAAGCTGGGAAAAACCTGCCTGACAGCTGCAGCAAGGAAGGGGCAGCTCTGGGGTCTCTTTTCCCTTTCCCAGCGCTTTGGTCTGGGATGGCCCAAGGGTTTAGGAAACTCTGGAAACCAAGAAATCATCATCACTAGAGCCTGTCAGACTGGTGGGAGACCAGAAAGGCCTCTGGACATATAAGCAAAGGAGCAAATCTTGGCCCCAGTAGAAATAAGGAACCAGAGGAATGGATCTGGGCCTGTCCTGCTGCAGAGAGCAGAAGTGGAAGAAGAAGAAAAGCTGTGGCTGCCCCATTCCTGGAAGTGTTCAAGGCCAGGCTGGACAGGGGTTGGAGCAACCTGGTCTAATGGAAGGTGTCCCTGCCCATGGCAGGGGTGGAATGAGATGGCCTTTAAGGTCCTTTCCAACCCAAACCATTCCATGATCGTCAATGGCAAGTCCTCACCTGGGTGCCCTGTGACGCGCTCCACCAGCGCCTGCAGCCTGGCCTTGCACTCGGATAAGTCCCCGGGCTGCCCTCGGTCCATGGCCACTGGCAGCTGCAGCCGCTGGAGCTCCTGCAGCGAGCCCTTGATGAAGGGCTGCATGTCCATCACCTCCTGCTCCGTGGCATAG
>JAYRBT010000018.1:21050939-21113887 GCA_036023395.1 Myiotriccus ornatus | reverse complement strand
ACTGTGCCTGGGAATATATGTCTTTTTTTTTTTTTTTTTTGTCTTTTTTTTTTCTTCTTCTTCCTTTCATTTTCTTTTGAGGAAATTAAACCAGCAGCGACTCACAGAGGACTCGCAGTCCCTGCTGGTGGCACAGCTGCTTCCTTGAGCCTTATCTTGAAGGAGCAGGCGGGAGGGTGGGAGCCCGCGGAGCAGTCGCCTCTCCGTGGAGCATCTCCCCTCCCCGAGCTACCCAGTGTAATCCAGAGGCTTTTATATCCTTGTAAAACACGATATCAGCAGCCGGCAGCTGGGCCCGGAGCCGGAGAGCGATGGCAATCGCCCACCCTAAACTCGTCCTCGAGGTTGGAGGGGGGGGGGAGCAGAAGATGTGGTGTCTCTATTAAATGGGACGTGGCACAGATTAAGCAGTTTTCAATGCAATCCAATTAACTCCTAAATTGAATTGTAATGCTTTGCCTAATATACCCCCTCAGAATGCCCCCCCCCCACCCCGTGCTTGGGAAGGGAGTTCAGCCTTGATTTAATCAGATAAAAACCCCGTTTATTTGCTGCCTTTCACATCCTGCCAAGGTGTAAGGGGAGCAGCCAGGCTAAAAATCTCTATTTCCCCTGGGAATTGGAGTTCCCCGGGAAAACACTGTGATTTTAGAAGTAGAGGGGGAAAAAAACAACGTTTTCTCCACTGCTCTGGCCACCCAGACGTCCTGAGGGTGTTTTGGGTACCCAGGAACATCAAGGACCTGGGACCTGGCATCAACCCCAGCCCCATCTGTACCTGCATCCCAAGGGAATATGTGAGGCTGATGGGGGCAATGGGCAAAGCAAAGGAAGGCATCGCCGTCTCCTGATGATTTTGTGAGCTTTTGTCACAGAAAAGAGGGAAAAATGGGATTTTTTTTCCCCCTCTGATCTCCCTAAGCCACTGCAGTAATTCTTTTTTCCCCTCAGATATGTAAATCCGAGCTTATCCCATCTTCCGAACAATTAAGGAATTAGGCTTAATGTTCATCCGTGGATGTGTTATTTGCTGAGCTGGAGGGAGATGGTGCTGCAGCAGAGGGTGGGGCGCTGCCAGGGGCCCAAATGCCTCCGTGTTCACACGTGTAACAAGTTGTCCCATCCTCAGCCTTTCCTCTGTCCCCTCCTCAGACACGGATGGGGTCCACATGTGCCATGTGGGTGCAGAACCCCCTGGCACACCCTATTTTTGGCTTTTTTTGGACCTTTCCGCCTCCTGCAGAGGTTTATTCCTAGTCCTCCCACCCCCCGTCTCGCTTTGCTCCATGATGCTCCATCTAGAGAGGGATTGATTCCAGCAGTCGAAGCTAATCGGATACATCAAAGCATCTTGGAGCAATTTGTTAAGTAAATATATTAAAAAAAAAAACTTGGCCTAAGCAAGTATCGGAAGGAGGGGGGCGATGAAAAAGCTCCAAAGGCAGGAGAAGCTTCAGAGGCTTGGAAACGAGGAGGGGAAAAAAAAAAATTAAAAAATAAATAACGAGTGCCAGGAGTTTCAAAGCTTCCATCATTTCAGACGCGGATTCCCAGCCTTTCATCCCGGACCCCTGTGGGAAGGAGAGACGCAGCGATCTCCGTATGGATTTGAGATAGGAGATGTAGGGAAAAAAATGCCTTCAAATACCTTGAACCCTGCCCCTGGGGTGATACTGCCTGCCGGGATGGTGGGATTCTGAGCAGCGCTGGGCTGGGAACACAGGCTGGGGTTGCTTTTCCAGGCTCCGCAGGTGTAGCCTGAGCCTGGAAACGCCGTGGTGGAAGGCAGCCTAGGCAAGGCAAGTGCATTATTGATGGGGCAGATAATTGCACGCTTCCCACCGTCTCCTTGATGAAAAATTGATGGCACGGGATGAGGTAGCGAAGGGCTCCATTGACTTACACCGGCTTCTTTGTTCCCGAACAAACACCGGAGCAGAGGAGGACGCGGGATGCCGCAGCAGGTGGGAGGCACAGGAGCCTCTGTGGGGACCCTGAAAAAGGGATGGGATGAGGGACAAGCTGGGACAGAGAATCCCGTGCCTTAAAACCCTTTAAATTCAGTCTCAGAACGGAAGTGGGGTTTGCTCAGCAGGTCATCCAGCGAATTATTCCCAGGCCAGACTCCGAGGTGGAGCTGAAGCCTGATGCCACCCAGCACCTCCCAGCCGTGGGTGCTCCAAAGTTAATTGAGTGTTTGAAATATCAGAGGAGCGTGCTGGGAAGTCAGAGCATTTCCGTGCATGGAAATGAGGCGCTGTCATCACTGCAGCCACCCAGGAGCGCTGGGATCTGGTGGTGGCCTCCACCAAGTCACCTCCTTGGCTCTGCACTGCTGGGAGCAGGGAATGAGGCAAAAAAAAAAACCACCCTAAAATCAGGACGGGAAAGAGAAGGGATGGCTGGAAGCAGCGAGTGGCTGAGGTCTCCACAAGCTCTGATGGTTTTGGAAGAAACAATGGGATGTTGAAGGGGAAGAGGTGTGGATGTCCAGGGCACCTGTCTGCCTCTGGAATTCTCCCATCTGAGTGCAGACAAGTGATTTTAACCTCGGAGCTGCTCTGGGGAGGAGTTGCTAAGAGGCGAGTTGTGTTGTAGCAACAGCTGCCAGTGTGCTGGGAGCTCCATGCCACCTAAATCCTCTTGCCAGCGGAAAGGGCCTGGGAAAACCAGCTTTTCCTCATGCTACAGCCGCTCGGCATCACCACAGGTGCCCCGGCTGTGGCTCAGGCGGTGGCGCAGGAACAGGAGGTTTGCCTGGGGGGGATTTGTTTGGGGCAGGAGGAGCCTGGCAACCTGCCGTGGGCAGGGCTGACTGCGGGAACGGGGTGCTGGGGGGACCGAGACACCCCAGGAGCGGGAAGGATGCTCTACTACAGACCCTTCTCCTCCACTGTGAGTGCCAGCAGTGGCAGCTGGGGATGGGGACATCACCTGGTGTCACCAAGGGAGGGGAGGACCCAAAGATCCCTGTTACACCCAAGTTAGGGTGCCTGGCTCAACAGTCCTGCTGTGGAATGGTGCTCATGGAGACGCATCTACATCTTACATGTAGTGGTGGCACTTGGGGACGTGGTTTAGGTCTTGGCAGTGCTGGGTGAATGGACTTGATGGTCTTAAATGATTCCGTGATTCAAAGTCAGGGATTTCTAAGTGCCCCCATCCTCAGGACAAGGTGTTCTTCCAGCCCTCTGGCTGTATCCAAGCCCCAAAGCGGGATGCTTGAAGCATCGCAGCCACTCATTCCAGAGGTTTTGGGGCAGAGCTGGATCCTGATCCCAAAGCAACAATGGCAAAGGTGTTTTGCTCCAGCTGAAAGCCCAGAGAGCTGCTCCCAGCTGTGGGAAAGGGAGTGAAGGAGCTTGTTTCTCCCCAGCCTGCTCCTCAACCCTCACCCTCTGCACTGATGTCTCCTGCCAGCTCCATCAAGATGACACGTCTCTCCCGGCAGTTGATGCCATGGCCAGTATCCTGCCTGGAAAGCAGCTGTTCCCACATGGAGAGCAGAGGTACGGGGACCACTGTGGGTTTGCCTCCTCCTTCTCATCCTCCTTGGGGTGGTTTCATCCTTCCTCCACTCTTCCCATATTTTTCCCGGCAGCTTCTCCTGCCCCAATGCTGCTGATCTTACTCCTCATCTCCTCCAGCCTCCCACCCTTCCTGCACTCCCATCCCTCCCAGCACCCCAAGCAGGCTCCTGTCTCCTATGGAGGCTTCCTTGGCCAAGGTTTTGCCGGTGTTTCACAGTGTCCCCCCCGCTCTTGGCTCTGCAGGTCCCAGGAGATCTTCGGAGATCGCCAGGAGCTGGTGAGTGCCAGGGAGACGGGAGGAGCAGGGACGGTGGGGACACTGCAGGGGGACAGCAGTGTCCCCAAGGTTGGTCCTGTCTACCAAAGGGACCAAAGCCAGTGAAGGTCTGGGAAAGGGTGGGGGGCAGCCCTTGAGCTTGGCTGGAGGGACCTTTATCTTGGGAATGAACCAAAGCCTGGGTGAAACAGCTCCTGGGCAGATGGCAAGGAAGGAGCGGAGCCTCTGGCTGCACCTGCCCCCTCTTTCCCCCCTTCCCAAGGCTTCATGATGCTGCTGCAGCCCCTCCCCACGCCCTGACCCCCCCATGGGCCACTGGCCAAGGCCATTCCCAAGGCTGGGAGCAGGGGGCCCAGGGAAGCTGGAGGCACACAGCTCCCTCTGGCCAAGGTCCCTGCTGTCAGCATCCTCCCAGCGTGGCAGAGAGGGATTCAGGAGGGTCAGCCTGAAAAGATAAAAAATCCTCAGGGAATTTTTATCCCCCCAGTATCACCTGGCATCATCTTTCTGTTATTCTTCACCCCATCCCTTCTTTTAAAGACCTGCAAAGGCCCAAAAGCCTCAGAGCTTGGGGATAACTCCCAGATCCAGCGCTGCTCCACTCCACATCCTTGGGAGATTTCCCCAAGGGGGTTGTAGGAAAAGATGGGGAAATGGAGGAGGGGTCTGTCAGGTGGAAGAAGAGGTGGGTGGATGGAGAGGAGAAGGTTTGGAAGGACAGAATGGATGGTTGGAGAAGAAAAGGATGGATGGATGGATGGATGGATGGATGGATGGATGGAGAAGAGAACGATTAATACATGAATGCATGCATGGATGGATGGGAAAAGGAATGATGGATGGCTAGAGAAGTGAAGGATAAGTGGTTGGAGAGGGATGCATGGAGATGAGAAAAATGAATATATGAATTCATGGATGGATAGATGGATGGGGAAGAGTAGGATGGATGGATGGAAGGATGGATGGAGAAAAGAAGGATTGACACATGGATGGATGGATGGATGGACAGATGGGTAAGAGAAGGATGGACGGAAGAGGTAGAGAAGGATGGATGGTGTCAAGAGGAGCGGAATATATGGATGTTCCTTAGCTCCTCCACAGTGGGTCTGACCCTCAAGTCACATATCCCGAGCTGATCCCTTGGATCTGGGGACATCCCTGGCTGCCATGGGGTGCCAGCAGCTCTGCTCTGGGCTGGCAGGAGGTGGGCAGCTACCGCCTGGCGCTGAAGCGGATGGCAGGGGACCTCCTGTCCCTGCGCCGGCACGTCACCAGCCTGGAGGTGGAGAACGGGCAGCTGCGGTGCAGCCTGGCCTCGCAGCAGGAGCTGGGCCACTCCCTGCTCCACGACGACGACCTGGACGTCATGACCCGGGAGGAGCTGCTGGACAGGCTCGGTGTGTGGCGGGGAGGGGGCAGGCAGGTGGAAACTGGGGGGACCTCCTCCCTGGTCCCCTGGCCAGGTGACAAGGATGTGGCATGGGGTGCATCTTGCAGCCACCCTCAAGCACAAGCTGGTGGCCAGCACAGCAGAGATGAGGAGACTGAAGGATCGTGTCCAGCAGCTGCAGAATGAGCTGATCCGGGTATGGATGTGAGATGGGGCTGCCTGGGGGATGGAGTGGGCTGGAAAGGCAGGGGAGCCAAGCAAGTGCCTCAGAGCCCCAGGACCACCCCCCATGAGGTCCTCCCAGATGATGTCCCAAGGCTTGAGGCTCAGCACAGGGCTCCGTTGGGGGAATTTCCCCTTCCTCCCTCACAGAAAAATGACCGGGAGAAGGAGCTGGTTCTGCTCCAGCGAGCCCACCGGCTGCAGCAAGCCATGCTGAGGAGGTGCCAGGATAAGGTGGCCAAGGCAAAGGGCTTGGAGGAGACGGTGCAGCAGCAGGAGAAGGTGAGCCATGGGGCACTAGGTTGGGGGGCGAAGGACAGGCTGGGGGGCACGAGGTACTGTGGAGCAGACGGGACCCTCTGGCCCATCCTGCTCCTCCGTGAGATGATCGTCACAGCCTTGCATTGGGCCAGTGACGCAGGGACAGCTCTGCTGTCTCCCACAGGTCATCGAGGTGATGGAGCGGGTGCTGCAGGAGAAGCTCGCCGGGGCGGGCAGGAGCACGGAAAAGCCGGCAGGTGGGTGCGACAGGGAATGAGGGCGCTCGGGGGAGTGAGGGGGGGGGGTGGTCGCATACCCAGCTGCTGGGCTCCCTGGGATGATCCACGCTGGGGGATCAGTCGGTCCTGAGCCCGCCAGCACACATTCCTGGCCATGGGAGAGACAAGGGCTTGCTCTAGCCCCCATCCCTGCACGGGGAGGGGCGCAGGACACGTCCCAGTGTCCCCCCTCACCCCATCTCCCAGGTGAATTCCTCTCCGGGGAGGTGCACACCGCGCTGCTGGCCGAGAACCGCCGCCTGCGGGAGGAGCTGGCGAGGGCCGCCCACCCCGCTGTCCCCATCGCCCCGCAGCCCCCAGCCTTGCCGGTGAGACTGGGAGGGGGCGGGCACAGGACCGGGAGGGGAGGCAGAGCCGTGGCACCCCAGAAAGAGCTACTGGGGAGGGTCGCCTGGGGGCATCACCTAGGTGGCATCTCCGGGCTCTGTGGGGCAGTAGCCACCCCACGGCCTGCCCTCGCCGTGGGGAAATGCAGCGCGGCCGTTCCCACTCCGGCTCGCCTCGTGCCCGCAGGGTGTTTTGGGGGGCACGGAGAAGCTGTCTCTGCTGGCCAGGCTGGAGGAGGCACAAGCCCGCGGGCGAGTGCTGGAGAGGCAGGTGGGCATCACCCCTGTGCACCCCACTTGATGGCGAGGGGCTTGGAGTGCCCGGCACCTCTGGCCCCCATTTCCCGGGGAGAGCCAGCCTGTTTTGTGTCTGTCCCAGCTGGAGAAGGCAGCGAGGAAGTGGGGCCGGGAGAAGCAGGAGCTTGGAACTCGGCTGCTGGAGCAGGAGAATGGCTTCCCCCACTCCTCGGTGAGCACACAGGGGGGACCAGGACACCCCTCACGGGGGGTGGCAGCCGGTATTTGCTGCCAGCAGGAAGGATGGGGACTCAGAGCCACCCCTATGTGCTCTGGGACAGTTTGAGGGAGGGGCGGGTGGGGGGCTGTCTCCATGCCCACCCTCACACTGGGGGGAATCTGCCTCAGTTTCCCTGTAAGACAAGAGGGAGGGGGGAGTGTGGATCCTGGGGCCCCCAGAATACACCCCTACCGACCCAGAGCCGTCTCGCCCACACTCGATGCCCCCCCGAGGGCGAGGCTGCGTTTGCAGCTCCCCAAGACCTCTTCCTGCCCCTCAGCAGAACCTGACTGCAATTTCCACGGCCCCCCGGAGAAGACCCCACACCCTGCCCCCCCTGCCCTAACCCGCGGCCGCTGAGAGAGACGGAGAGACGCAGTGCTGGCAGGAAGAAGCCGGTGCTTTTTGACGGGATGCGATGACAGAGGAAATGAGAGGCAAAGCAGAACGCCGGAGGGAGTGGGAGGAGCTCGGCCGCGGTCCCCGGTGCCGTCCCCAGGGAGCCCCGAGCAGCCGGAGGGTGCAGCAGCACCAACCCACCCTCCCACCCCGCACTCCCTTGGGGTGGCTTCAGTTTATCTCCCCCGTGGCGTAAGCGCAGCCTTGAGCCAAGGCAGGGATGCAGCAAGCCAAGGCTGTGGCCCTGAAAGTGTCCCAGACGTCCCCCAAATCCCATCCCCAGGCTGGAGGCTGGCTGCAAGGAGACGAATGTGCCTGTTGGGATGTGGGGGATGTCCCGAAATGGTCACCCAGGCTGAGTGTCACTCGGGAGCAGGCTCATCACGCCTGGGACTCGAGCGGCCGTAAGGTCAAGTAGATGGGTTTGTCTGGGATCAGGATGAGATCAAACTTGGTCCCAATTTCCACTGCTCTCATGGTTTCAATCTTGAAGTTCTCCAGGATCTGGAACGAAAGAGAACAGAGCAGATGGGTTGGATAGGGCTTGGAGCAGCCTGGTCTAGCAGACCCTGCCCTGGAGGTACCAACACCCACGTGCCACTTCCCTGATCCCTTCCAGTGACAAGTCCCCGGTGTCGCCGGCAGCAGGATGCTCACCTGCATGAGGAAGAGCTGCATCTCCAGCTCAGCGATCCGGCGCCCCAGGCACTGCCGGGGTCCGAACCCAAAACTCAGTCCCTGGAAGTGCTTGGGGCCAGCTGCCAGCCAGCGCTGGGGCCTGAACTGCTCTGGCTTGGGAAAGACCTCAGGATCCCGGCCCATGGCATAGAGACCGACCTGCACCAGTGTCTGTAGGGAGAGATCAGCCCCATGGGTCCGGGCCCTCCATGTGGCTTTGCTGGGGTGCAGGGGTGGCATCCAGCCCTCCAGCTGCTCCCCCCATGTCACACAGGTCCCACAGCGGGGTTGGGGTGAGGAGGGAGCCAGTGGCCATGCTCACCTTGGGGGGGATGCGGTAGTCCTGGAGGATGACCTCTTGAGTGGTGTACCTCTGCAGGGTCACAGCCACGGGGTGCAGCCTGGGGAGACAAGTGCCACACACCTCATCCTGGGGACAACCTGGCCTGCCCACATTCCCCCCCTCATGACAGTTCAGGGAGGTGTTTTCCAGCAGAGCCCCTCCTCACCTGAGCGTCTCCTTGATGGCAGCTTTGAGCAGCCGGATGGTTTTCAGCATCTTCACCCTGTCCCCTGCCGCCTCACGCTTGGCAGCCAGGACCTCTGCCCGCAGTTCCTCCTGGACCCCCGGGGCCCGCGCCAGCTCGAACATGGCCCACTGCAGCGTCATGGAGGTCTGGAGCAGGGCAGGGGAGCAAGGCTCAGCACCAACCAGGACCTTCCCTCCGCCCAGCCACCCTGCCTGCTCCGTACCGTGTCCACCCCGCCCGCCATCATCTCAGTGACACTGGCCCTGATGTCCTCCAAGGGCAGCTTGTCCCGCATGATGAGGTTGCAGAGGATGCCCATGTACTCCTTGGTGCTCTTGCGCTGCAGCCGTAGGTCCCGGTAGACATTTTGGATGCATTTGTCCGCTGAGGAGACATGGAAGTGTGACATGATCTTCCTCCCCCAGGGAATGGTGGAGGAGGAAGGCACATCAGGACATTGTTGCCCCAGGGGGAGACAGCCTGCAGGAGAGTTATCCCAGGTGCCCAAAGCTCTCTGAGGCCACGTGCCCCTCTGGGACAGCTGCTCCCCTCAACATGCTGCCCATCATCTGCCCTTCGTCACTCCTGGATGATTCCCCTCAGCTCCATCCCACAAGCTCCAGATGTGGAAACCGCTCCTGGCCTTGGTGATTGGACGCAGGAGAAGGTCTCTAGATCGGTGACATGGGGCTGCACTGTGGAGCCAAGCCCTCAAAGGGACCTTGGATGACAAATGGAGGTGCAGGCAGGAGGAACACTCACCCTGGGAGAAGATTGCATCCCAGGCCTGGACATGGTCCCGCCACGTCTTGGTGTTGAGGTGGCGGAGGAGGGCAGGTGGCAGGTAGAGCATGGGTGACGTGGTGTGGAACATCAGGGTCACGGCATCGATGAAACGCTGCGAGTCGGGGTCCACGAAGTCCTGCAGCAGCCCCAGCCGCTCCCCGTACAGCACATGGCACACGGCTGCAGGGACAGCACCCATGAGGGGACCCATCTCCCTCCCCTTCCACCATCCCGTGGCCAGCTCCAGTCTTTCCAAGACCTGGCTTGGCCTCCTGTTTTTGCAGGGTCATGAAGGGTTGGTTTGGGTAGGGTTGGCCACGAGCTGATGACCAGTAAATGATAAAAGAGTGTTTTGTCAAGTATTGAGTTGTTCTCCTCTTGTCTAGACAGAGGACATCCTGCCTGGAGAGAGGACATCCCTCTACACACCAGCTTTGGGAGAGACACTGGTTGGCCCATCTCTGAGGATGAAGCTTGGGGAAAAGGGTGGGTTTTCTGGGGGGACACAGGCTTTGAGGCTCATCCCCCTGACACTCACACTCCAGGGCGAAGCGGAAGAGTTCGTGGGTGAAGTCGGCCGTCCAGTGCTCCCGGCCGCTCTTCTCCACCTGGGCTCGTGCCCGCCGGATGAAATCCTCACCCACCTGGCTCAGCAGAGGCACAAACCCCTCCACCACCTGTGGCGACAGCACCTCCTTGTTCAGCATCAGGCGGTCCGAGCGCCAGGCCTCCCCCGTCCTGCGGGACACCAAAGCGGGGGTCAGAGGTGTCCCCCTCACCCAGGGGATGCCACTTCCCAGCAGCCAACGTCCTCATCACCCTCCTGATGTTCCAGCTTCTCTCCAGCCCGTGTGCCGGGGCTGTGGCAATAGGACCTGGTAGCCCCATTTTGAGGAGACCCCCGACTCACTTGAGGAGCACACCGTAGGGCTTGTTGCGGAAGTCACGATATGCCACCCAGGGGGGGACACTGAAGCGCTCTGGCAGTGTCCCCTCTGCCTGGAAGAGGGTGGCGGCATCCCGGGGGCTGATGATGTTCACACTCTCGTAGACACCCAGCTTCTCCCTGATGAGGTGAAGAGCAGGGTCAGCCCTGCACTCAGCAACCCCAAATCAACCACCCGCCCCCTTGCATGCCCTAAAATCCTGCTGGAAGGATGCAGGAATGCATCCTGGGGAATGCAGGGGCTCAGCACCAGGATCAGGCCCTCAGGACTCAGGTCGCAATAGAGAGTGGTGCTAAATCAAATCCCCTGCCCTTCCTCGTCAGATCCACACCCTGTGGAAATCAAGGAGGGCAGAATCCTCTCCAGCTCCAGCATTCTGTCTTCCCGATATTGGGCATCCACAAGGCACTGCCGCATGGTCCCTGCCCCCTCCTAGGGCACAGGGTCTGTCCCTTCCCGCCCCAGGTTTCTGGTCCCCTCCCAAGGATTTGTCCCTTCCTGCCTCCCGTTCCCTGTCCCCTCCCGTGGCACAGGCCTGTCCCCTCCTGACTCCCGTCACCTTTTCCCCCCGCCGCAGAGCACCAGCTCTGTCTCCTCCTGCCCCCCTCTCCCCCACCACTGTGGCATCAAGCCTGGTCGGCGCACGGCAAGCCAGGATCCTCCAGCGGCTCAGCCACGTATTCCCCCCTCCCTCGCCCCGAGCAGGGCTGGCAATAGGAGCATCATCCCGGTCTGGAAAAGCCGCTGGAGTTGGGGAGCAGGGTGAGAGAGGCAAAGGGGGCCCAGATGCCACCTCACCTGTAAATGGGCCCGAACTGCTGGAACTTGCGAGCCATGATGTGGTGGACGTTGTTCAAGCCGCCCTCCTGCCAGAAGCGGTACAGGTTGAGCCAGCCGGCTCGCCACTCCCCTGGCAGCTGGTTGAAGGGCCGAGGAGTTGAGGGGGTGGGGGTGGCAGTCCCCCCAAGCCGGTGGCACCCCCCAGCTGGGACAGGGGGACATCCCCGCAAGGCGCCGGGTTTGGGCGCAGCACGGGCGAGCATGGGAGCGGGCGGCAGAGAGGGAAGGGTGGCCTGGAAGCGCGGAGAGTGTCCTCGCTCTTATCCCGGCTCAAGGAGAGGTGCTCTCGCCCGCCTCCCGATGAGTCATGGCCCCCCCCGGGCCGGGGACAGACGGACACTGGGGCAAGGGGTTGGCAGAGCATCTCCTCTCCCAGCCTTGCCACGGCGGGGTGTGACAGGTGACACGCCGACCTTGAGCGGCAAGGGGTGACCACGGGTGACACTGGCAAGTGGTCTGTGTCACCCCACTAAAGGCGGGTGCTGCTGCCAGCGCTGACAATGAAAACTCCGCTGCCAAGGGGAGAAACGGTTTATCTGCCAAATAAATGATAAAAATGATCGAGGGGACAAAATAGTGGCGGTTAAACATAATAAAGGTCGCATCAGCCCAGCAGGGGACAGCCTTGGGGACCCCTGGCCAGGGTCACCCCAGGAGGGGACAGCCTTGTGGACTCCTGAACATTGCTGGGGGTTTCTTACCTCCACCCTCCTCAGGACAGGGGGTGCTGGGTGGGACACATCCCCACTTCCCAGGCTCTAACCCTAACCGCAATCACCCCCCTTCCAGAAGGAAAAGGCTTTTTGGGGTGTCCTGAGCCACGGACAAAGGCTGCAGCACCCGAGGATGGTGGCAGACAGGGTCCCTTGTCCCCAGGCACAGTAACAGCCACTGGCAATGGCGGGGTGGGGAAGATAATGGGGTGGACTACACTGAGGGGTCCTGAGGCACCTCTTTAGGGTGTCCCCCGGGTCTCTGGGGTGTCTCTGGAAGGGACCGGTAGCGGGATGAGCGGCGGGATGTCCGGGGCCGGGGATGCTGAGCCGGGCTCGGTGGCGGATGCGACAACGGTGGCGACCACCGGGAGGCGCTCCTGGCCCGTCAGTGCCACCACACCGGGACAGCGCCGACTGTGCCGCCCCTCCCCGGCACCTGAAGCCTGTCCCCTGCCAGGGCACAGGAGTTGTCCCCTCCTGCCCCATGGTCCCCGTCCCGTGTCAGGGCACAGGGGCAGTTCCTTCCTGAGCGACGGCCCCTGTTCCTTGCCAGGGCACGGAAGCTGTCCCCTCCTGCCCCCCACTCTCTGTTCCCTCCCAGAAAACGGGGTCTGTCACCTCCTGCCTCCATGAGTCCTGTCCTTTACCAGGCCACAAGATCTGTCCCTTTCTGCCCCAGAGTCCCTGTCCTCTTCCAGAGCACAGGGTCTGCCACCTCCTGCCCCAAGTTTTTGGTCACCTCCTGCCCCACAGTCCCTATTCCCTCCCAGGCACAGGATCTGTCCCCTCCAGCCCCATGGTCCCTGTCCCCTCGTGTATGAGGCCCCATTGCTTATCCCAGCATGAAAACATCAACTAACTGCATGTGCACCCCAGAGCTGTCCCACACCCTGGAGACATGATAGTACAGTGTCACTCCCTGTCCTTCCCCCCTGCACTGTCACTGTCCTGGGTGGGACCTGCTGCCTCCCCTCCAGCCATGGCCACGAGGTCAGGGCTCAAGGGACACGGAGGGACACGGAGGGACACACTGCCACACGCTGAGCTCTGCCCTGTCAGACGCTGCCTCCAGCCCCAAGGTCACAGTGCCCATCACACTCAGCATCACCTCTGCACCCCCCTTTCCACCACCTCCCAAAACCATGGGGACAACTCCCAGGCTCCTTCACGTGATGCCTGCCCCCGCAGGATTAAGGGGTCTGACGCACATTCTCCATGGGGCCCTGCCCTTCTTCCCCTGAGCCCCCTGCCCTGGGAGGGCTCCACGTTTTTGCGGCACCTCTGTCAAGGTGTTACCACTCCTACGGCACGACGGAACCACGACCGTTTGTGTCCCCTCCCAGAGCAAACCGCAGGGCATCTGGGGGGCTCTGATGGAAAATGAGGCAGCGGGCAGGAAGCGGTTCAAGGGCTGCAAACACCCACCGCAACCCCCTGTCCCCAGCCATCGCAGCAGGGACGGGACTCGGAGCACATCCATGGCTTTCATCCGTGACTAGCACAGCGGCAGCGCGTGGATGGAGGCGGCGCTACTCCCGCCTCCGCAGGCAGCCCACGGTACCCGCCTGACTCGGGTGTATCCCTGCTATTTTGGGAGGAGTGAAACAGAGAGTTTCTGCCTCTCCCAGTGGCCTTCTCCCTCTGCCACCCACAGTGGGGACGAGAAGGGCCCCACCGGTGTGGTTTCGTCCCACCAAGAGGTGACACCGTGGGAGTCGTGGGCTTTCGCTTTCCACCCGTGGGGTTTTCCTGACATGTCACCCCCGGAGTGAGCAGGTGACTCACCACCTTCACACCTTCCCCTGGTAAATAACCCCTCCAGGAGGCCACTGAGACGCCCCCTTGGCTCTGCTCCACAACCCCAAATCCAACCTCCCTTGAAAATCTCCCTCTTCAGCCTCATCTGTTGGGAATCCAGGGCTGGGAGTGCCATAACTGTGGTGATTTAGGGTAGAGAAGATGTTTTGGTGGAGCAGCTCATCCTTAAGGTATCTCTGCCTCCCCAAGAGCCAGTGGGAATAGGCTGGGATGGGTCTCACTTCAGCGTGATGCAGGAAGTGGATCTGTTTTGAAGGGAAAATAAAAGGACAGTATAACATTGCTGGGATGGAAAGAAGAGCACAGCAGAGTGAAATCCATCTGCAAAAAGGGCATAGAGCTGCTGCTTTGCTTTCTTACCTCAAAAATTTACCCTGCATTCCTGCGTGGACCGTCCTGCTTGGCTCCCCGCTGCTCACACCCGTCCCATGGGAAGGACAGTGGTTTTCATGTATTTCTCAATAATTTCTTCTCTTTTTGGCAGTGATTTCACCCCGGGATCTTCCCTGCTCTCCCGTGAGTGAATTCATTCATTGCGAGCTTTCAGCTTCTGCCTACAAACAGGTAGTTGGGAAAATTCCAGTAGTAAAACTGCTGCCCAGAAACCCCCTGTGATTCAATCTGGGGCTGGAAGGGAGGGAGGGAAACTCATTTTCATAATATTATGTTGAAAAAGAGAAACTTTCAGTTGCAAACAGACTGTGACTGTGACCAAGCAGTTCTTGCTGGAAGGTTTCCCCTGGGAGCAGAGAGAAGGGGATGACATGGCACATGGTCATCATCCCCCACAGCATCCCTGAGGCGCTGGTGATGCTTAAGTTACTGCCAGGGCATCCAGAGGATGGAGCCATCCAGGACAAACTTTGACGTGAAACAGGAACGAGTCTACCTCGTTTTTATTCTCCTCCTTCACTAAACTGAATCTCTTCTTACTAGTGTATTGCCTGCAATCCAAGACCTAAAAATTGCTGGGCTGATGCCTGGTTTTTGGGGTCTCCACCCAGCTGGGATGGGGTATCCCAGCCTGATGGGATGCATTCTTCAGCCAGGATCATCCCCCAGGGGTGCTGGAGTAGAAATTCACAGCTCGAAAGGGAAAGCATTTGTGCTTGTAGCTGTGGGGAGGAGGAGCACGGCAACGTGGGAGGAAGGATGATCCTGTGTTTAATTTCCTCCAGCTTCTCCTGGGTCATGCCATTTCTAGTAAACGGCTGGGTTTCCCACTTGGCCAGCCCTGATCCATCTCAGCAGCGTAGCATCACCCACACCTCGTCCTCCGTGTCCCACTGTGGACCACAGAACAGACAGACACCTGTCCGAGGCTGGTTAAATCCTGAGAGCCTCAGGAAAATGGGAAAACAGCCACAGGGCAGCAAATAACCCCTACAAATAGAGCTGTCACACCACTGACTGGGAAAACAGGTCTGACAAGGCAGCTGGGAGTGAGCCAATGGGCGGCAGTTTCAGGCACCTGATCCAGACATGTGAATTCCCTGGATAAAGCCACAAATGCATTTATCCTCTTCTATGGGAGGATGGAAGGTGTGGCCATGATGCAGCAGCACCTCTCCATCCTGCTCCTGTAAATCCAGGGGTGGCTGTTAGGTGTCCCTCTTCCAGGCCCCAGCAACTCCTTCTGGGATGGCTCTGTACCCCCATCGCACCAGGAAAAGCTTCCCAGGGGGGTGCCATGGCTAGAGACACCATCTCAGCTGAGCCTGCAGTCAGTGCATCCACGGGGTGCTACTGTGGGATTTCCTACCAGCTCTGGCCTCTGATGCAGAGGGATACAGGATTTCCTGGGACTACTGTCCTGCATGGCAAACCCCCCTCCTGGAGCAGCCTCTAGTGACGCTGGAGGCAGAAGTATCCCCAAAAAAATGATGCTGGGAAAAAATAAAATGCTTGTGGCTTTTGTTTGAGGTGTACAGCTATTCCCACTCTGCCTGTGCCGGAGGAAGCCCAGAGAAGCTGCTGGAATACCTGACCTTCCTGTGCGTGCCTGCTCCAGTGAAAACACAGATCCCAAAATAACTCCTTCGAACAATGTGGCCATAGTTGGGGTGAGGGCGGTGACGTTCCGGCTTTCCCCTCCAGCAGCCCTGAAGCCACAATAAATCCTGGTGCCTGTGTTTGCTCCCAGGTTTTGGCTCATTGTATTTAAGGAAACAGCCAGCGGGTGGTGGAAATGTATCCCAGAATAAAACACAGCCCAAAGGCTTCAAGTTTTCCTGCTTTTCTCAGGGAATTTAGTAAAAGGGTCCGTGTTTTGTCCTGGCTGTTCCCAGGGAGTGGGGATGGAAACCTGCTGGGGATGGAGATGCTATTACAGCCCCTGTGTGTGTCCGTGAGTCTCCCTGTCATCCAGGGATCCCAAGTTGTCCCTGTGCTCTCAGCTGGATGATTTGGGCAACAAAACCGGAATTGTTGCTGCCTGCACCTTGCTTCCAACCCACTCCCAAGGGGCTCGGGTTCACCTTCGTGTGCTGCTCCCAGCCCTCCTGCCCAGGGTTTCAGTGAGGGAGTTTAGAGCTTTGAATTTCCCTTGGCATCAATGGAGCAGGGAGTGCAGACAGCTTGGTGTCCATATACGGCACCCAAAAAATATGTCTGGGTGCTGGGTTCGTCACCGTTCCCGTCCCGGGAGGGCTCCCCACCTCTTCCCATGGCAGAGAGGGGGCTGCCAAAAATCACACTTCTTGTTTTAGCTCTGCTGAAACCCGCCTGCCTTTCGGGCTCGTTTCTCCTCCTTTACGTCAAGCTGCCGCATATGCTGCCGGCGCCAGCGGGAAGTTTTCTGCCAAAGGCAGTGCTAAGAAAGAAAGGAGGCAGAGGAGGGTTTCGCTTTCGGTTGCCAGCGGCCCACCCCTGCCCCCCCTCCCCCCGATCAGGGACCTGCAAAACCTCCTGCAAGTCCTCCAGCACAGATCCCGGTGGGACACAGGTGCCTGTCAGTGCCACTCTTGTGTCCCCATCACCTCCGAGGCGTTGCAGACACATCGCTGCAAAACGGGGCTGGAGCTCAGGACCACCCAACCACCCACCCCTGAATATTTTCCAGCAGAAACGCTAAGAATAGCACACAGAAAGGCAGCTGGGCATGGACTGGGATGAAGTCACGACACTCCAAAAGCCCTGCGCCAGGTCTGCCTTTGTGCCGAGGTGCTTTGACGGAGGATTTGAAAGAGAGAGGGAAGGTATTGTTCTCTCTTGCTTTTGTTGGCACCTTTTAAAAGCTTGAATTCCTGTTCTCTGCTTCCCTCCATCCCAAGCCTGGCCTTTTCCCCCATGCAGCTATCAACAGTAAGCTCATTTTTCCCCAAAACCAGCTAAAAAGCAGGAGCATCAGAAGCTGAAGGTGATGGGATGGTTACACACCCATGAGGACCACCACTATTTCCATTCCTCATTTTTCCATTCCTCATTTTCCATGGGTGCTGCTCACACCTCCTTCTGGATTTCCCAGTGGGAATTTGCCCAGCTTCTCACTCCAGAAGGTACCAGCCTGAAGCAGAAGCAGCAAACCCAGGGCTGGTTTGGGGTTGCTGCTGGTGGGACATGGAAAAAGGCACGGGGGCCCCTCAGTCACAGGGAAAGGGGATAGGGGAGACCCTGGTGACCATCACAGCACCATCCCTCAACTCCTGGCGAGAAACACAGCACTCGCCTGCTCTTTTCCATTCTTTATTCCAACCATCCACTTTGGTTACAGTTCTGAAAGATTTTTTTGGTAGCTGTTGTGGTGGTTTTTTTTTTTTTCATCTCCTCTAATCTGAACCCACCTTCGGCAATATTATAAAACTCTACAAGTACAGTAATGACCAGTTAACAATAAATAGGTATTTGTTAGTTCACGAAGTTAAAGTGCTTTGAGAAGGGATGTAAGAAGCTCTATCCTAGATTCCAGGGTGGGGTGGGGGGGAATACCTTGGAAATGTAGTGCAGTAGGAAGCTCTGGCCCGTTGTCTGTAGTCTGTGGTCATGAGAGGCACGTGGCACCTCCCCCTTGCCCAAAAGACTCCTCGGGCACTCCTGAGTGAGCAGGCACGAAGCAGGAGCTGTGCTGCTGCCACAGGTTATTGGAAGCATAAGACAGGATGCCCTCACCCTCACACAGCCCGAGGTTGGGGTGTTTCAGACTGGGAAAGGTTTGGACAAGGTATGGGATCACCCTCTGCAGGGAGAGAATCCCGTTTTTCACAGTTTAGTCTTGCTCAGAGACCTCGAAGCCCAAGAGAAGCAAACTCTGCCCCCCCGTCCCCTCACTGGGGGAAGGGAAGCAGAGCTGCTCTGGGCGGTGGGGACAGGCACAGCCCCCCGAGCCCAGCGGTGTCGCCCTGAGATCCGCAGCCTCTTTCCCTGAGGAAGCGCGGTCCCTCTCCCGGAGGAGCGGTGTGGGGAGCAGGGGTTGCCTGCTGCCCACGGATAAATGCCCTTAGCTGCCTGCAGAGGATTTGTGCGTTTCAAACGTCTTCCCAGGGCCTCCCAGTTTGGTTTGGGCTCTGCTTCCACCTTCCCTTCCAGTCCTCTTCCATCTCCCCTTCCCCACACCCCAAATCTAGTCATCTTCCAAGCCTTTTCCATGCAAACTCCTAACTTTGCACCTGTCCTTGCAGGTTTCCAGTGCTAATTCCCGATCTCCCTCCCACATCAAAGCCAGCTGCAAACAAAAAATAATAAACCAAAGCCCAAAACCCTTCCAGAGCCCAATTCTCCAGACCAGAAGGGGACTCACAAGTGGCGCTGGGAGTGTTCCAGCTGCTTGCCAACCCAAACATTAGCCACTAAAAACTTGGAGGCGTCAGTCCCCGCTCAGATCAACCAGTTCAGAAGGCCGAGGGCTGGCTCCTCCTCTTCATCACATGCACGTTCCTAAATTGAGGAGTGGCCGTGCCCTGAGAATCAGTGCATGCACGTCGGCAGAAGTCCCCTGAACAGGATAACAGAGCTGCCAGGGAGAGGCTGTCACTGGTACAGCGAATGTCCCCCACGTGTCCCCAACCCCTGCTCCGCCTGGCCCTGCAGTCACATCCTCCTCACTGAGGCTCTTCCACCGAGGCCGAAAATGGAAAAGGTGCTGCCCAGGACCCTTCTGGGGACAATCAAAGATCAATGTCCAAGGAGCGCCTAAGAAAACAAGGATCTCCCTCCAGGAGCGGACAGCAGGAAGTGCAGGAAGAGCACGACGGTGGGAACACAGCTGTGTTCAGTGGAAGAGCTCCACCAAAGCCACCATCAGGAGCAGCTGCAGCCACGAGCCAAAGGTCATGGTGGCCTGGCCCTTCTGGAACAGGAACCGGAGCTGGTTGACCAGGCGTTCCTTCACCAGCGCCTGCCTGAAGCCATCCTCCTCCGAGATGCAGACGTAGTGGCCGTAGTGGCCGTGGCTGACGTTCTGGATGAAGTGGAAGCAATCCTGCTGGGGGTGGGTGGTGTTGCAGGTCTTGATGAGGCTGTTGTTGTGGTACCAGTTGTAGGTGGCATAGTGGGACTCGATGGAACAGTTGAGGTAATAGCGGGAGAAAGGGACAACTGCGATGTTCTGGTAGTCGTCTGCAGGAAGAGATGGAGAAGGAGGGGTTGAGGCAGGATTGTCCAGGAACCACAGATTCCCCCAAAAGCACCTAGGGAAGACCAGCTGGGTCGATGGGGACATGCCCATGGCAGGAGGGGTAGAACTGGGTGACGTTTAAGGTCCCTTTCAAGCCAAACCACTCCACGATTCTGTGTTACCCAGCCATTTAACGACAATGGCCCACAGCTGGTGAAGCCCACCGGACTTTTCTCCCAGGGCACAGAGCTTAATCCCTCTCACCCAGCTCAGAAATACACTATCTCTACTAACTCCAACTTGGTGTCTTGATTTCACTCCCACTTCCCCAGCAACACCTCGCAACAACTCATCCAAAGACTGGAGAATCAGCCACCCTGCCCCAACCACCGCTGGGGACATTGTCCTGTGGCTCAAAAAAACCTTTACATACCTTCCTTAACAGCCCCATTTTGGCAGTTTCCTTGCCACACATCCAAGTTCAGGTTCTGAAGCACCTCCCTAGCAGATGGGAAGGGGAATAAGTATTAACAGAACATTAGGGAAGCGGCATTTCAGGGATAGGAAAGGAATCACCCATATGAGATCGAAGGAAGTTTATTGCCTGGTGTTAGTGGGGTAGGGAAAACACACACACACACACACACACATTCCCAATTAGGAGTTTGCTGATGGCAAATGTGAGACCCAGCAGCAAAAAGATGGAGAAGGTGCTGCCCAGGACGCCTCTGGGGACAGCCAAAGACTGTCGGGTTGGGGTTGGGTTGGGTGCTCAAAACGCCCTCAAGGGAGGGCTGGATCCCTACAGAGATCCCAGACTTTTCGGGACAGCACTGACATCCACGCTTCCCTGCCCGGACAGGATGGGCTCGTCTCTCTCTGCGGTGGGAAGGCGCCCTCAGAACCATGCGTGGCCGTGGTCTGGAGCAGGAATACCGAGGGTCTGGGCGTTTCTCCCAGGGAAGCGGCGGGCTGCGGGCACCACGTACCGGTTGAGGGACGCCGACTGGCAGGAGCCGTTGGCCCAGCCGCAGTAGGGGTCCCTGGCCAGCAGGCAGCTGTGGCAGTTGTTGCGATACGCCCTGCACATGTCCATGGGGATCTCCAGGACTTTGCTCGTGGAGCCCACATACAGCATGGCCTGCAGGAGAAAAGCAGAGGGGATGGGTGATCATCCCGGCACTGTGTCCCAGTGCCACCTGGTGAGTGTCTCCAGAAGGACGTGGAGCTGCTGGAGCGAGTCCAGAGGAGGCCACGGAGCTGCTCCAAGGGCTGGAGCCCCTCTGCTCTGGAGCCAGGCTGGGAGAGCTGGGGGTGTTCAGCTGGAGAAGAAAAGCTCCAGAGAGACCTGAGAGCCCCTTCCAGTGCCTAAAGGGGCTCCAGGAGAGCTGGAGAGGGACTGGGGACAAGGGAGGGAGGGACAGGACAAAGGGGAATGGCTTCCCACTGACACAGGGCATGGTTAGGTGGGATACTGGGATGAAAATTCTTCCCTGTGAGGGTGGTGAGGCCCTGGCACAGGTTGCCCAGAGAAGCTGCCCCATCCCTGGAAGTGTTGAAGGCCAGGTGGGAAGGGGCTCGGATCAACCTGGTCTACTGGAAGGTGTTCCTGACTATCGCAGGTGGGTGGAACTGGATGAGCTTTAAGGTCCTTTCCAACCCAAACCATCCTGTGATTCTATGTTTCTACTTCCAGACCCAGGGGCTGGCAGTAAACTGTCTGTACCTGCCTTCCCTGCTGCCAAATTTTAAAGTTACAGCCCAACCGTCTGTTCTCCTTCCCACAGAACAAGCAGAGACCCACCCTCTTGTGGTCCAGGATCATGGACTGGATCGGGTCCTTGTTTGGAAAGACCTGGAGCTCCATGATATTCTGCACCCCATCTGGCAGCTCCACGACCTTGTGGATGGATCCTTTGTCTGGGAAGAAAGATGGGAGAGCCCTGATGAGACATCCTGAGAGCGGAAGAGATGACGCCAAGAGATTCCAAGAGTCTGACTGGATTCCTGACACCAGCCACCCAGAGAGAACATGGAACTTTCCCTGAGGGTAACAGGGCTCAGGAATCCTTGTTGTTCACCCTCTTGCATAGTTTCCCCTTACCAAATAGTCTTCCCTTCATCCCACCATCAACCAGAGAGAGGTGGAAGATGTGATCCCAGCTCATGCAGGGAACAGGACTCCCCAGGTGTCTCTGTGCCCATTCCATTGCCATGCCAAGCCCTGCATGTGGGATCAAGCTTCCCAGTGGGACTCTGCAAGGCATTAGCTGCATTTAAACTCAGGCTTTTGGAAAATAAGACCAGTCAGAGCATGCGTGGGCCCTAATCCAACCCAGGCCACCTACTGAGAGCCACCTTCAGTTTTTTTAATCATAGATTAGCAATTTAGAAAACCTCTGAAAGTCCCTCCACAAGTGCCAGCGAACAGATTCCAGCACAGCGCAGAAAAAGGGATGAGCACAGCTCAGGCAGGTAAAGCAGGCAGGACAGGGAAGCACTGGAAAATGAGGGAGCAGGTCCCTTTGGAAAGGATTTCTGCTTCTAAAGCCATACCTGGGGAGAGCTGTGCTAACCCTCCCTTGCCTTAAAAACACTTGCCCTGAGACCTCCCACAGGTTGAAGCCCAAATGGGTAAATCCCACATGCTTGGATTCTGCTTTGATTCTGTCTTTGCCTACGCAGCCAAACTGGAAGTATTTAGTAGCACTTGGGACTTGGCAGCTCTTTTCTGCTTGACAAACATATGCCAAGCTGGGAACACAGCCC
The DNA here is from genome assembly GCA_036023395.1 of Myiotriccus ornatus. Taxonomy (NCBI): domain Eukaryota; kingdom Metazoa; phylum Chordata; class Aves; order Passeriformes; family Tyrannidae; genus Myiotriccus; species Myiotriccus ornatus. The sequence goes on along the minus strand of JAYRBT010000018.1, from coordinate 21,092,031 downwards.
CTTGTTCGCTCTGCAGTGAGGGTCTCGTCTGCTTCCCCTGGGCTCCCTACCCTCGAGGGGAAAGCTAATTCCAGGGATCCCCACAGGGGATGTTTCCCTGTACCTGTTGCCAGATAAAGCACATTGTAGTGGTGTCCGTCGGCCGCAGAGACCTCGTGCACCCCGATCTTCTGGTAGCGGTGCTTGTTGTGGAATAGGGGGCTCTTGGAGGGGGACAGGGGCTCCACCCGCTCCTCCACCTCGGGGTGGCTGTCGGCTATCTTGAAGGTCTCGCTCGGGGTGTGCTGTCCAGAGGGAACACACTGCAGCAAGAGGGCACAAAAGCCAGTGTCAGAGTCAGACAGGTCCCCGAGGATGAGGGTGGAGGGCAGGAGAGCTCGGCAGGGGAACAGCGTGGACGCCTCAGCCCAGAGGAGATGCCCAGGTGCGGTGCACAGCCCCGCCCTGGGGGCAAACACAGGCCCTGGGAGCAAACACAAGCCCTGGGGGTGCTGCAACTGTGCTCGTGCCTGGTGCATGTAAGAGCCTGTCTCCCCATGCTTTCTGTGAAGGGACGGGACCTCCTTTTGTTTCCAACAACAAGGCTCAGCTCCTTCCCGCAGTGCCTACAACCACCCTCGCCGGCCAGCTCTCACCTGGCTGCTCCGTGTCTCCTCACCTGCTCCAGGTACCCTCCAGGCACTGCAGGGACTAAGCCCTCCTGGCCTTGGGACCCCTCTCCACTTCACGTGGGGCAGCTCACTCACCTGCCCGGGTTTGATCTCCGGGTTAGGACCATTGTAGCCTTTGAGTTTAGACGTCCGGAACACGTCGTCAATGTCCCCAAAGGAATAGACACAGACAGCAGAGCTTCCCCTGAGGGCAGCAAGACAAAGAGGGGGTCAGGGAGACACTGGTCACCACCCCTACAGCTGGGACACAGCTCTGTTCGTCACCACACCCACTCCATTTGCTTCCCGGAGACACTAAAGGGCTGGAGGAAAGGATTCGGCCCGTGGGACAGGGCATCCCCCTCCCTGTTTTGCAGAGACCCTCACCAGGTGTTTGTGAAGAGCCCGTAGACTTTGGAGAGCCGCCAGTTGCTCGCAGGGACAAAGAAGACATCCTGCAACCAGTTGAAGTTGCCCTTGGTGACTGGGTCAACACAAATCAAGCTGGCCTTCAGGAAGGTGGTCCACTTGGAAGCAGAGAGGGAACTGGTTCCTCCTTTATCTTCCTGGGGGAGAGGGAAAGCAGGGAGTCAGGGTTTGGCAGAGAACACCACAAAGTCCCCAACTTGGGAGGGATAAGGCCCCCCAGCATCTTGGATGCTCCAGGGGTATGGGGGATGCTCCAGGCGTATGTCTGATGCTGGTTACAGCAACAGTCGTGTTCCTCTAACATCCCAGCAAGACAGGACAGGTATTTCTCTTCCCTACAAGCAAGATAGGAGCCAGAGGAGGGGGAATGCCAAACGACATGGCTGTACCCACACAATCTCTCTGGCAGAGGAGACGTTTGAGGCAGAGGGGCCAAATCAAGTGTGGATAACTCCAGGTGAGCCGTCATGTCCATCTGTCACCCCTGGAGCACTCCTGCCTGCCCACCACACATGGTTCCTGTGGTACCTTACACAGCTGGGCCACTCGGGAGATGTTTCTAGGGGCCTCAGGACTCTTATCCGGGTTGTCTTCACGGAAGAAGTAATAAATCTTGTCCTGGTGAGGCTCTTCGTGCCTTAACATGGTGGCTTTGACAAACTGCGGGTCTGAAAGGGGAAGTGAGCCATCAGAAAACCTTGGCTTGTGCACACAGACTTCATCTGAAAAGCCACTGATGGGGACAGCAGCGTGTTCTGCAAACAACCACCCACCCCCAGCCGAGGGAGGGAATGAAACACATCTGTGCTCCAGGGAAAGGACAGGTCCGAGACTATCTGCTGCTCCTGACCTGTGCATTGCACCAACTGTGCTTCACCTGACACCTTCCCAGCAGCTCCCCTTCCTCTCCCTCCTGCCCAACATCCCGGGCTCATTCCCTTGAGGGCCAAATCCACAGCACCTGGTGAAGCCTTGGCTGCTTAGCAGCAAAGGAAACCCGTCTCCCTTCTTGCTCAGGGAGGTGTTATCAGGGAGAAAGGATCCCTCAGTGCTGTTTGTGTTTGGAAAACCCAGTGACGCTGTTCCTATTAATACAACTCTACCATGACGGGCATCCCTGGCAGCATCAGGTCCCTCTGGGCATCATTAGCTGGTGTTCCCATGGCAGGGAGCTCTGTGTCAGCACGGGATCAGCCTGGCAGCTCTGGGGCTCTCAGGTATGGTTTGGCTTCCCCCTCCATGCACAAGTTCTGTTTTATTCTGTTGTCATCTTGATTTAATTTTTCATTTTGCCAGAGTTTCAATAATCCCCCATTTCCTGGTGTCACTGGGGAGACAACATAACAAACTCATGGAAATGGAGGAGGGTCCTTTCCCTCTACCCCCACACTGTCCCCTGCACAAACCAACGTGATCCTGCCTCAGGGTCTCACCCTCAGGGTTTTGGAAAGAGTCACTGCCTGGAGTGGAAGTTGTTCTTCCCGTTTCCACCACCACAGGGCAGTTGATGGGCACTTTTACACAACCCTATTTCCTCCTATCTGAGAAGGGACTTGCCACCCTCATTTCCCCATTGCCTTACCCTGAGGAACAGGAACTCGCTTATCAGGTGTTTTGTGACAGAAGCAAAGAGGTGAAATTCCCTCAGCTGGCACCGAGGGGACCAGATCAACCCTTCCTACAGCTTTGGGGGTGACTGAAGACCCCAGAGAAGAAGCCCTGGAGCTCCACCCCAGCTGGGCAGAGAGGATGTCCCCCTCCAAGCTGTGGTCTGACAGAGTCCAACTTATCAATCTGGTGGGCTTCCACACCTTGGGAATCTCCCCCACACTCACTCTGCATCACTGTGTCACTTGTGTAGAGCTCTCCACCCCCTCTCACTCGACGGAAACGAGGGATCTTGCCGTTCTGCTGGCTCTTCTTGATGGTGGAGTAGATGTCATCACCTGCGGGACAGGAAGGCTCATTTGCAGCAGGATGTTTCCAGAGGGGACAGAAGGGTTTGTAAGAAGAGAAGAAAAGAATGAAACAGGAACTTTCTGGGCACATGAACTCGCAGAGATGGTGGACAGAAGTCAAGAAGCTCAGTCCCCATTACTTAGGACTGAGCAGGTCTGGCAGGACTCCTTAAAGAGTGGTGGGGACAGATTCCTGGGAAGGATCCCCTTTCCAGGTCCAGAGCAGTGGGATTATTGCAGGATCTTCCTTCTAAGGACCTTTCCAACCCAGACCATTGTACGATTCTATGATCCCCCACTGTTGTCATTGTGTTTGACCCTCCCACACAGACACTCAGTCCCATGCCCTGGATGGGAAAAGCCAACCTCGTGCCATGCTCTGTCCTAAAAGGATGTGCATTTCCATGAGGCAAAGTAAGAAGTGCTAAGGCCAACTAGAGCAGGGGACAAAGGCCTTGGAGCAGCCTCAGAGGGCCCCTTTTTGTCACAGAGAGCCTTTTGTGCACAGCACGACGACTGAAAAATAGGAAAACATGAAAATACCAGACTTACCATCTACGACAACGAGGGTGTTGGAGTCAGGGGTGAACGGAGCGATTCCTCTCCCATCCCATGACGGGCTCTCCTTCCTCTGTGTCTGGAGAAGGACGGAAACGGACCCTCAGTGGGATCAGGTGCCTACATCCACCCCTGGGGCAGGAGGAAAGTGGTTTTCCTTGCCTGGCACAGCTCAAATGAGGGAAGGACTCATACCAGGTTCCAGCAGGTGGGAGCGCAGGCACCGGTCCCACACACCAACATCCCGTCTCCGTACTTCTCCACTAGCGTGAGGTAATTCTTATTGTCCTCCTGCAAGAGAAGGCAGAGGAGCATGAGCAGCTGTGAGCAGCAGAGCAAAGCCCCCAGAACTAACAAACACACTGCTAGATGGCTTTCCCAGCTTTTTCATGGATCTCACAGCTAGAGGAGGAGGAGGTCTTCACTCAGAGAGAGCACATGAGGAGCACACACAGCTCCTTCCCCAGCAGTCCTTCAAGCCAAGTCCTTCAACCCTCACCCACCCAGCTGTTCCACCACAGGTGGGACCCACCGAACTCCCAGATGTCATGCACAGTCCTTCATTTTTCACTGGGAAGTCTTCCTAGGATAAAAGAGAGAGAAAAATGCTATTAATTCCTTCCCTCCAAAGGCCAACCCATGTGGGCTTAGCCCCGTGTACTACAACAAGGTTGTTAAACACTGCACTGTATCCCTTTTCCCTGCCCTTGGCATTTGAAAACCCCCAAGAAGGCTGGGTTGGATCCCTCAGGCCCTCGAGGTGATGAGGAGAAGTGGGGATGCAGGACTAAAGTGGCAGGAATGACTGGGCTGCTCTCCAGAGGATCTGGGAAGAGGATTTGCCACTGTGGGGAAAGGTGTTCAACGGTGGCTGGTGCGGACACGAACCACAGTGTTCTGGGAGCATGAAAGGAAGTGTTTGGGCGACTGAGAAAGACAAGAGGGGGTCTCAAGAAAGCCAATGGGGGTTTTCCTGCTCTATTAACTCAGTGCCCAGCTCGGAGCTTCCTGCTTTTGAGAAAAGGCAGCCTGGGCTCCGACAACGGAAAAGAATGAGAACGGAGCTTCTCCCCAGTGACGCCAGTCTAAGCATCGCTTTTCACACTAAAGAAAGGGCTCTTTACCAGAAGAATCCTCCCTGCGGGGCAGTAAAGACCTCAGAAGGATCACATCCAGGGAAGAACCCACCAATGGCTGGCACAGGAGACTTTCCCGTTTCTCCAGCCACTCCTTACACTGACATTGTGGCTTCCTGGTTGGAGCAGGCGGGCTGGGCAGAGACCAGGCTCTTCTAGGACTGACTTTATAGAGTACCTGGAGTCTGGGCTGTGAGACAGATGCTGGACACTTTTTACAGGGCTCTGGTGCCCAGTCTGTTAGCAGAACATCCTTACCGTGTAGTTCTCAGAGGTTGCAAAGTCATAGTAGTAAAGCTTCCCCTCTCCCCCGATGTAGATGGATGAGCTGTTTTCCTCATGGTAGAAGACTGGGTACTTCTCACTCCTGGGAAACACATATTCCTTTGCACCTAGGAACAGCACACTCATCAGGAAAACCACTGCAGAGAGCACACATGGCCCGTTTGGCTGATCCACTCCCTTCCTGTGCCCTTGGAGCGATGAGAAAAACATGGACACAGGGCTGGGGGCCCTCTGGGATGGCTGGCCCAGAGCCAGGCGGGCAGGGAAAGGCATCACCCAGGCTCAGAGCGGAGCTATTGTCCCTTGGGCCCCAGGGGACAGGAGAGCTCCACAATGGAGCGACCCCACCTGGCCCCTGCAGAGCTTGTGATGGAGGAAGAGAAATTACTGCAGGAGCTGTGGTAGGAGAGTGGGAGCTCAAAGAGACTGAGACCTGGCTCTGCAGCAGACAGGTGAGCACTGCCTTCCACTGTCTGAGTGCCTCCTGCCTCCCAGCTTTGGGATGAAGGGCTCCATCCCCTCTCAGAACACCCTCTGACAACCAGTCTGGGCATCTGCCTGATAGATTTGGCTCCTGCAGCCTCCTTTACTTCATCACCCCTCTCCCTGCCCTGCCAGCATCCTCCTTCCCAGGGCCAGGAGGGTCAGAGAGGGTTTGGAACCCCCAGACCAGAGCACAGGTGTGACAGGGGAAAGGTGCACCAAAAAGCCATAACTGATGGGCTTCACACCCCAGACATGAACAAGAAGTGGCTGAAAGACCTGGGACATCACAACTGCTTGCTGCAGATGAGTGGCTTTCCAGGCCCAGCTGGAAGAAGAACTGCCTGTCCTATCCTCTTTCCTTCCTCTTTCACATTCTGGCTTTTCTGGCTCCTCTTTCCTACAAGCATCCTCCCTGCCCCTCTGTGGGTCCAGCCCAGGTGCAGGAGGCTGGCCCTGCACTGCAGGTGCGATTCTCCTCCCCTGGGGCTTCTGCTGTCCCTCCTTGGGGTGCCCTGCCCCTGCAGCCTTCTCTGGGGGGGTGCAGCCACATCTGTGCAGCTTCGAGCTGGTGTGACAGGGCCCAGACTACCACAGTGGGCAGCAGTGACACGAGAGGGATTGCTCCTCCAAGGGGGAAAAGGCCCCAAGCATCGGGACTGACCTCTGCTTAGGAACTCCATTTTCATCATTCCCTCTTCTCCCTTTTCCAAAGAAGGGGCCCCTCTCCTGGCAAGTGCTGCTGCTCCCAGCACAAAGACAAAGGCTGGGGCTGCCTCGGCAGCAGGGCGGCCTGCACAGACAGGCAATTAATCAGTGGCACGTGTCCCTCTATTTATAGGGGCTGTCACTTGGCAGGACAGGGAAAGGCCAGTCTTTGCCCAGTCCAACACTCCCCTCTGCCCGGAGCAAGCAGTGCAGGGGGCTCGCCGCCAAGGCTCCGCAGAGCCAAAAAGGGAAAAAGACTCATTAGAGGTCACTGGGGCTGCTGAATTCCTGCTTGACTTACGAGTTTATTCTCCGCTTTGCTCCCTGGTTGCACCTTCTCCAGGTCTCTAATCCCTGCAGGGTTAAACAAGCAATGTTTTCCCATCAGGGCTTGGGTAACCTGCCAAAAACCCACGGGTCGTGTTTTGCAAGGGCATTTCAACCACAAAGTGAGGGCGGAGATGTGCCTTGGACAGAAACTAATGCAACACCTCCGGGTGCCCTTCCCCCTCCCCATGGGATGGAGACAGCTGGGACCCTCAGCCAGGAAAGCCCAGCCAGGTGATGGTCCCTGCTTGCCCCGTGTCTCCTCCTCAGCCTTCCTGTGCCTCTCCTCTGTCCAAGGACTCAGAGAAACTCCTGAGCATGTGCTGTGTCTTGTGGAGAAGCTGGCATGGAGTCCCTCAGAGTGATTCTGCAACTCATCTGCCCTCCAAGAGGGAAGACAGCCAGGCCTGCCATCAGCCACAGACTCAGTCTAAGCTTGCCTAGGAGAGGACTAATCCCCTTTACACCTTCTCCCTTCCCAGAAATCCTCAAAAACCCCACTCTTGGCCCAGCCTGTGGAGGCCAGGCACACGGGAACCCCTAAAGCCCTTTTTACCCCATCACCAACACGCTGCAAGCAGGTCTGGCCCGACTGCAGCAAACTTCACTCTTGTTTTCAAACCTCCAGCCTCTAAATTTGCTGCTCACCCAGACAAACACGCAACTGCAGCCATTCCCTGCTCCTCCTCCTCACACTTTTTACACACTTCAGCCCTCTGCTCCTACTACCTTTGGGTTCCTTTGGAGGCTTTTCCCAGTGCTGTCTCAGCTCGGCGAGCTGTGCCAACCTGCAAGGACACACTCCACTCCAAAGAGCTGAAAACAAACAAGCCCTAAACAATAATTTGGTCGGCGCCAACGTGTTATTTATCCTGCAGCTCCCCAGGGACTGCTCTGAATCACTAAGCTGAGAGTAAACAGCTCTGCTAGCCAGGGCCCACAAGTGTGGTTGTGGTTCCAGCACTGATTTAACTGGATTTGGAAGGCAGCCTTTAAGGGGGCTTCCAGGAGTGGATGCTGGGATCCCTCTGCCTCTGTGGCAGACCTGCACAGCTCAGATTATAGAAGCTGTTTGATTCCCATTTGCTTCTCCTCTTGCAGGATCAGGGGGAGAAACCCTGCGCCCCCTGTGTCATTACATGGGGGTATAAGAGAGCTGGGAATGATGAGGCAGAGGGCATCTAATGGCCCACACTATCATAGAATCGTGGAATCATAGAATGGTTTGGGTTGGAAGGAACCTTAGAGATCACCTAGCTTCAAACTCCTGCCACACGCAGGGACACCTTCCTTAGACCAGGTTGCTCAGAACTCCATCCAGTCTGGCCTTGAACACCTCCAGGAATGGGACAATGCCCTACTATGTCCCCAATGGGACATGCTTTTCCTCGCAACGCCAAAGCTGCTTTTGACACTGCAAAGAAAGGCTCTTCCCCTCGGAAGGCGGAAGGCACGACCTCGCCATCACCCTCCCTCCAAAATCTGAGCCCAGAGCTCCAGAAGACACAGGGCTCATTTCCAGAGCCTCGCTAACTCTGCCAAGTCCCTTTGCCCGAGTGCTTTTGCCTGGCATTTACTGCCAACCTCATGGATAGCACATAGATCAATGGCACCATTGTCCATTGAAATGCTAACCCCAGCCCAGCGGGATGAATGGGAGAAAGAGCGGCTTTGTCTTGGGGAGAGCACCACACCAGAGGGATGGAGGAGAATAACATTAAATGAGGGAGAAAGAAGGAGCCCGGTGCATCTCGGAAGGATGCCTGCAGCGTGAGGTAAGGGAGGAGGAAGGAAGCAAAGAGGGAGATGCTCTGGATGATCTGAGGGCAGGGAGGCCAACCCTAAACACAGGACAGTGCAGATGACAGACGGAGCAATCCTGCTTCTCATCTGACAGAGTGACGTGGACACAGCTTTAGTGACACAGCAATTGGCTCTCTGGCTCCCTTTGGGTCCAGAAACCCCTTCACAAGGCACCAAGAGCCTGGTCCCCCCCAGCACCACAGCAAGGTTGGGCTCCCAGAGCATGCCAGAGCTTTGTGCTCCCACCTCCAGAACAGATGCCCAGCTAGAGAGGCAGCGTCGGCACGCAGCCTCATCACAGGCAAACTCAATAAGACAGCTCCCATCCCGGCTGGAGGGCTGACTCAGCTACAGCTGTCCTTTTCCCCTTCACACTCCACCATTCCCGGTCTGGCAGTTGGCTCCGGCATTCCAGACACTCGGCTTAGTCACCAGCTTACAATGCTACCAGCACCGGTAGTGGGTGAGCCATTGTGGGCCTGCAGGTGCTGGGGAGGGCAGTGTCTTCCTAGAATGGAGGTGACGGTTCCAACCCGCTCCAGTGCCAACACTCTAAAATACAGAACTGAAATACAGCTTGGGAAAAATGAAAGGGGAAGGAGGATGAGATAAGCACCTGCTGGCTTTGGGGAGCGGTGCTGATGCAGGCAAGAGGCAGATCCTTTACTTGCTGCCCATAAACCCCTTATAAAGTGGGACCCACCTTGGGATATGAGGAAAATGCATACTCTGGGAAAGCAGAGTATGGGGTTTAGTGCTCCCTGGAATTACCTGCTGCCCGCCGCAGCCCTGTGCTGCCCTTGCCTAAGCTGCCCGTGTTCTCCCAAACTCTCCCGCTGCTGCCACGGGACAGGGACACAGGACTGGGCCACCACCAAATGGCAAATCAGGAGCTACACCGGTGCAGCGCCACTGCAGTGAACACAGCCAAGCCTTCACCACATTCCAGACGCCCAGGCAGTGCACCCGGCAGCCCCGGGAATTCTCGCTGTAACACGTTGTAACGCCGTCAGTCATCGCGGCCACGCGTCACCGCGCCGGTGGCACTGCCACCTGCTCCGCTGCCGCGGGTCTGACAGCAAGCACACTCCTGCTCACATCCCTTCCTCCTCCAGCCATTTCCCGGGTTTTACTTATTCCTTCCTTTTCAAATAGCTGCGACAGATTACGACCTTGATAAAGGCATGACTCTGCTGCGGCAATCCGGCTGGGATCGGCTCTGGCAGCAGGAGGAAAAGCTGCCTTCTCCGTGCTGACTCAAGGACTGGCAATGTGGGGGTGTCCCCTGGATCTCATTCCTACGCCTGTGCCCTCAGCTCCCAGCAATGCAGGGCTGGCTGTGAGTCAGGGCTGTGTGCTCCGGGCCGCTCCCCATCATTCCGTCTTTGGGAAGACAGGAGCCGTCTCGATGCAATGACATCAATCCCTCCTTCACTCCCACTTCCCCAGCGCAGGCAGGATGCATGACAAGCATCCCAGCACAGGCAGATCAATCATTTTCCTGGGGATGTGATTCAGGTCCACTGCCTTAGTCAGCCACTTTGGGGCCAGGAGTCTCCATCCCAGCTCCAGCATCACCCAGTAACGGCATTTCAGTTTCATTATTCCCTCAGGCAAGACCAGGAGGATAATCTCCGGATTTCCTACCTGCTTGGCCACATACCAGCCCTACCATCTCCTCTAAGCAGAGCATGGAAAGTCACAGCACCCATCCCAGAGGGATGGAGTCACCCCAAGGGGCTGCCACGGACTCCCTCCATCTCTGGGAGCCAGACTGGACTGCACCACATCACTCCCACCAAGAGCCACGTGCCATCTGCCTCCCCAGCTCCACCACGGAAGCCAACAGCATTTATTTTTTTTTTTAGATGATCTATAAATTCCCAAATTGAGACATTTCAGAAAGAGGAAACATGTCTCCAGAGAGTTGCTGTGCTAGGTTTTTCTTCCATCATGACTTTGCCCGAAAGGGACAATGTGACACAAGAAAACCACAGTCAGGACAGAGACATGCTCCCCAGAGCCCTGCTCACCCATGAGTTTCCCTTTCCCATGGGATGGATGCCTTGAGCAGCCTGATGGGCTTCTGGGACCCGGCCGAGCCTGCAGCGACAGGGTTTTTTATAGGAACAATTTGACTCTAAATGAGACGACCCAAGAGGAACATTTTGGGGCGGTTGGCTCTGACCTGTCACAGAATAATTGAAGGGTTGTGAGCTGCAAGGTTTCCAACATGCCACCACCAACACGCCTTGTGAAAAGTGATATGTTTTTGTGGAGGGGTTTCTGAGAAGGGGGTGAAAAGGAAAGAAATGTGGGAAACCACTTCCTTCTCATTCATTGCACATGAAAAAAATGGCTTCGTTAATCCCTTCTCTCCCCATCTTCTGCCACCAGCATGCTGCTGAGGGATTGAGCTGCACCCCTGGCATTGGAGTCCTTACTCCCTAAGGATCACTGGAGCTGAGTCCTTACAGCCACTTCTCTGTGCTGGAGCAGGAGAGGCGTGGAAAGGTTATAGGATCACTCTGTGGGGAACATCTCTCACTGTACAGGGCAGCCCCACACTGTTTCAGTTCAGCCTGTGCTCCAACAGACTCATTTCTCAAAGGAAGCAAAATAAAGAGAGCAGAACCAAAACCACCTGATTCCCTATAAATTTCCATCCCATATTCCTAAGAGCCTCCTCCAGGACCAAATATCATACTCATCCTGCTTTTACTACCTCCTTGTTCCCTTCCTGTTCAGCTTGGAGCAGACTGGGAGCATGGTGACCACGAGCTGGTGCCTGGTGACTGGCACAGCTCAGAAGGAGTCGGTGCTGCCTGCCTTCCCCTCCCAGTCTCCCCTGCCTTCTTTTCAGGATGGTTGTAGGGACCCCCAAAACTCCTCTGTGCCTCGACTGGGGAGCAGCAGCGGAAACCAGGCAGCCTGGTGCTAAAAATGTTTCTTGCTGAAGTGAGACCAGACACATCCACGTGTTTCCTGCCCCTTAAAGCCCTCCCATGCCTTCCAAGGGACTGCACAGCTCCCTGCCACAGGAAGCCACCCCCAGCTTCTGGCCATCCCACCACGAGAGCCAGAGGGCAGGACCTGGAAAGTGGACTAACGAGTTCTGTTGCGGGCATCAGTCCCCACCTACGTATTCGAAAACCAACACAGCCCCTCCTCTCCCACCGGGGCAGGAAAGGGCACCAGCCAGGTGTGGCAGCAACACTGTGGTCACAGCAGCTGCCTTTCCTGTGGCCAGGCATTCCTGCAGATGCATCCCGAGAGCGTGCCCGGAGAGGACGGAGCACACCAAATGGTTTTACGAAGTGCTTTCTCATCAGCCCTGGGCAGGCAAAAGCCCTGACCGTAATTTTCCCATGCCCTCCATCCTGTAGGAAGGATGTAGCTCCCAAAAGCAGCAGAGCTGAGAGCAAGGGGTTGGGCTGTGCGCTGCTTTCCTTCTATTTTCCACCTGGGACCAGATGGAAACTCCATCTCTTCACGCAGCGAACCAGTGAGCGCAGCACTGGGCAGCACAGGCATCCCACAGGGGAGCGGAGAGGGATCAGGGGAACACAGCCCTGAACCCCCAGCTAAGGGCTCCATGAGCTCATGGAAAACCCAGAAAAAAAGAGGTGCGAAAGCACGGAGGGGAAACGTGGCTGTTACTCAAACCCAGCCCGACCTGCCTTACACATTTCAAGATCGCAGGGGGGAAGAGCAACGGGTTTAATCTGGTATTTCTCATCCTGTCTTGCCCCCGAGAGTTTGTTGATGAGCAGCGTTTAATCATTTGCCAAGAAACCTCACATTATCCTTTCTCACACCCCTCCCTAACTGCTTCCCAGCACTCCTCCAAAGGGAAGGGCAAGGCCACAGATAGACCACCAACCTCAACAGCCTCTCTACAGCGGGACTTTTCCATCCTTGGCCAACCTACATTCCCAGCAGCCTCTCATCTTGCCTTTTCCCTGGCTTCTTCCCTCCCCACTGCTGCAGGCCCTGCCATCACGGGGTGTTCGTGCTGCTGCCCTCAAGAGATCCCTGCCATCAACAGCAAAATGCTCCGGAGCAGAGGAAACAATTCAGCCCGCATTATCAGGGATATATCCTACAAAAGCTCTTAGCCTGTGTGCAATCCAAATGCCTGGAAGGGCCACACTTGCGGAGCACACTCTAACTAGACAAATATGCTTTTTTAGAGTTACACTCCAGAAGGCAAATATTCTGGCACATTAACAATTCCCACTCTATTTCTGGGAGTGCCTTGGCAGCAGGCAGCAGCATTCGATCTTGGGGTGAGCCAGGGCAGGAAGAAAGAGGGGAGGGGTGGGGGGAGGGGAACCCTTTTGGCTTGGTAAGGCAGCTCCTGGGCATGGGCAGGATTGCTCAAAAGCTCTTCTGAGAGCCGCGCTGCCGATATTCCCTCCTCGAGAGGCCTCCAAGCCAGAGCTTGCAGGTCCCAAACACCCACTCAGCAAAGCAACAAAAGAGACCCCTAACCTGCAGCCAGGGAGGAACATGCCCTGGATTCAAAGCCTCTGCCTTCATCAGGGCTCTGGGGGCACAGGCAGCACTGCAGGGCTCCGCTCACCCCGGGAAGGCTCAAACCAGAGTGCTCCACGCTCCAGGAAAGATGGATTTCTCCTTATTAAACACAAAATGACTACATGACAGGCACGGCAGCATATTCCATGCATACTAACACATCGCCAGTATCTCCTGCATGCTCACCCCCCCCCCCCCCCAAAATTATGCAGCACTGAAGGCTGTGCTGCTGCAAGATGAGTCCAGAGCCTTTGATGCCGCAGATGCAGCCTGTCATCCAGCAGGTACGTTATTCCCAACCAGCCCCGGAGCTGAGCTGCTCGCTGCACCCTATGGATTGCAGGTGCTAAATTTAGAGCCAGGTTTTGTTACTTTCCAAAAGCTGTTCTCTGTAATGACAGTCCCGAGCTGTGCCTGTTCCTGGAGGAAGCTGGGAAACAGCGGCCTGTGATTATGGAATTTTATTATACGGTCAGTGGAACAATGGCAGAACAACCACTGGATGTTTGGTCAACACAACAAAGGATGGTTTTAGCAGGATCCAGAGAGCCCCTCCCACTAAGAAAGTCAGATCCAGGGATTGATTTATCATAAAAAGCCTTTCAGGATGAAAATTGCCCCGAGCAGCTCTATCAGCATCCACCAGCAAAACAACCTCGCTTAATTGCCTTCCATCTCCCACTTTCCTGCAGCTGGGAAACCCTTCCCAAGCATGTATCAACTCCTCCCAGCCCAGGAGAGGCCAGCCAGAGGTGGTCAGAGGGCAGGGGGATCTCTGGCGTTCCCCATGGAGGTTTAAAGGTGGGAAGAGCGGTTTGGAATGGGCTGCCCAGGGAGGTGGTGGATTCACCGTCCCTGGAGGTTTTTAGGATGGGACTGGATGTGCCATCAATGCCAAGGTCTGGTAACCATGGCAGGGTTGGATCAAGAGTTGGACTTCATGATCTCAGAGATCTTTCCCATCCCAGTTGATTCTATGACTGTGAGATCAGTGGCTCTGGAGTTACAGTTCCCTGTACAAAACAGATGAGATGTGTGCAGCCAAGGAAGGGACTTCCTCGCTGGACTGGGGAGTGCCCTGCCAGGCTCTTTCCAGCTTCTACCTGCTGCTAGAGGCTTCTCACCCCTGCAGTGAGTATGAGGTGGATCTCAGTCCCGCAGTCATCCAGGTTTGTGCCAGGGCATGCCCCGAAGTCCTTTCCAGCACCCCCTTTCTGCTCGCTTGACCTCCCACCAGCAGAACACACGATTTCCATTCTTCTCACACCCATCCTTGGCTGCAGCACAACATTAGTCAGACTTGGAAAGCTTCACAGTCAGGCATTTGAAACCAGACAGTGGGATCAGACTTCCCAAAACACCAAGATATGAGCAAACCCATGACGAGGGTTGCTGTCAGCAGCCCAAGGGCAGGTGTCTGGCTGGGACTGGCTCCGCATTCCTCAAGCAAAATCCTAGAACTCCTTAAACTTGCAGTGCCCTCTCCCTCCCACGACACACATATCCTCAATAAAGCAGAATATTTATCCCAAGTGGGTAATTAGACATGGAGCATTGCTGCAGAAGGGCACTGACCCAGTCAGTGGGGCTCAAACTGGGGAGTGGACAAGTGACAGAACCAGAGCTGTCATTAAGGGCAGGATTTATTACACAAGACCTGTTGCTCCAGACTTAACGCTGCTCTGGATTTATTAGAGCTGGTAGGAGATGCTTCCACATCCAGCTCCTGTGACGCTCTTACAGCATTCTCTGTCACACACAGCACCGGGTGGAGCTGGGATTGACAGGAAAAGAGTGCCCAACAGGAGGAACAAGTCCTATTCTTGGAGCGACCAGGAATAGCCACATGCCATCCGATGTAGCTGGCTGCAAAACAGACAATTTCTCCCTCCTAACTCACCTTCCAGCCCTTTTTCTGGATACGAGTTTCTCTTAAAAGCACCTTGTAGTCAATACTTAGATTTGGTTTGTTGTCAATTTTAGATTTAGTTTGTACTCAAATGTTCAGGCTTAAACTTAGTTTGTCTTTTTAAGGCACCAAGTCTGAGTACCTCAACTACAGAACACCTTCCCAGGCCAATTTTCAGCAATCCTGACCTCAAATCAGCCCCCAGGCTGCCACAGAGCTGGGCAGGAATTGACATCTGGCTCTCTTTTCCAGCCGCAGCTTTTATTAGTCCTCCCATTCCTGTTGTTCTTGTGTCATGCTCTTGCAACAGGAGGTGGTTGTGATTCAGTCAGTTTGTTTGGTTTGTTTTTCTTCTTTTTCAATCTGCACAGAGGAAAATACGTTTTTCAACCAACATTTTCTGCTCCCAGCATCACCCACCCTGTGAAAACAAGCCGTCTGCAGAAAATAGCATTGCTGGGAAAGCAAGAAGCTTTCTCCTGGAAATGGTGAGAGCTTCATGTGAAACTGTCCTACAAAGATGTTTCACACTCGTGGGACCACAAGGAAATGGTGATGCTGTCACTGAGGAGGAAAAGCTGCTGCTAACACCAAAAATCTTCTGGTTTGCCACATCAGCACGAGTTCCACCCTATCTCACAGATTGCCAAAATTATTTGGGTTGGAAGGACCTTAAAGATCATCTCATTTCACCTGCCCTGCCATGAGCAGGGTCACCTTCCACTATCCCAGGTTGCTCCAAGCCCCGTCCAACCTGGTCTTGGACACTTCCAGGGATGGGGTAACCACAGCTTCTCTGGGCAACCTGTGCCGGGGCCTCTCCACCCTCACAGGGAAGAATTTTTTCCATAATATCCAATCTAAACCTACTCTCCATCAGTGGGAAGCTATTCCCCCCTGTCCGGTCACTCCAGGCCCTTGTCCAAGGTCTAGCTGAACACAGCACCACCACCCCAGTGGGCAGGGAGAGCTCCTAGAAGAGCTCCTACAGCACTCCGAGTCCTGCTGACATTTTTCCCAAGGCAAAGAGGCAGCCAAGCTTAGCAAAGCCCAGAAGTTATTACAGACAGCACAGGCAAATTCCCGGAACTGCCCCTCCAATGGCCCTCTGTGTCCCAGGGCAGGCTGGAACCAGTCCACATGGTTGAGGCAGCCAAGGGTCAAGTGTGTAGCCTTTCTTTCTTTTCCCTAAGGGACCTGCTTATCTCCTCAGAACCTGTTCCCTTCAGCTTGCAGTCTCACCTGTTAATAAGATGGGAATGATTTAACAGCCAGACCCCATCCTACCCCAAGATGTCAATGCAGCCACCTGAGGGGGACTGAGTTTGTGTTGGATCTATACACGTGCGGGAAAACAGGGACAAAGTCTTCAGTGTGGCAGCAGCTAAAAATGATTCTGTGCTGCAAAGGCCCCAGGCTACAGCAGCCTGAGCCAGCCCTCAGGCTCCTTGCCATCCTCAGTGTTTTTCCCGATGCTCGGTGACTTTCCGGTCATGAGACAGCCAGCCTGGGATGTCACCCTCCCGCTCCATGGAGAGAGGCTGTATCCATCACCCGGCCAGCTCTGTCCAGCCCCGCCACACAGCGGGTTCCGTCGCTGCAGATGTATCCGCAGAGTAAACACGCTCTCCGTGCTGACAAGCAAAAGCTCCGTGTGGGATGGGGAAGGCACCTCTTTGCAAAGCAAAGCCCAGCTGGTCAGCGTTTAGCTGGAAAAATCCAAGGAGGCAGGGGGAGGATGGAAATGAGAGGGATGATAAGAACACAGCGTGCAAGGTTGGAGCACTTGTTTCTGCACCAGCCCAGGCAGCTGAGGCCAAACTCACTCCCACACTGCAAGTCCCAGCAGATAAGGAACTCAGCATTTAGAATCTTCCTCAATGAGGACACAGGGAAAGGCAACGTCCAGAAGACACCATAGCCCACCTGTGTGCTGGGCCAGCTGCAAAGAGGAACAGGGACAAAAGCCTTCCAATAAAAAGGTTCTTAAGCACTTGGCTATGACCAGTGGTCTGCAGCTGACCTTTGCTCCAGGCATCTTCTCCCTAAGAGGAAGGAATCCTGCAGAGTCAGATGTGCTGTGCAATAACTGCTTGCCCAGATGGACCCAGAGCTGGCCACCTGCACCGGCTGCTGGGAGGGCTCCAGGGGTCCCTCAGCCTGCTTTCCATGGAATCAGGCTGATCTTTGGGGAAAGCGTGCCCCTTCCTCACCTCCCACCACGCTGTGCTGCAACATAGGGGACACAAAATTAGGGCAGAACTGGGACTAAAGTCTCAGAGTGGCTTTATGAGCCACGGAAAGGCAAAGCTGCAGAACACTGTGCTCCAGCCACCCACCGCTCTGGCCTGATGCCACCAGTCCAAGTCCCCAGGACTGTGGAGTTATTTAAATACAGGAGCTCCAAGCAGCACGACAGGCTGACTCTGCTCCTTTGTCTTCAGGTCTGAGCTCAGGATTGTGCCACCTAAGCCTGGTTATGTTTTTTCACAGATTACAAGTCCCCTCATCCACTTCTTGCTGTGAACCCAGACAATGTGGGACTGGGGGGCAAAACAGCAGAGTGGTTCAGAGGTACCTGCAGTGCAG
Organism: Myiotriccus ornatus; assembly: GCA_036023395.1. NCBI lineage: Eukaryota > Metazoa > Chordata > Aves > Passeriformes > Tyrannidae > Myiotriccus > Myiotriccus ornatus. The sequence continues at coordinate 21,074,657 of JAYRBT010000018.1, read as the reverse complement.
GCAGGGCTCTCCCTGGGCCTAGTGGGTAAGGGTATGGTGCTGGTGAAGGAAGCAAGGGTGAGAGATGGAAAGACATCAGCAGCTTTGTCCAGTCCTAATTTCCTCCTCTCCCCCTGCACAGCAGCCAGGGAGGATTCCCACACATGTGCTTTTCCCTCCTGGATAGAGCCTGGTTCTGGCCACCCTCAGAAATCACTCCCTTCACTTGCAGGGCTGTAGTGTGAGGAGGTGCCTTTGCTGAAGCTGCTGTACCTGGTGCTTGTGCTGGGCTGTGGTGTGTAAGAAATTTAATTAGGTGAAGAGCTGCCAGCTCCTGCAGAGCCCGGGGCTGAGGCCAGCGCTGCACCACTGCAAATGCCGCACAGCCATGCAAAGGTCCTGGAATGCTGTGCTTCATCCTGCTCTCACCTCCAGGAATAGGGTGGTCAGGCTGAAAATCAAGCCCTGCAACACCATCACACCCACAGCGAGGGACAAGCCTCTGTACGTGGCTGCAACAGCAGCAGCGTGCTGTGCTGAGCCGCAGGCTTTTCTGAACATGCTGAGTTTTCACTGTGCCTGGAGCATTGGGGAAGTTCAAGAGTGCTCCTCCTGTCACCCACAGCATCCCCTTTGCCCCTGTCCCATTTCTTCACCGTCCTCCAGATCCTCCTCCTCTTCTCCACCCTCCTCCTCCTCACCCACAGACCTACTTCTGAAGGGTAGAGGTTACACCAAGGAAAATGCAATCTGTTAACTAGGACACAGGACTGAACGTGCCACCCTCCGATACCTCCCCAGCTGAAATCCCTCTTGGCCTGTGGCCCTGCTAAGCTCTCAAAAAAAATTAGAGAAAGAGATAAGCACAGAAGAGAGATAATCTGAGCTGATCCCCTTGCAGGGAAGTGCCGTAACAGTAGCTGGTTTCAGTGCTTCCCAGTGACAGATCCTCCCTAAGTTCAGAGCCACGCTGACACAGGTGCAGGGACAAATGACCACACTGTGCGCAGACAGGGGGAATCAACCACTTGATCCCTCTATTCCCCCTCAGCACAGTTTCACTCCAGGACAGGCATTTCCAACCCCACCAAGCCCTGACAATTTAACTTTGAGCCTCCTGCCCTAAGCGGGGCAGGGCAAATGTCTATGGGGCAACGTGTGACCCCATCCTCTGCTTGGTCTCCAGCTCTGTGCCTTCTGCCCCCTACCACTTCCATCCCCTTTTCCCAGCCCCTTCATTTGCCATCAGCCACCACAAATGACGCCATACTCAGAGCAACCTTTCCCTGCCCTCTGTGCCGGTGTCTCTCCCCTTTGTGCATCGAGGTGACAGGCAGAGGCCACCTCTGAGGCACTCACACACCCACCACCCTTCCCTCAGCTCCCAGCCCTTCATCCCAGCTCTTTCATCCCGAGGAAGGGCACAGTAAATACCAGCAGAAGAATAACAGATGGCGCAGAACAAACCCGGGGAAATTGGTGTTCTCTGAAGTTGCCGGGGAATGGGGAGCACAGAGGAACTGTTGTACTGCAGAGCAGCGCGAGAGCCGCAGCCCGGCGAAACCCGCCGGCCCAGCCAAACCCCGGGGACAAGACGGGGTCTTTGTTCAAGCCTCCCTGGAGGGGATTCATCAGAAAGCTTGGAAAACACATGATAAAACCAGCTTCCACACACCAAGCTCAGGCTGTACCCTAAGCTTGCTGCTTGAAAACATTTCTTTGTTTGGTTTCTGCTAAGATCAGATCTGGTTGAAGTCCTTACGTGCCTTTTATATATTTTCCCGCAGACCAGGGCCATTCTGCAAATATTTACTCACAAAACTCATTTGCAGCAAACAGGGTGAGTAAATCAGTCCATTAACTATGCAAATACACGTCTCGATTTCCGGAGAACTGCAAGTTGGGGGAAATGGTTACTGTGTCTGTTCCAGAGCTTTTTGACAGCCCTTAATATATACCCAGCTCGTAGGAAAATGCTTCTGAGAATATAAAAAGGAAAGAATAGTCTGAAAATGCAATTAAAAGCAACGAATCAAGTAAAAAAACCCTGCCTGAGACCACAGGCATTTTAGGTAGTTTTACAGAAAGCCAAAAGTCTCCCTGAGGAAACAAAAGAAATAAAAATAGACGAACTGTGCTCAAAGGACAAGACCCAAGTATGAAACACACGGTGCAGGGAGTAGCTGAGAGCTGCAGGGACCGCTACTGCATCCCAAGGCTGCAGCTGAGTGCAGCCCGGCACTTACCTTGCGGCACTGTGATGATCCTGGGGTTCACCTTGGAGCGCCCCGCCGCCCACATGCCCAGCTGGCCGGCCCACAGGACCATCAAGAGGGCAACAGGCGAGCTCCTACCCATCTCTACTTACTCGGGAGCAGGGATCGTGAGCCTGTGAGCCTGACAGCTGCATCGCCTGCCTTATACAAAAGCCTGGTAGCATCCAGCCCAGCCAATGGCTGAGGCAGAGGGCGGGACTTATTTGCCTAGGAACACTAAATTAAAAAAGCCCAGTAACTCTATTCATTTAGCACCTTTCAGCAGTTTGTCTCTGCAGGTTTTACCGGGGGTTTTTTTTTGGTCCTTTTCGGGTTTTTTTCCCCCTCGTTTTGTAAGGGGAAGGTGAAGGTCTGATGGCTTTGTTCACCCTCAGGCGCTGGAGGAAAGCTGCAGCTGGCTCAGGGTTTGCAAACAACTTCCCACAGAGGTTTGGAAGGGGAATATAAAGGTTGAGACGAATGAAATAAGAATGAAAATATGTCTAAAAATGGAAGACCAAGGGTGCAGAGACCGATAACAAAGGATGGCTGCTCCAGGGTTGTTTAAATAGAAGGATGTGCCCATGACAGAAAGCCATGCTCGGATATGGAGGCAGGCATGGAACAGGAGCCTATGCCTGCCATCAGGAAGATGAAGCAAGGCTGCAGCATATCCCATGTGCCAGCCCTCTTCCTGCTGGTGCTACACTGCAATAATAGCAAAGGACCACTCCTAGTGAAATAAAACACCTCCCGAAAATCCACTCAACATCGCAAGCCGGCTACGCTGTCACACACGCCCTTGCCTGACCAGTCAAACTCACATGTGCCAGTGAGGGGGTGAATGACATCCCAGAGTGGATGCGGACAATCCACTTGGAGCTGGGATGAAGATGACCCTGAAGGTGATCTCTTCCCTAAGATCCTGCCCTCACTTTTGTGATGCAAATGTTCCCCAAAAGGACGGGATGCTGAGCACACACCCACGTGGCACAACCTATAGAAAGTCACTTTGCTTTTCCAAACCTCCCCACGGGGAGGCCAGGAAGGGCTGGCAGTCTTTGTGCAGCACGGTGAGGTTTGTTAATGAGAAGACAGGGCATTCCATGCACGGAAAGCGAGGTCGGACGTGACCAGAATAGGAGAGCCCCACGGGGAACTCGCAAGGATGAGACGCAGCTGCGCTCTTTATCGTTGGGATTGAAGCTCAGACCCGGCACTGCTCCGCTCTTGAAGGAGATGAAGAGTGGCAGGGCAAGGGGGAGGCATTTTGGAGGAAGCAAAAAAAAAAAAAAAAAAAAAATTAATGAGCCAGCTAATGGTGAATTTTAAGGACCCAGAGGAATTTCCCACCAACTCTACATATGTGTGTGTGGGGGGGGGGGGGGGGCATCTTTCTCTTTAACCACATATCTGCTTGGGTAATTACAGGGTGATAACACAGATCATTCCGGTTTTTCACTTCTGAACATGGTGATTCCCAGCCTTGAACCACTTTGTGTTCCTGCTCATCTTGAAACTTCCCGTTCCCTCAGAGGCAGCTGTATTTCCCTACTTGCCCCATTGCTCCCTGAGGTGCCAGACCATGTTATCACTTGTTTTCCTGCAGAGAAGAAAACTGTTTTCTTCATTAAGACTCTTCCATGCAGTCAAGAGTGAAAAAGAACTGTCAATTGTAAATCATCAGCCTAAGCCATACAACCCATGCAGGTTCCTTAATAAAAGTGGGGACTAGAATTGCATCCACCCCAAATCTGGGCTGGGCTATGAGAGCTGCATATGTGATTATCTGTACTGCCTCTGATGACACGAGGCAGCTGGTGGGCTGGAAAACTGGCTTTCAACTCCCACTCTTGACAAAGTTACCAACTGGAAACAGAAGGGTTCTGATCAGAGAGGAACAAGGAGAGTTGCTGCCTCATTACAACAGTAAATCATTTGTTTTTCCCTTTTCCTTGCCCCTAACTAACACAGCTGGGGACTCCACGGGGTTTTAGCTTTTAGGTTGGGTATTTTGTTCCACCTACAGCTAAATACATGTTCCTGTGAATAAAATTTAGCCTGAAACTCCCTCAGTACTTTAAAAGTGTTTACAGAATCAGAGGGTGGTTTGGGTTGGAAGGGATCTTAAAGTCCATGTTGTTCCACCCTCCAAGTCCCGTCCTATGTGCCCTTTAACACTTCCAGGGATCCAGGGGCAGCCACAGCTTCTCTGGGCAACCTGTGCCAGGGCTTCACCACCCTCACTGGGAAGGATTTCTTCCCAATATCCCAGCTAACCTACTACCTCAGTTTGAAGCCATTCCTGCCTTTCCATTCCACTCTGGGCTCTTTCTACTTCAACAGACGATACCACTCCATCTGTTAGACCAGGAGTTGAGAAACCTCAGGAAGATGACTATTATGGTCCTGGATTCAGAGTGATGCTGAAGCATCTTTTGCTGAGCTGAAGACTCAGCAGACAGCTTGGTGTGCATCAACTCAAGCTGTGTGAGATCTCTGCATGCAGCTCACCAGCAAAAGAACCTGCAGAGGAGGAGAAAAAAAGGGATAGTGGTGGAACATGCGAGGATACAGGAGCATCCCACCCAAAATGCTGGTTATAACTCTTCAGATGAAGAGTCTTTATTAAAACGGAGCTTGCACCCAAATGTCTTAGCTCTCTCCAGAAGCTGCAGCTCCCCTTAGTGTCCTTTCTCTTCCCCACAGGCTCCTTCGGGGCAGCAACGTGAGTGAGTCACGGTGAACCCGAATCCCAGAAACATTGCACGGGACAACACTGGCAAAGCCACTCCAGCACGTGGGCACGATCTGGAATGCACACTAGGAAAATACCCCCTGGGGAAGGTTGTCCCACAGACCTCTGAACAGCACAGCTTTGATGGAGGAGCAGCCCAGCTTGGGAGGAGCAGAGCTGGTTTCGAGGTTGCTCCAGCCCTGTCCCAGTTTGCAGGAGGTGCTGAACACAACACGGAGGCCTGAACACATCCAGAAATGAAGTACACGCTTCCCAAAGCAGGCAAGGACTTCAGTGAGACAGTCTGTTTGCTCAGGACCACTTGCCATGTCCTCCCCTATCCCACAAGGAATGCACACACAAGCAATCAGATTCCAGGCACGAACTCCCCGCTCAGCCCCCTCCTGCAGAGGTTTCCGTCTGCTCCACTCAAGAATCAAAACTTCCATCATGCAAACTTATGAGCAGCTTTTTTCCAGATCATGCTCCTCACTTCTAGCATGGATCAGAAGGCAGCCTCCCCCAGGAATCTTGTCAGATTTAGGAAGCACAGATTTTCCCTAAGAAGAACAGTTTTATTCATCACTGCAGAGGAGACAGATTGCTTGAATGTTTGTGGCCCAGGCAGCCCAACTACCATGCAACCTCCTGTTTCTCTTGGCATTAGAACAGGTATGTGGTGATACTATCCACAAAAACATATCCGTCACCTTCTGTTAACCTCAGATCAGGAATATGACCCTTGGAAGCAGGAACACACACAAATTTTCCACAGAAAAGACATCAGCAAGACAAACATTCCTATCCCTGCAAGAGCCAGCAAGATCTTTTCTCTGTTGTGCCATCAGAAACCTGCTCCACCTGTGCAGCTATGACAGTGCCATTATTAGCCAACACAGTACAAAGAGAGACCTTACCGAACCTGGCACAAAAGGCTGAGGATGCTCACCCCATCCATCATGCATGTTTTCCACAATCCCTTCCCAGACAAGATTAGGAGACTGCCTGTTTTGGAACAGAGGTGGAAAATTCTCTCTTAAATCCGTGCAGGAACCTGCTGTGGGATGGACCAACGGCCCAAGAGACTGGGACAAAAGTGTAAATGGCCAAGAGCCTTGGAAGATCAGGGTTTCTATTTCTTACCTCTTGCATCTTGCCTTTGGGAACAAGCAGATTTATACGGATGGATTTTGAAAGGAAACAAGTGAAATTCCACTCACAGTTTCTTTTGGTGCTGACAGGCCTTTCATTCCTCAGATGACAAAGTGAGGTGGGAAGGAAGCAAAGTGGATCATTTATCAGCAAGCTGCTGCATTTTCTGCTTTCAACACAAATTCTCCCCCTGAGCTCACATTCCTTGCAGATAGCTAAGGAACCTCAACCATCCCTTCCCAAAGCCACAGCCCTGCAGTGCCTGTCAACCTTCCATCCTCTCCAGACACACAGTTTTCATCCAAGCTCATCTCCATCAGCTCTTTAAGCTGGACTGAGTCTGGAAGGTGTGATCCTGGGGGAAGATACACCTTCCCCCCCCCGCCCTCAATTCTGGGACAATGTCGAAGGACAGCACAGCAAATCTACTGCCCCAACATGTGTCACAAAATGGATCAGAAGTCCCCATGTGCTAAATGCCACCCCCAGGGCTTTAAAAATGAGTCAGGAAAAAGCTGCAGGAACCACGTGCTCCCAGAAGTTTTTGTAGTGGGTTTGCCATAATGAAACTCGTGGCAAAGTTGATTTGCACTCAAGGACTTGGAGAGCAGCACAAAACCCCTACCTGGGACTCCCCTTCTTCAGTGCTTCCCCCTCTGCCTCCGCGGAAACCCCAGGGGCTCACCCAGGCAGGACCGTTCAGACCAGAGTATCACAACATAATCCAATGATCACAGGTCCCGCCTGAGGACTGGCCACAAACTCAGCTTCGATGACCCCGACCACGACTCACCCTTTCGGCTGACAAATGAGTTTCACCTGAATGTTTGTCACGTAACCAGCAGCACTGACAGTGGTGATTCACTGAGGACTCGCTGATGGGGCAGGAAAGGAGACAGGGGTACCAAAGGCTTCAGGCACATTAAATAAAACCCCATGCAGAGTCTCACCAGATTAAAAGAAAGTTAATACAAAAAAAAAAGAAGAGGAATAAGTTGCTTTGTTTAGCCACACTCCCACCATGGGAGTTGCGCAGCGTCAGCTCCATCTCCCCGCAAGGGCCTAGCAGGTCAGACTGTGTTTTGTTTACCTGCAATTCTTGGTCCTTCTTTTCTTGACTGCTGTGCTCCTCTGCTTCCTGGCAGGGCCTGGATTTCAGGGCAGCATTGCCTGTGGGAATGGCTACATGTCAGACTCCTCAACAATTTGACTCCCATATCTGCCAGCAGCTCTGGAAGGCTCTAAGAAGGGGTCCAGTACCAACTATCTCATAAACAAACTTATAACCCAGCTTTATCAGCCCCATCGAGCCCACAAAATCCGCCTGGCAACACCCATGTTAAGGTGCAATCCCTCTGCAATCTGCTCCCCCATCCCCTACCATAATATGGGTTGGAATTTCAGCCCACATTTTTCTCCAGGGAATCGAAACAAGTCACCTGGTCCCCAAGAAGCCACTTCCAACTGCTGCTGGAAAAAATGCCAGAGTCCTTTACAAGTCGACCAGACATGTAAGATTAAGTGGAGGCTGCTCAGGAAAGTAAACTCCTTTAAATATATTAAGTTGACCTTGTAGGGTTCGGGTACTTCCAACAGCAATATCTGTCTCGCCAGGAAGGGAGAGACATGGAAGAAGGGATCTATCTCCTGCTCCTCCTTCACATTTGGCCCCTGTGAGCCAACCCTGGGCCAAATGACGCAGAGGGGAAGTGCCTGCAGTAACTCAGAGCCTGCCTGGTGACACGAAGGCTCAGTACCAGACACACTGGTTTCTCTGTCCTTCAGACATGGGAAGCTCTCCATCTCCTCCAGCAGGAGAGTGGGAACAGTGAAGGATCTCGCCATGTCCTGGACCCTTTGACTTATTTTTCCACTGGGCTGGGCAGGGAAGAGCTCCTCTTTCTTCCTGTCTCCTATCTGCCCTTCCCTGTGCAGGCTCCATGCCTGTCACCTGCTTCCCGGTTATTATGGGTCCAGTTTGTTCCCACACACCTCATTTGGGAAAAGCGATTGCAGGAAGCCATAAGCAACTAGGTCACAGACTTTTGGGAGGGGAGGAAAACAGGAATAAAAAAAATGAGGTGGAGGGAGAATAAATGGACATGAACCCACATGACCAGACACCAGCTGGCAGGATGGGATGATTAAATCATGTGTAACTGAGAATCCTTTGGGGTCAAAGCATTTAATGACAGGGAGCTAAACCTCAGAAAGGAATCCTGCACAGCCAGGACAGTCAGCACTCCTTCCCTTCCCTGGAACAGGGCAAACAAACCCATTAGCACAAAGGTAAACAGTTTGGAGTGTGCTCTGCAGGATGTCAGGGCAGCAGGCCGAGCACTGCTGGGGGATCACAGAGCTCTGCTCTCATCAGCAGCTCCTTCTGCTCCAATGAGATTAAATGACAATTTTTTACCCGACTGCCCAGCTCCCCAACTGTCCTTGTCAGCTCTTGCTGCCTCAGTGGCCACAGGAGTCCCAGGCACCCAAAAAATTAAACCTCAGAGCTTTACTGGGACCAGCGTCCCAGAAATTACCTGTGCCACAGTCTGCATGTCACCTCCTCCTTCCAGCTGCTGAACAGACTTTGAACCTGTGGCCACTCCACAGGACTCCTGGATGCAGGGTGGCACAGAGCCTAGAAGTTTATCTGTGTTTAAAGAAAAAGGTCATGAGGGGGGGCTGTTAATAGTTAACACCCCACATCTAGCTCTGAAAATCCCTACACCTAAGACAACCGGATGCTGGAAAATCTATTAGAGACAGATCTTTCTCTGCTCATCCTGTTAGGTTCTTCTGCAGCATCTGTTCTTGGTCATTGCAGGAAGACAGGGAACTCTGGCTCTGATCCTTCACAACCCATCTGATGCTTTTATGGCTCCTGGACTGGAACTCCACAGCTCTCAAACTCAACACCTCAACTAATTCATCCCTGCCGAACAAGCAGACCGTGCTCTTAAATCAGCAAGGTATTTATTTCAGTGGTAGGGGGAAAAAAAACCCCAACCACCTCTCAAAGGGATTTTGGGACAACCACTCTGGTGCTGGCAGCCTGGAAAACCCAGAATTCAGCCAGGAACACTGCATGGTCAGAAATGACAGAATTCCAGGTTGGTTCGGGTTGGAAAGACCTTAAAGCCCACCTTGTTCCAACACCCTGCCATGGGCAGGGACACCTCCCACCTGACCAGGTTGCTCCCCAGAATCACCTGGTCTCACCTTGCGAGCATTGGGTTGGGTTTTCTTGTTTTGTTTTTAATTTTCAGGCTCAGTTCAAGAGGACCAGAGTCAGGAAGCTTCATGTTCAAAGCCAGTGGCTCCACCACTGTCTTAGACTTCAAAGGACGGAGCAGGGGATGTTTATCTTCTTCCCTCTGAACTTTCCTTTTGCTTACCATACTCTTAAACTCATCTTTGTGATGCAGGACTAGAACTACATGCGATACTATAAATCAAAGGATTATTTATAAGTCACAGTGTTTATAAATATTAGAATATTATAAATATAGAAGGAAATAGAAATATTCTCACAGTGTGACATTTTCAGTCCATTTCTGCTTTCCCCAAGTTAAAATAGAGTCAGATGCTTTTAAAACCACACAGGTTTATTGTGCTGTTCTCCAGTTAACATCACGTGGACTCTCAAATCTGCATCCTTAAAAGGATGCTTCGATGACTAAAATCAGACCTCCCTTTTTGTCACTTCTAAAGGAAAATGTTGATTCATGCTAAGAACGGGACCAAATCCCTCAGGACAAAGGCTGCTGGGAAGCTGCACTGTGTCCCCTGCCCTATCTTTGGGCTCTCACCTCATTTCTGATCAGCTGTCCCAGCATCAGGAAAACTTTCCTCCTTCCTCCAAAGTTTCCCTGAGAAAGAGCAAGACCAAAATGTCATTATTTTCAAGGAAATACCACCAAGTCCTGCTGTCCCCTAGTCCCTTGGCCCTGCCACTAGCCTGTCCCACTTGGTGATGCCCTTTAGCTCACTGAACCAGCACAAAACTGGAAAAAGAAGGGAAACTATAAGTTATCATGTGTATTGTCATTTCCTACAAGGACAAAGCTGGGAGCGGCCAGGAAACCGCCGAGCCCTCTGCAAAGAAGGCAAGCTGATAGGCAAAGACTCTGCCAGACTAATTCCTGCTGCTGTTCCTGCCGGATGTATCCTGCCAGGCTGCCCAAGCAAATTCTGGAGCACTGGAGAAAGTCGCCTTCACTAATATTCTGAATCAATGTGCCAGAGAAGATTAATGTGCCTGAGGGGCCAAGGTGTGTAGCGCCATAATGTGATGGGAAAAATATAGTTTCTGTGGCAGGGAACACTAAGAGCTTCTGTCTGGCTGGGGGAAGCAAGGGAGAACCATTATTCCATGAAAATCTGTCCAACACAAGTCACGGGAAGCCAGAAATCAGGGCTGAAGGCAACTTCTGATCTGATGCAACAAGCCACCCAAGCACACCCAAACCGGAGATCCGTGTCTGCACAGAAACAATGAATACCTCAAACACCAACGTCTGCTCCCGGGATAGATCCTGTCAGTGGGGTTCACTTCCCACATGGGAAGGGCTCCAGCATCATTGTGAAAGCAGAGGAAGAGCGAGGTGGGCGGTCACAGAGGTTGAGGTACTGCAAAAGCCGTCCGGCAGATTCCTCTCCATCTCCATTTCACCCTTTTGCTGGAAAATTAACCCCCTTCCAGCACCGTTTTGCTCCTCACGGAGACAGTCTGCTCAAAATGAAGGAGACGAAGCGAAACAGCCCTCAAGTTGGCCAAAGTGAAAAAGCAGAGCGCATATGGTGCAGAGCCCAGATCCCATCCAAACTCCCACCCCCTCCAGGTGTCCACATAGATGGTCAAGCACGAGAATGAGTAACAAGATTATGAAAAACACAGGAGGGAAAACAGCTGCTCCCATCCATGCTGTAAACACCCACTGCTACAGCTTCCCTTGTCAGCTGCTCTACGTGCAAAGAGGGAACTAAACAAAAGTTTCTCTTTGATGTCAGAAACAGGAGGTCCCTGCTTACGCTGAGGAACTGTGGCCTGACGTCCACATTTTCCCAGGGTTAGCCAAGCACTTCCCAGTCTGCTCCCGGTGAGGCGTCAGGCACAGATGCTTGGCTGGCAAAGGGATGGGGGGTGGAGGTTGGGCACACAGGCAGGACACAGATAAACTGAGATCCAACCAAAACAGGTGCATCTTTAACCCAAATACGGGAGGAGAAACCAGGGGCAGGAGGAGGGGAACATGTCAGGGCAGCAGCACCAAGGATGGACCACAAGGACTGGGCAGGTGGGAGACAGCACATTGCAGTTTGCTCCAAAAGAGCAGAATCTTGCAGCCACTGATAATTTAATTTATCTCATTCCAACCCCTGCCATGGGCAGGGACACTTTTTACTAGACCAGGTTGCTCCAAGCCCCACCCAACCCGGCCTTGGATACTTCCAGGGATGGGGCAGCCACAGCTTCCCTGGGCAGCCTGTGCCAGGGCCTCACCACCCTCACAGGGAAGAATTCCTCCCTAATACCCAATCTAAACCTTTAGTTTAAAGCCATCCTCCCTTGTCCTACCACTCCATGCCCTTGCAAAGCCCTGTAAGCATCCCTTCCATCTCCCAGCTGGTAGCAGGAGCCACTCAGCCGCTGGAGCAGGTGAGGAGGCAGCACTCACCTGGCCACTGCAGAGCCACTTCTAAGTCACTTCGAGCTTCCACCCTCCTACAAGAGCTCCTGCAGCAATGTTCCCCCTTCCTCCCCCTCCATCAGCAGCCTTGCAGGTGCCAGGCAGAGCCTCTCCTCCCATCCCTGCAGCTCTAAATTTGCCTGGTTGCTGAGCACGTCTATTCCAGGCAGCCGAAGGCAGGCGAGGCGAGGGAAGCGAAGCGCACGCAGCAGTCGCGTCGTGAGTGGCAGCGCTGCCAAGTTCTCCTCTGATACAGCCAGTTCAGGCAGAGAATGTGTTTGAGCTGCTGCTGCTCCAAGCCAAGTAATGCCATTTGTGAAAGAAATCGGGAAAAAGTTGTTCCCATCCCAAATATCCAGGCAGTTCTCAGTTATCTGGGGACATGGGGGAGCAGAAATAGCCAGAAAAAAACTACTTGATATCAAATGTGGATCCACAAAGGGATCAAATCTTAGGAGTGAGGTCAGGACAGGAAAAAAAAAATACCATTTTGGGACACCAATAACCCTGAGAATTGACACAGTACAGGAAAATGAACTGGTTGCTCTGGTCTCACAGCAAGCCCTGAGCAGATCCAGGAGAGCCTGCAAATGCTTCTCAGCTTTGGGCAGGAGCATCTGTGATACGGCTAATCCGCAGTTATCCCGGGAGGATTGGGGGCTGACAGCAGGGCTTGTCTCCCCATTGGGGAAGGGTGGGAGGATGCTGTGCATATGCTGTTCCCTCCCCCAGCACAGCCAGGAGCGAAGGGAACGGATTAATCAGTTTTCTTACACGTAAAATCCCAGCCATCATTTAGACTGGGCTTCCAGAGTTCATACTGAGGGCAGGAACCTGGAAGGGTGTATAGTCAGGAAAGCCATTCATGTCCATCACATCTTATCTCCTACATATTGAAACATAAAAACAGTCCCTCCCTCCCAAGAGTCTTAATCCTCTAGACAGGATTAAAGCCTATCAGTCAAGGGCTACCCTGGAGAGAACAATCCCACATTTGCTGGGTGATAGCTGAGATGGTATCAGCAAGGATCAGAGAGCTCAGAGAGGAATTAGAGGGGAGCACAGCAGCCTGAAGGTAAAGCAGAAGAGTATTTTCTGCTCTTAACATGCACGGTGGCATTTCAGGCAAACCCGCTCCCATTTTCATGCCTCGTTAATCTCAATGGTACAGTCAAGAGTGATGCCAGGCCCAGCTCCCTGTGTCTGGCTTCTCTCAGCTCCCACTGATTGTAATTACGGGCAAATAGATTTAATTGGCTTTCCATCCCAGGTCCTGGGCACCTTATGGCCCCCGGGATTAGAAGGCACTTTGGCAAGCACTGGCTGCAGCCAGACTGGGCCGTATCGGTGGCATTTCTCCACCTCTCACTCTGGCAACGGCCTCAACCCTTGTGCTTGTCATTCTTTTGTTACTGTCACTTCGCGGTGGCCATGAACTCCTGGACCCTCATCCTTGTCAGCTTGCATGGGAGTGCCCTCTGCTGAAACAACAGCCTCCTACAAAGGCAAAGCTTTTCCTCCAGATCCCTTCATGCCGTGAGCACGACGCCCCAGAGATCTGGAACACAACCCAGAACAGATCACAACCCAGACAACAGGCAAGGGAATACAGCCCATTTAATAGAGGGAGCACAGAAAGGTGGACTGAGGCGTATCAGGTGAGCAGGAATGAAACAACAGGCAGGAGAACGTGTAGACAGACCAAAAGATTGCAGAACTGAAGGGGCCACGTCTCTACAACACAAAGCCACCTCTTCCTTTCTTCATGCTGGACAGAGTCCTGAAGTCTTGTCCCTGGTGGCCAGAAGGAGGAGGTTGGAGAGAGTATCTGAAGCTGGAGGAGCTGCCCTCAGCATGCTCAGCGCTCCCAAACAGGAGAGCAAGGAAAGGGGCAGCCACTCCAGCTGCTCCGTGCTGGAGAGAGGAACCCCAGCGCAAAGAATGAGGGCCAAGCCCCAGACCCACGAATGTCACGGCTGCCTCAGGGCAACTCACCAGTCCAGACAAAAATTTAGGGAGCCCCACCAGCAAAGATGAGCTCCAGAGCAGCCTGAATGTCCCCGCCAGTGGCCTGCAGGGCTCGGAGACTTAGTTCATCATCGTGTATTCCCATGTCTCGCAGCTGCTGGAGCTGTGGCTGCCACTGGCTCTACACTCAGGAAAGAAAAGCAGTTAAGGTGGGTGTGAGAGTCCAAACAGGAAAAAAAAAAAGTCTTCTCCACAGCCCACTCTTCCATGCTGCATTCTCCCTCCTCCTCTAGCTCACAACCACAGTGCTAAGCGTGCAAACAGATCCTGTAAGCTCAAGTTCTTCCTGCAAACTCCCCAAATCCACTATCCCACCATCCCATTTCCAACCAGTACTTTTACAGTGGTCTCTCGTGACCCCTCCAGCTTAATGTCCTGCCACAGGGGGCGGCTGGAAGAACCACCTCCACACTGCAGCAGTGGGATAAGGGACTCTACAGGCTCCTGAAAGAAGAGGCTGTGACACTGACCTGCAGACTGGGCTGCCCTGAGGCCTGCAGGGCATGCTGTAAGGCCTGGCTGAACAGGTCGTTGGTGATGGGTGTTCCTGACTGGACACTGGATGACATCGGGGATGTCCCAGAGGAATGACCCTAGGAAGAAATAAGTTGTACACCCACCAGGAGAACGCTTAGAGGAACCAGAGCCAGCACAGAGCAATGCCTGCACCAACCCTCCCTCCTCAGCCTCCCATGGAAGAGCACTCAGCCCTGAGGAAACAAAGAAGCCAGGTGTCCCAGACCTGAGCCAGGCTTGTGGCTGTTGTTACCTGGGTGCCAGGGGTGGGTGTGTGGGAGCTGCTCTCCGGGGTGCTGGCCAGCGCCAGCGCCGTCGCCAGCTCGCTCTGGGTGATGGGCCGAGGTCCCGCAGCCCCCGTGTAGCCCAGGGAGGCCGGGCGGGAGCCAGAAGTGCTGCTGGACGGTGTGGACCTCGTGCTCTGCGTGGAGGGAAAAAAAAACAAAACACATCCCAGGTGTTGTTGTTTGTGCCCCAGTAAAATCTGGCTCACCTGCACATTCCCACAGATCCATTTCCTAAAATGCTCAAACCTCACAAGTGTGGGACTTTTTAAAAATAAACATGACAGGGTGGGATGTGCTTTTTTCCACAAACTCAGCTACGGAAACTGGCTGTAAGCCTTTTAGTATGTCATTCACCAGCCTAAACCCAGAGTGTTATTAACCTGTAACAAAACAACTCACTCTGGAAAAGCACTTCTTTGGCCTAAATACTCAGTTCCTCTTATAAAACACTTTGTCCTTTGGAGAGGAAGACTGCAGAAGGGCAGGGAGCAACGTTCCCATGATTCTTATCCAAACACAGCTATCCCTGCATCCATTTGGCTACGAAGGTGTTTCCTCTGAGGACATGTGCTGTTCCATTCTTATGCTGTGTGTTCAGCACTCAAGAAAATCCTCTCCTGAACAGCATCCAAGCACACCACAATCAATATGTTTGTCTCCACAATACCCTCAGGAGCCAGAGCAGCTCATGCTGTTCATCAGACAGGAAGAGAAGAGCTTTGGAGTCTCAGGGCTACAAGCTAAACCCATGCTGAAAGCCCAAAACAGGTGTTCCACCTAAACTGACCGCTTACCTGGTGGAAGTCATCTTCATCATCAGAGAGACCTTCAAAGAGAAAGCCACCTGCACCAGGAAGGAGAATAAATGGATGTAGAAGACTGGTAGGAATTAGGTACCGGATGAGAATCCCATGAAGTTAGGGCAGAGACCTCAGCACCAAGAAGTTCATGTGCAGTGGGAGACAGGTCAGGCCCATTCTCTGGGCACTGCCAAGGCCACAGTCAACACTGAGCACACACACAGGGCTGGAAGAGGCCCCGAGGATAAAGTGCCCCAGGTGAGTCTCATCCAGTCCAAAATCTATCAAACCACAGTAAGTGTTTCCAGCTCAAGAACCCAAACCTCTTGTCCTTCCAGCCTGGGGGTGACCGTGTCAGTACAGCACAGATGGGGACTGCCCATCCCTAGAAGTGTTCAAGGCCAGGTTGGATGGGGCTCGAACAACCTGGTCTAGTGGGAGGTGTCCCTGCCCATGGCAGGGGGGTGGAACTCGATCACCTTTAATTTCCCATCCAACCCAAACCAGCCTGTGATTCCATGATTTTACAGTGGCCTGCAAATTCCGCAGCACATCGTTCCTGCAGGCTCCCCAGCACGTCTGTGGCTGAACGTACCTGGCATGTCCCGGTAGGAGCCAGAGGACATGGCTCGGGAGGATGTCTCTGGGGCTGGGAGCGGGGTGCTGCCAGCCACCGAGTGCAGGACAAGGACAATGGCATTCACAAGGGCAGGGTGAGCTGGGATCAGCCTGGAGAGAAGCAGGGGAAGAATGAATCACGTACACAGGGAAACTAAGAAATCAGCCCTTCAAAGCTGAGGGCACAGACATCCCCACTGGCTGCACCAACACCACTGGTATCCAGCACAAACACCTCCAGGCAGCTGAGTCTCCTTCTTGATCCCATGTTGAACTTTCCATGCTTCACATCTCACACGTACTCTCATGGGAGCAACTCTAGTGTGAGCAGTCAGATCCAGATCTGAACTCATGATCTGGAGACAGTGATGGCCCTGGCTCCCACTAACTATCCTTTGGTTTAATCCAAGTGGTATACCTCTCTTTCCTGCTACGGGGGAAAAGTGTCCTGGCCTGAATCCCAGTATATCCATACCAGCAGGCAGGAGCAGAGCCCTCTCTCCAGCCCCATAGAGAAGCAGTTGACACACGGTGAGACAAAAGCACTGCTGAGTCACTGCCCCACCTCACATGAACTTACGTGTCCAGCATGTTGGGGTCTGCAAACACTGAAAAGAGATCCTTGTCCTGAAGGACTCCTGGAAGGGACCAGGAAACATGATGGGAAGGACAGAAGGAACAGGAGTCAGTCAAACAAAAGCCATTTTGTTTTTCAGGAACTGAGTCACAAGCAAACACATAAATACTCATTATTGTTCTCTCTCAAGGCTTTCACGTCTTCCTGGAAGACTTTTGACTACAGCCACACAACCAAGGGATGGGGCCTTCCCAGCAGATCCCATGGGTGCTCCATCTTAAGCAAGGATCCAATCTGACCCCTAGCTCACTCCAGCAAGGCTGTGACTACATTCCAAATTCTACATGCCTCGGATTAGCATCATCCCAGGCCAGAACAAGCAAGTTAAATTTAATGGACATTTTGGTAACACTTTGCAGCAAAGAGAAAGCATTCATCCCCACTGTTCCCTAACCCTTCTGAAGCCAACACCCATGCCCAAACATTCCCAGTGAAGCACAACTCTTGACACCTGAGCAGTCACTGACTCTTACGCTCCACGAAGGGATAAAAAAGGTTGGTTTCCTGAGACAAGGGCAATACTCCCTTCCCCCCCATCAGGAATTATACCCAGATTTGGCTTTCTCTCTCCCTTCCCCCTGTCAGGAATTAAACCTTTATTTGACTTTCCTCAGATCCTCTGCATCACATCTAGACTCACCCAAAGCAACCGGGTCGCTGCTGAGGCCAGGAGTAGCTACAATGATCTGATCCAGCGACTCTTTGTTTCCCAGCATTTTGAAGACCTGCCAGGGAAACCAGAGCAGACCAGCAGCATCACCCAACCAGGCTCCACCGTGGGCTTCTCCTCACAGGGAGGGGAGAGCCAAAAATCACCCCAAAAGCCCAGGAGGAAGCCCCACTCACTGCATCTCTGTAGGCAGGGCTGCTGTGCAGAGCAGTGTGCAGAACACGGAATTCCCGGACTGCTGCCACCTTATCCACAGGCTCTGAGGAAGGGTGAACAACAGAACAAAACACAGATCTCCCTCTGTCAGCTTTAACAGCCATTTTACATCCCGCTGGGACTTCCATGATGCAACAGCAGCGGGGATTCTTTAACACCCTTGGGTTCAGTTCGTGTCTTGCTACAGTTACACAGAGTAACAACTTAGTGCACCGTCAGGTAACAAAAATACATAGAAACATCCTCCTACATGTACCAAAGGAGGTGTATTAAAGAAATATCAATCTAAACTACCCCAGCTTACTCTACAGTCAGGCAGAGCAGGAGCACACATGAGCCTGCTCATCCCTGGAGCTGAGGAACCAGGAAGTTTGCTCCAGATTCTCTTGCAACACCCTAAAAAATTCAGGCTGCTAAGGAAGGGATAGTCCTTCTCCACACTGCATAGCTCATTCCTGAACTCTTCCGTCAGCAAGAAAATTAACACCCATTTGCTGTTGTTAGAGGCAGGGAGCTCCCAGACAAATGGATTAATTCCGCCTGGAAACCTCAGGAACGAATCAAGAGAAGCTGTTCCTCAGTCCCTTAAAAACATACCCTAAGCAGATCCAAGGGGTAAACCCCCACAGCCTCTCCTCACCTGGTTTCTGATCAGGCTCGGGCCAGGATTTGCGCAGGACATGGACGGTGGAGCCGGACTGGATGCCATAAAAATCCAGGGTCTGGTCATCCCTCAGCTTCCGGCCACAGTAGATCAGGTCTAGGGGGGGAGAGACACCCAAAGATGAACTTCTGCGGCCCCCTCAGAAAGTGTGACTTAGAGCTCTGGGGGGTTATTGCTGCAGCTGCTCCATCTGGCCAGGGAACAACACAGGGAAGCTGCGGAGCTGAGGTTCAGGGAGGAAATCACGGAGTCGATACACAGAAGGTGACTTTGCCACCTCCCCTAGAAGCTCTCATGAGAGATCTCACAAGGGCACAGAGGTGTTTGGAAGCCCAAAGGCTCCTAAACGAGGGCACTGACACCACTGGAGCTCTGCGATCCCAAGAAAGCAGGGAATATTCTACCCGAACCACATGGTACCAGATCTTGTGTGCGCAGCAGAGCCTCTGCAGCAAGCTCTGAACCCTCACCCCGTGTTATCCGGCTGCGCTGAGCCCTCCCACCCCCAGCACCAGCAGGATGTTGTGTCCCAGCAGCGGCGAGGACGGGAAAAGGGTGTCCTCAAGCGGCAGGACCGTGACGGGATCCAGGCGGGCACCCACCGATGAGCTCGGGGTCCGGGATGGATTCCTGCAGCTTCCCGGTGATGAGCTGCTTGAGGTGGGAGATGCTGCACCCGCCCAGCGGGCACTCGCCCAGCTCCGTCTCCGGGAGGTGCAGGATGGATTTGGGAGCCAGCGGCTGCTCCGCCAGCTTCACGGCGATGTGCCACTCGGGCAGGGACATGGCAGCCTCTCCCCGAGCGCGGCCGAGCCGGACTGGGACCTGCCGAGCTCTGGAGCGGGGGAAGGTGGACCCCAGTGAGACCCACCACCACCCGCCAAACCCCTCAGCCACTCGGCGGAAGCCTTGCCAGCCCCCCCGCGACGTGCCCAGAGCCCGCGGGCCGTCCTGAAGGGTCCCAGCAGCGCCAGCCCCGGCCTCCCTCAGGCGCTCGGGGATCCGGGCCGTGCCCCCTCACCCCGCTCGGCCCCGGCCATGTCCCCCCACCTCGGCCCCGCGCACCAGAACCGGAAGTGCCCGCGGGCCGCGCGGTGCGCGCTGGGAAATGGAGTCCGCCAGAGTACGCGGCAACGCCCCCCCCGGGCGGAGACGCTGCTGATTGGCTGGCGTGGCGATGACGAGCCAATAGGAGGGCGGCCGAAGGTTTAAAAGGAGGAGCGCGGCCGGCGGCGCGGTCACCTTTAATTAACACCACCCCATTAATTAAGCGCGTGCCATCCCTCCAGCGTGGATGATGAGCTCCTGCAGATACCCCCCGAGCGCAGCAGGGACCGGCTTCCCCGGGCTGAGCGCTCTTCAGCAGTGTCTGCTGCCCCATCTCCTCGCCCTCTCCCAAAAAAGGAGAGGCCACTGCTTCAGCCACCAAATCCTCTGCCAAGGCTCCAACTTTTTCTGACAAGAAGAGCTGTTTGTGTTCTAAAAAAAGCCAAGTTACCATGAAAGTCCAGCCAGGCTGCAAGAGCGACATTCCAGGCACGCTTTCCTCCCTAACAGCTCTTAAAATGGTCCGAGCCAGCACCAGGGGCTGTGACAGGATTTAAAGAGAATTTAGAAAACAAAATTTGGGGAAGTTTTATCTATAGGCCAGGTTTGAGTCCAAAATCTATCACATAATAATTCAAGGGGACAGAGAACCCACCCTGAAATAAACCAAAATCAGCTCTCCTAGTGTTTAAACCTTGGAACTTTATTTGTTTTCCTACAAAGGAACCTAAAGGTGATAAACCTAAAGGTGACAAAACTAAGTTTAGTGTCATCCTATCCGCGTTACACAGGGAAAGTGAACAACCCTTCACCTGCTTCCAAGCCCCAGAGAGCCACGAGGAAGAGGAGCAGAAGCCACAGGAGAACTACAGCCTAACGGGCCATTAAAATGCACGTCACTAATTGGTACCTCAACAAGTTAATTAAAATGTGGGATAAGGAACAGTGGGACAATTGTGGTCCAACGTGGAAGGAGGAGGTCATCCCAGCAGGGACAGCCCGGGGTGGCTGCCAGCAGCCCCTCTAGAAGCACTTGCGATGGACGATGGAGGGGCCGGACTCATCGTACTCCTGCTTGCTGATCCACATCTGCTGGAAGGTGGAGAGGGAGGCCAGGATGGAGCCGCCGATCCACACGGAATACTTGCGCTCCGGCGGGGCGATGATCTTGATCTTCATGGTGCTGGGGGCCAGCGCCGTGATCTCCTTCTGCATCCGGTCAGCGATCCCGGGGTACATGGTGGTGCCCCCGGACAGCACGGTGTTGGCGTACAGATCCTTCCGGATGTCCACGTCGCACTTCATGATGGAGTTGAAGGTGGTCTCGTGGATGCCGCAGGACTCCATGCCCAGGAAGGAGGGCTGGAAGATGGACTCGGGGCAGCGGAAGCGCTCGTTGCCGATGGTGATGACCTGCCCGTCGGGCAGCTCGTAGCTCTTCTCCAGCGAGGAGGAGGAGGCGGCCGTGGCCATCTCCTGCTCGAAGTCCAGCGCCACGTAGCAGAGCTTCTCCTTGATGTCCCGCACGATCTCCCGCTCGGCCGTGGTGGTGAAGCTGTAGCCCCGCTCCGTCAGGATCTTCATGAGGTAGTCGGTGAGGTCGCGGCCGGCCAGGTCGAGGCGCAGGATGGCGTGGGGCAGCGCGTAGCCCTCGTAGATGGGCACCGTGTGGGTGACGCCGTCCCCGGAGTCCATCACGATGCCGGTGGTGCGGCCGGAGGCGTAGAGTGACAGCACGGCCTGGATGGCCACGTACATGGCCGGGGTGTTGAAGGTCTCAAACATGATCTGCGTCATCTTCTCCCGGTTGGCCTTGGGGTTGAGGGGGGCCTCGGTGAGCAGCACCGGGTGCTCCTCGGGGGCCACGCGCAGCTCGTTGTAGAAGGTGTGGTGCCAGATCTTCTCCATGTCGTCCCAGTTGGTGACGATGCCGTGCTCGATGGGGTACTTGAGCGTGAGGATGCCCCTCTTGCTCTGCGCCTCGTCCCCCACGTAGCTGTCCTTCTGCCCCATGCCCACCATGACGCCCTGGTGCCGGGGCCGCCCCACGATGGAGGGGAACACGGCACGGGGCGCGTCGTCCCCCGCGAACCCCGCCTTGCACATGCCCGAGCCGTTGTCCACCACGAGGGCAGCGATCTCCTCGTCCGCCATCCCGACCAGCCTGCGGGCAGGAAGGACAGGGAGCCATCAGTTGCTCCCCAGGGGGGGCAGAGCAGGGACAGCACAGAGCCCTGATGTGTCCCCGGGTGCTGAAGGGGTTTAATTCAGCAGGGAGCCCCGAGAGCAGCGCTGAGGGAGCCCCTCTCTGACCTGAGAGAGAATATGGAGGTGCCTTGTAAATCAGGGGTCTGTAGAGCAATGCAAGAAGACGCCTATTTTATCTATTTCTTCCCTCGAAATACACATAGATACATATGTATCCGAGAAGACAAGCACAGGTCTAGTGGAAGGCTTCCCAACCCACAGCAGGGGGTTGGAACAGGATCAGCTTTGAGGTCCCCTCCGACCCAAACCATCCCAGGGTTCTGTGATTCCTGTTCCTTTCCCAGGGACCCCCAAACACACCTCCACACACACCTTTACCACAGACCCGAGGAAGCAAAAACCCCCAACAGAAAGCCCCCCATCCCCTTCCCTCCCAGGCCCCACACATGAGGGGACCCCAAAAACCCCCCTCGAGGCCCCGAAGAGAAGCAGGGGGACCCCCCAAAGCCCCTTATTCGTGGGCCCAAACAACCCCTGCGCCCTCCAAGGACCCCACCGGGGGACCTCAACCCCCCCCCCCCCCCCCAGGGCCCGGGCAGAAGCAAGGGACCCCTAACCCGGCCCGAGCAGACACGGCGAGGGCTAATCCCACCCCGAACGGACATGGGGAACCCAAGCCCACCCTGAGGGCCCCAAGAGACACGCGGGGAACCCCCGAGCGATCCTTCATCCCCCCCCCTCTGAAAGCCCAGACAGACGCAGGGGGGACCCCTAACCCTCCCTGAGAGCCGAACCAGACACGGGAGTGACCCCGCCGAGGACCTAAGCGGGCCCCGCGGAGCGCTCACCCCCGCGCTCTCCCCGCGCTCTCCCCGCGCTGTCCCCGCGCTGTCCCCGCGCTGTCCCCGCGCTGTCCCCGCGCTGTCCCCGCGCTCCGCCCCGCGGCGCCTCCCCGGCGACTGCCGCGCGCCCGCGCCCTGCGCGCGCTTTTATACCCGCCGGAACCGGAAGCCGCCCGCGGGGCGGCCGCGCTGTTTCATTGGCTGCCCCGTGCCGGGGTTCCCCCCCCCGCCGCCGCCGCCGCCGCTGCTGCTTCCGCCGGCTCCCGGAAGCGGGGGCGGGCGCTTCCGCCGCCGCGCGCGGCTTCCGCCCGGGCGAGGAAGGGGCGGGAGGGAGGGAGGGAGGGAGGGCAAGGGAGAGGGGGAGGAGGAGCCGAAGCGCCGCGCAGGGACCGGCGGGACCCGCCACGGGAGGTAAGGGGGTGAAGGGTGGGAGCTTGCGGGCCCGGTGGGGTCCCCCGGTGTTTCTCCCTGAGGGCGCTGAGCGGCGCGTTGGGGTCCCCGCCGGCGCGGGGTGGGGTTGTTTACCAGCCCCCCCCCCCGGTAAACCAGCCCCCCGGAGGTGTCGGCGCTGCTCGGCTCCGCGTTTAACTCTTTCCGGCGGTTCCCGCTGGGGGAAAAAAAAAAAAAAAAAAAAAAAAAAAAAAAAAAAAAAAAGCTCTTTCCTTTTTCCTGGTTTCTGAACTGAGCCGGTTTAGAAATTGAAACCGGGGGGGCTGTTTGATTGAAGGGCTCTCCCGGGGGGGTGAAAAGCCCTGGGTGGTTGAAGCGAGTCCTGGCCCTGCCCTGGCGGGGCAGAGGCACAGAAAGTGAGGGGGGAGCACAAAAACCGAGGGAGAAGAGGCGCAAGAACTGAGGGAGGGCCGCGGAAAGCAAATGGGAGACACCGAAGTTAAGGCAGAGACGCGAGAAGGAGGGGAATTATTCATGCTCAGGCTCTTAAAACCTGGAAGGGTGTAGTGGTTTTAGCCCTAATTCCGAGTTGTCACCTCAAACTCTGTCCTGAAATTATGGTTTAACTGTGTTCTGTGAGCAAACCACCTTCTTCCTGACGTAAAACTGGCTGCAGACTTGCTGCATGTCCAGCACAGCAGTGATACTTGCCGAGGGCTTGTGTGCTGTACCCCGAATCCACCCCTCTCGGGAGGATTTAGCCTGGAGAGGAGGAGGCTCAGGGGAGACCTCAGCACTCTCTGCAACTCCCTGACAGGAGGTTGGGGCCAGGTGGGGGTCGGTCTCTTCTCCCAGGAACCAGCAGTAGGACGAGAGGGCCTGGTCTTAAACTATGCCGGGGGAGATTTAGGTTGGACATCAGGAAGAAATTCTTTCCAGAGTGCTCAGCCCTTGGAATGGGCTGCCCAGGGAGGGGGTGGAT
>JAYRBT010000018.1:21026698-21050839 GCA_036023395.1 Myiotriccus ornatus | reverse complement strand
GTGCTCAGCCCTTGGAATGGGCTGCCCAGGGAGGGGGTGGATTCACCGTCCCTGGAGGTGTTTGAGGTGAGACTGGACGCAGCATCAGTGCCATGGGCTGGGAACCACGGCGGGGTTGGATCAAGGGCTGGACTGGATGACCTCGGAGGTCTTTTCCAGCCTGGCTGATCCTGCGACCGTGCCAGGCTGTGATGCAGCACCAGCCCTGCCGTGCCCTGTCCCCGCTCTTGCACCTGAGCTCCAGGAAGCGCGGGCGCCGCATTCCTGGGTGTTGCCGCTGCCCCTGAGGTGTGTTTGCTCTGCGAGTCTCAGGTCGTTTATTACCCTCCAGGTCCCTGAGGTGCTCCCGGTGTCCCTGCGTGCCTGCCCTGCCGAGTGTCCCCCGGGCAGGGCGGGTGACGCCTCGGGTGCCACAGCACCCACCTTGGTGTGGGCTGGGGGTTCCTGTGCTGCTTTCTGGTGGCTGTTGTGACACCCACGCCAGCTCGTGTGTGGAGCCAGGGGACAGATGGTGTGTTGTGCCTTCCCGGGGAGTCCCGGGCTCTTCCCAGCTGCCAGGTAGTGCAGGGTATTGCTCCTGACATACTAATCCACTTGATGGTGTTGCACTTGCAAGCTGAAGCCACGCCAGGTAACAATGCAACTGCACCGGCCAGGCTTTTAATTTTCGTTGTTCCTTAGTGAAGAGTTTGCAGAGGGAAAAATGAACTTGGCGTGATTATTTAGGGAAGAGAGAGATAAAGGGAGAAAAATGAGTTGGGCACGTAGCGCTTAGTACGAGAGATGGCGTCTGACCATCTAGGGATGCTGGAAGTTGTCTTTCACTTTGGAAACTGATGTCTGGTAGATTATTGGTTGCTTTAGAGCAAAATTGTGCCTGCTTTGAAACATTTTTTAGCGAAATAATCTCATTCTTTCAGTGTGTGGCTTGAGTAGCCCCGTGCAGGCTGTAAACAGGGCAGTGGGAGGTGGCAGGAGATTGGAGCTTGTTTGTAGTTGGCTTTTCCTTTGTTTCTCCAAGCTGGCTGTATTTTGATATCAATGAACCTTGAAGGGCAGCAAGTGGGATCTGTTTAATCATCTTTTCACTCCGAGGAGAGCAGTCTTTGTCAGCAGGGCCTGTTGGTGACACAAAGTCCAAAATACACACGGTCATTTTAACGGTCGGGGATTAACGGCGCAGTTGTCTTTCCAGGATTTATCCAGAGCTGCGTTTCCAGCTGTGGTCTGTTCTGTTGGTCTTTGCTCAAGTGCTGGCTCAGCAGGTCAAAATGGAGAGCTGGGAAAGCTCTTGGGTCCTTAGGCTGGGAAAATTGAAGGGAGGACATGGACGGGCCTTGAAACTCCAGGATCCAGAGGCAGGAGTTGCTTGGTGCTCAGTTGTCTTTGCTCGTCTCCATCTCCTTGGGAAAAATAATGCTTAAATATATTTAATTTTTAAAGAAAGATATAAAGAAAGTGCCAAGGACTCTGTAATGTAGTGAAAGCATAGAATAATTTAGCAATAACGGCGTGCAACAGATTCCTGCCTGGTTTTTAATATAAATACGATCAAAGCTTATCATCCTGGCTATGTCCTTTTAAGGTAGCATTTCAGGAGCACCAAACCCTGCACCTAACCTTTCAAAAGAAATTATTTAGGAAGCATGGAAGGATTGTGACCGGGCCCATGGACAAAGGCATTTCAGATGGTGTCTTTGGGGTACAGGAGGGTGAGGTCCCAGCAAATGTGTTCGGCTCGAAAATACAATTAAACAGTCTGAAAATTGAATGCAAGTTGGAGCCCGAGGCTGTTAAACATGGAGCTGATTGTTTCACGGTCTCCTGCACAGGAAAGAGCACTGGCTTTGCACTCTATTTATCCTCTTCCTGGGGAAAAGATGAAAGCATTTTATATTCATACGGACAAATATTTGTCTCTCTCTCTCAGATTCTACCCGTCTCCCAAGGTCGGGGCTTGAACCCTGCCGGATAAAGCCGGAGCCGCCCCCCTCTTTTCCCAGCCATGCGAACTGCGGGATGAAGCTGGAAGCTGTGGTGGAGCAGCTGCAGAAGCAGCAGCAGCAGCAGCCGGCCGTGCAGATGGATCCGCGGGAGCGGCGGGAGCGGCAGCTGCGGGAGGCGCAGGTGCCGTTCCCGCAGCAGCTGGCGGTGCAGCGCGCCGTCCTGGCCGCGTCCAGCCGCGCTCCACCGGGATCGCCCGGCGCATCCCTGGCCAGAGCCCCACCTCCGCCGGGAGCCGCCCGGCCTTTCGATCAGAGCAGCATGAATTCTGAGCCTGACGAGGAGGAGGAGGAGGAAGAGGAAGAAGAGGACGATGATGAGGAGGAGGAGGAGGAGGAAGGCGGTTTGGAAGGCAGCGAGCTGGATGGCGCTGACGTGACTGGGAAGGAAAGCTGCTCTGCTCTGAAGTATTTTCGCGCTCCCAAAGTTGCCCATCCCAACCAAAGAGTGGCCTCTACCTCTAATCCTCTCCCAGCTCCGGGGCACCAGCGGGGAGGGCAGCAGGGCAAAGAAGAACAGGGTAAAGACACTACTAAGCAGCTGCATTCCGGGTCCCCGGTGGGACGCCCGAACTGGCGCTTGGACGAGCAGCTCAAACAGGTCAGTGCTAACATTCCTTCCTCCTAAAAATGAAAATTATTCAGTCAACCTGATGATTATTTTTTTTTAGCCCAGTGTGCTGCTGCAAGCACTCGGAAGCGCTTTGGAGGGCAACGCTTCCCTGGTGTGCTCTTCCGGGTTTATTCTTTTATAAAGAGATTCCCCAGGAGCTTTGCTTTACTGATTTCCAGCTTGGGACAGAGGAACCCCCAGTCTGTGAGAACCTTTGTGGGGAGGGATCTGTGGGGTAATCCAAATGGAACAGCCTGATGGTGTATTCATTTATGGTGCAGGCACTTGCCTGCCAGCATCTCACTCGAGTTATTTCTCATCTGACATCTACAGCACCTTCATGCCAGACCTCTGGGATGCTGGAACTTTGGATTTCTGGGTGGTGGTGTGGGCAGGCAGGGAAGAGCATCCTGCCACTGATCCTGGGAGTCAGACCCGCTTTATGTTTCCTGTGTGGGAAGGTAGAAAAAACCCAACTTGCTGCTGCTTGGTAGGAGGTTAATTCTGTGTTTGACTGAAGAGTTGCTACTTCTTGTCGATGAGTGCCAGAGGATCATGGAATTATTTGCTGTGTTGTAAGTGGGTATTTCAGTGGTATTTCTCTGATCTTCCTACCCAGCTATTCCTACAAACCAGCTGGGTGTTCCTACAGCAGTGCACGTGGCAGGAACTCCTCAGAGTTGCTAGTGAATGACATTTGTACTGGTGGTGCTATAAAACGTGCAGGGGATGCAGCAGGCAACTATTTGCTGCTGTTTTTTCTCTGTGTTTGCTTCACAAGAGGGGTTGGGTTGAGAAAAGAGAGTTGCTCAAGCTGTTGTAGGGAAATGAGGTGGGTTTGTTGGTCAAGGGGCCATTGCTTCAGAATTTACTGGATGGGAGTGGTGTAAACTTCCTCTTTCAGGGCTCTGGGTGGAGAACAGAAGGCAGGGCTCGGGTGTTAAGGGATCACTTTCTTAAAAAAGCCAAATAACCTTGGCATGAGTCTGTGATTGGTTTTATTTCTTGCTCAGCTGGTACTTCTTGCTTCTCTTGTGAGAGCCCTGCAGATCTTACTGGTGGTCCTGGGAAGGCAAATGACCACAAGACCAGCCAAAGCTGGTCTTAGCTGATGTGGAATAGAAAAAAAAAAAAAGAAATAAAACACTATTCTACAATTGGCATAGTGTGCACTAATACTGCTCCAGTCCTTTGGCCCAACCCTGCACTAATCCAGTATTTTGGGAGGAGGTCGCAGCTTAGTTTGCTTTCAGGCCAGTTTATTCTGGGAGCTAAAGTGCACAAATCTGCACCAGGAAAAACTTAAAAGAAGAACTCTTACTGCTGTGTTAATCTGATTTACTGCTGGGGAGGCAGACAGGAAAGGGAGGAATTGGAGAAATTCATGGACATCGAGTTAAGGAGCGGATTATAAAGGAATAGCACGGGTGTGCCATGCTACAGCAGTTCTGGATAGTGGGAAAACATGGCAGGGAGTGTGTAGGTTCACATGTTATCCCCAAATATTGTCTCCTGGCACAGCCACTGGAGATGGAGTGCCTTAGATCCATAGTTGTGCTGGTGAAGGATGTGATTAAGGCTGGATGTTGTGCCCACAAGGCCAGTTGAAGTGCCCAATATTGGTGATGCTGGTGCAGAATACTCCCCTTGGGCAGGGCAAATACTCTACATCGACTTGTTTGCACTCCCCAGCGGAGCCTGCATTCCAGGCAGGAAAAACTGAACTGCTGAATCCCAGCTGAGAGCAGAGAATGCCCGGGGAATAAAGCAGGGTGACTGGCATGGCAGGAAAGGGGGAGAGTTGTGTGGAGGAACTGTGGACTGGCCACTTAATGCTCAACACTCACTCTGCCTCGCTTGAAACTTTCCATTTCCAAGGCATATTTTAAAGACACTTGGATTTTATCTTTGCCCTTTGTCCAAAATGGTTGTGTTGGGCAGAAAACCGAGAATAAAACATGGAAGCGCCTGCGTTCTCAGGTTTGCTTCCAAAAGATTCCTAAACTAGTCTTTTTTCTAGCTTCAGTTTTGGTGGAGGCTAATCACCAGTCCTACTGCTGGCTCTGGGAGTATTCCCAGGCTGCATAATGGCTGGTGCCTGTGAAAAAGTGGGAAAAAGTCACTTTATTTCTTCTTTCAAGCGGGGCTTGTTCTTCTGAAAGCCGTGCCTTGGAGAAAAATGCCCCTTGGAAGTGTAAGGCTAAGATTGCCTGTAACAGCTGTGACATGGATGTGGCAGAAAGATGGAAGCCACCAGGAAAATGAAGCCACTTGTGTTGGGTCCTGGGACAGCCAAGTAAATAATTGTAGGACAAGCAGGCAGACAAAAGAGCTGGCTCAGCTTATGGCACAGGGGCGGTGGGAATCTTGTCAGCACAGAACAACAAGGGAGTGGAGGTGCTTGTCAAGGGAATTGCAGTCCTGGAAGAATAGCTGGGGGGGGAGTGTGCTCAGCTCGCTCCTCCGACCTGCTGGAATCCCCTGAAATCCATCACGGCTCCCGCAGCCGCGCTGGAAAAGGGCGTTGTGGGCTGCCTGTCTGTGAAGAAAAACGAGGGTTTAATTCCACAGGTGCAAGTGTCGTTTTTGGTAGATGGTTGGGTGTTGGGTCCTCGTCCCGTGGGTGCTCAAGTTGCTCGGTGATCCCTCTGATTTCCTGGAAGAGCCGTTTAGGAAAGGCAGGAGCACAGCCACTGGCTTGGTGCTGCCGGCTCCCTTCCCACCCAGGGCTCGTGTGCAGCACCAGCACAAGCAGTTTTGTCAGGCTGTTAGCACAGCACACACATTCCTGCATGGGATGTAAAAATAAAACCAAAGCTTCCAGGCATCGGCTGTTACTTCTTGTGCCTTCTTCCATGCAGCAAGGGAAGTGTCCATAAAGCAGCCAGCAGACTTCCAGGGAGTGGCTCGTGGTCTGGTTTTTGGGGATGTCTCACAGTGGATTCTCAGAAATCACCAGTCACTCCTGAAAATCCTGACCTAACTTTTACAAAGGTCACGGTGTTTATTAAGATAAGTCAGCTTAAAATAATTACCGTGCTTTTGCTCCAGGGTCCAGGAATGAGTGGCTGGGATTCCATAACCTTAAGTATGTGCCTCAAGTGGTATGTGTGGAGGTATTGCTCAGGAGATACTCGTTAATCCAGGCAGGGGGAAGGTCCCAGGTATAAAAAAGTGGCATTTCACACTGTGCTTTTTGCCTGGTGGTTATTTCAGATATCCAGGGCCCGACTCAGGGTTGGATTTTTAGCTCCCTTTGTGTGTCACTGGGTATTTTTCCTTTTGTGATGGAGTGGGAGGAGATTCTTCATGCATAGCTGATATTAAATATTCGGTTTCTCTTTTGCTGTAAGGACAGATCTGAATTCTTAAATTGCCAGTTGCTGCTTCTCTTGAAATTCATAGTTTAGGTTCAGAGAATTTCCCCAGGTCTTCATCTCCAGAAACAATTCCATGAGTGTGTTGCATTGCAGTGGCTGTGCTGCATCTGGAGGCAGAAAAGTGAGCTCATTTATATCCTGAGGAAGATATGGTTCATTTTAGGACTTATTCAGGTGCTAAACTTTTCTATAGGAATAGTGGCACCTCATCTCCGTCGGTGCCAATTTATAGGAATTCAAACTGATGCTGGAGACAGGAGGTGGTAAGAGCTGGAATGTGTGGTTTTCTTGCGCTTGTGTTTTTCTCACTTTGGGGTAAATCAGTGACTCTCAGTGTGGCAGTGAGAATTTCTCTTCCCACCCCATACAGCACCGAACAAATCTTCTTGCCACTTAGGTTTTAGATGATTCCTCTGAGTATTTGTGAATAGGAGTCATCCACAAAGAGTCCAGCTTTTCCTTAAGGATGAGGAAGCAGATTCCTGTTTGGCAGAGAATTGTGTTGGTGCCACAGCTGCCAGGTCATGGGAACACATGAACGAAACTTAATAAAAAAAGGCAATTAATCAGTTTAACTTCAGCCCATTCCTTTTCTTTCCTTCCCCATCCTCCCTGCCATTCCTGAAATCACTAAAATGTTTTCAAAGCCCGTCTTTGAAGCTCGTGGATGTTGAATTGAGCTCTGTTATTAGTAAAGCTGGGAAGGGTTGATTCCAGTTCCAGCAGAGCTTGTGCAGGCAGTAATTATAACTTGGCTCCCTGTGCTTGAGAACTTGCAGCTCAGGGCAGCAGCCCTGATCTTATCGGCGTTTTGTAGTACAACAGTTTTCTTTATAATAGCATCTGTTTCACTTCCTAAGGCTTAACTCTACCCACAAAAGGAATTTCTGTGGATTCTCTGATAATCCTGAAATTGCTGCCCCTGTACCTTTCCATTGACTCGGTGCTTTCAGTCCACCCATGGGGTAGGGGAGGGGTTTTCTTGTTCAGCCTCACCCCTAAGTGGATATTTCGGTATTTCAGCAGATTCGTGGCCTAAAGCCTCTGTCCAAACTGAAGCTCTGTAGCAAGGAGGTGCAGAAGGAGTTCGAGTTTCACGCCAGAAGCTTTTATTCCCCTTGTTTGGAAGGTTTTTGTCCTCCAAAGAATGAGCTGGGCGAGGCAGGGAAGTGTTTGTCATCTCCTCTGTCTGCTCGGCAGTTTGGGGTTAACTCTGGGTCTTGAATGTGGGATTGGAAACCAAAATTGCTCTGGACATCTGAGCTTCCCTCTAATAAGATATTCCAGGTGGTTAGGGAGTAATCCTAAAATAGGTGCAGATATAATTGCTCCTGAAGCCAGGCCTGCAGCCTCTCGGGGAGGGGCAGCCCAGGGCGCTCTGGTGGCCTCCGAGGTGCCTGTGGCACGGGGGAGACTCGTGGCTCTGCCAGCAGCTTGTGAAGGTGGCCAACCCTTCCTGACACCTCTGCCTTCCCTCTCAGCCTTTGCATCAGGGGTTGCCACTGTTTGTCAAACATCAGCAAATTCCCTGGATTTGGGTGGGGGGAGAGTCATGACTCTCCCCAGGGAATGACCTGCCTCTCTGAGCAGTGTTTTTTCCTTCCTGCTACAATTGCCTGGCTTACACAAAGGTCTTTTAATGACTTGTGAGGATATATTGATTTCTCAGGTTCCTGCCGTTCCTATGGAGGAGGCTGCTCAGCATAGGGTCACTTTTTGTTTTCCAAGCAGGAATGGAAAGGAAACTTGCTCCAGAGTTCCTGCTGAGCTCTCTTGCTGGGCGAAATGGAGCTTATTCTGCATTTGGAACACCTCTGGAGCTCTTTAGTGATCTACCTGTCCCAGCTGTGCTCGAGTTGCCGTTTGAACCGCCGCCAGTATTTGGTGTCTTTGGTTGTAGCCTTGGCACGGCCCCAAAAGTTTTGGTGAGTGGAATAGTCCCTCCAGATCCAAGCTGAGGCCTGGGAAAGGGCCTGTTGGTGCTTGTGCTCTGTTCTCTGGATAAACACATCTTTATTCCTGCTGCTGAGCTGACATTCCATGCTAGCCTGAGGCTTTGCCAGCTCTGCTCCCCAAACCAAATCTGTGCTCTGTCCCCACATTTCCACAGCCCACCCTTGCACTGAGGTGGGTGAGGAACCCTCTCCTTATCTCCTCTGATAGCTTAACGTGGGAAGTGGAAGCTGGCTTTAAACCTTTCCAGCTACTACAGGAGGAAATGCTAATACTGTCCCTCACGTTGCATCACTCCGTGTCATGCCAGGTGATATCCATCTCTCCTGATTTTCTGGACATATGGCCAAACACTGATGGCTTCAGCTCACTTTAAGCTCCTTTTCATCAACAAGGTGTGGGGGAGCATTGCTCCTGTGCTCTCCACAATCTCAGAATGGAGCTATGGGAAGTAGGGTGCATATATTCCACTTACTCTCTGTAACAAACCTTGTCATTCTCTTCTAATTACCCTTTTTCTTCATAGAGAACCAGTAAAACTTGTTCTGTTTAACTTTTAAACTTCTGAAGAGTCTTTAATCCCTTTAAAAGTTTTATTCCTGGAAATTATACCAACTTCAAACCCACTGGCAGGAGTGAATTATCTCCTTTAAGCCAAATTCTTTCTTGTCCCTGTCCTCAAACATAGCAGAATGAACTCCCAACCAGAATTCCCTATGGAAGCAAGCGGTTTGCTTCTTGGAGAACCTATTTTAACACCACAAGCAGTATTGGTGTCTGGATCTATAGCCAAATCCAAACTTGGGAAGGAAACAGCCTAAGAAAAGGGTCGGAAAACTGAAAACCTTTGCAAATCCTTTTGCCTTGGAGTGTGTAAAGTTGAGGGTGGGAAATACCTGCTGCCTCCTTCTTTCCCTTTCACTGTGTCTTATTCTGAGTGTTGTCTTAGGTTGGATCCAAGTTAACAGTCAGTGGGGTTTTAGGAGCAGCCGGATGTTTCCATAATTAGCCAAAAACCTGTGGTTTTAATCTCTGCTGGAGAGAGAGACTCCAGGAGAAAGGACACATGGATGAATCCTCCTGTGAACAAAACCAGTCTTCAGATATCTTCCTACAGAGAGAGGGCTGGGAATTGATCTGCCGTAATAAACATCTGACATAACAGAAGTGGCAATAATCCCCCATTAAATATCTTTCAGCTGATGGGACTCACTGGATAATTGACTTTCCAGCAGGAATTACTGGCTCAAACTAAATCAGCAGGCATTAGGGCAGCTCACTGCAGTGTGTTTGAAAGGGGGAAACGGAGCTTTGCCTGGCCTTGACAAGAGCTATTCATCTTTGTAATTCAATGTGTATGTCACAGCCAGATGACTCCAAGATTTTGGATATTGGAGCACCTCCCTGATTCCCGTGGGGTGGTTTTTGGGGGTGCTGAAACCTCGTGCTGTCTTTTCTGTCCTTGTGTTTATCAGGGCAGGGCAGTGGAGCCTACCTGGCCAGGTGGGTCTGGCTCTTCTCTTTCCTTGAGTGGCTCAGGAGCAACTGCTATACTGGAGCTTTATGGAGTCTTTTAAAGATGCTTGGCCACATTTCACAATCATCCTGGTCCTGCCATACAGCTGGAGCTGCTGGTTTCCAGCCCTTGGTGGTCATTCCAGAACGGTGATTTACCAAGTGGAATAGGCCTAACTGGAGTAATCCTTTTAATGTCTAAGAATGAGCCTTAATCCAGCAAAGCCGAGCTTTCCATTTCAGTGGGGAAAATCCACATCCTTCCAGGAGTAAGGGTCCTGGGTTGGCAAGCAGCTTTCCAGGGGGATTATTTCCCTCTTTCTGGTCTTAGGCTTGTAGGCAGGCATGGTGGGGGGTAGCAGGGCTTTTCCAAGTGTATGGATTGTCATGTGGAGAACGGAAAGGAAGGATGCCAGGGGAGTTCTGGGGTGTGCTCTTGGAAAAAAGATGGGACATGGGGAGCAAAAGCAGCATCTCTCCAGGTGTTGGACTTCATTACAGCAGAGCACCTGCTAGAGGGGAGGTATTCTCTTTAGGAGATGAAGGAATGTGGCTGTTGGAGGTGTTGAGGACTTCCCTCTAGAAAGGTTTTCCCTGGCATCAAGTCAACACTTGGGAAATAATTTCTGTGGGGGGAGAAAAAAGCTTTAGAGCTGGAAAACTTACCTTACCTTCAGCAGCTGCCTGGAAGGCAAAATGCCCCTTCCCATTTTGTGTGAGTGTCAGAGATTCCAGGAAAACAGGCTGTGACAAATACACAAATGCCCCCCATCTTTCTTGTCATCCTGGTCTAAGCCAGCAGCTGCTTTTGCACATTTTTGTGCCCCCACATACACATTGCCAGCTTTCTGGAATTGTCCACAAATTCCCTGGGAATCCTTTCATCCTTTCATTTCTCTCTCCCTAGAACGGCAGCGTGACCTGGAGTGATGATGGTGATGGATGCCGAGGAAGAGAAATCTCACGAGACTTTGCCAAGGTCAGTCTGATCATGAGGATTTTGAGGAAGGGGTAACTTGGGGGAATTCTCCCCCTGATCCATGACAGGGGGTGACTGTAGAGCCCTCACTATTTATTGCTCTGTGGTGAATTTGTAAGAAAGGTGTTTTTTCCTGCAGCTCCGCCTACAAACCTGCTATTTTGAGCTATTTTGTTGCCTTTGGTCACTGGATTATAGTTGGAAGTAAGAATTAATAACCAGGCTTTTGAATTTTAAAATTTTAGTCCGTGCTCTCTCCATCTGGAAGGAGACTATTTTGTTTCTGAAAGCTGCTTAGTCCTGTGCTCGTGGATTTGAATGTGGCATCT
Source organism: Myiotriccus ornatus (assembly GCA_036023395.1). Taxonomy (NCBI): domain Eukaryota; kingdom Metazoa; phylum Chordata; class Aves; order Passeriformes; family Tyrannidae; genus Myiotriccus; species Myiotriccus ornatus. The sequence goes on along the minus strand of JAYRBT010000018.1, from coordinate 21,040,067 downwards.
GTGGGTCACACCAGCTGCAGGAATTCATTTTAAACTGAGCTGGCCCTTTCTGCTGGGGCACATAATTGTTCTGCAAACACACTGGGGTGTTCTCTTCCCAGAGCTGGGTGAGAAAGGAGGGCTTCCCAGGAAATGAGCCCCAAAAGCACCCCTCTTCTTTGGACTAGATGAATGCCAAGTAGCTTGCAGCACCTATGGGGAGGCCGAAATATGTATTTCCCAAGGAATCTTTGCTTTTCCATTGAAGTGCTCCACAAGAGTAGCTACCACCAGCAAAAAAAAAAAAAATTCCCTGGGGTGTTGCAGGGTTGTTTCTCAATGCAAACAAGAAAAGGCATTAAATTTTTCATGTACAGCATTGTCTTCTGTCTTGTTCTGTATCCCCCTGGATCTCAGTGAGAGCCTCACTTCAGCCCTTCCAGCCTGTCACTTTTTGGCCTCACAGGGCTCTTGATAGGTGAAAATTAGATTTTTCTATTCCAGAAGAGGTTTTAAGATGACACTCATGTCTGCCCCTTCTAAAAATCAGGGGATAATGCTCACATATAGTTCCTCTCTTTTGGAATACAGTGTCTGTGGAACTTTATTTTAATTGCTTGGAGGTTTTAAGCCTTTTGGTAAAAATTATTTCTGCAGCAACTTGATTCTAGGGTGGTTCCTGATATTTTTGAAGGCTTTTGGTTTGTTTAGAGGAGCCTTCCCTTACAAGCACTAGTAGTTACAGGAAAGCTCTGTTCTTTCATCTCCTCCTTCAAGGCACTTGGAGTTTAGCACTTATGTGACAATCCGTGAAGGAGGGAATTGTGAGTTTAGGAGGCACTGCAGAGAAGTTTTACCTCTCTGGTGCCACAAAGGTACCACTGGTCTGCCCCAAACCCCTGTCACCTTCCTGTTGGTTGTCTCCTCTTCCTTTCCAACCTGCCTTCATAGTTTCTGTCCCCTTTTCTTGCAGGTGGCTTCAAACCCTGCTCTCTAGTGGTGCTGTTAACTGAGGTGAAGGCTGGGACTTGATGATCTTGGAGGTCTTTTCCAACCTTAATGATTCAGAAAATCCTCTTTCCTTTGGGATGGCAGTCTCTGTGCCTGGATGAGTTCCTGAGGGGATGAGCAAGGCAGGGTATGGTGAGGGTCCTCCGAGTGTCACTGCAGCCCTGGCCACAAAGTTGCTCAGGAATCTTTCCTTGTTTTTCCTCTTTGCCCGTGGTTTCCTTTCACCCCTCCAGTGCAAACACCAGAAGAAGCCAATATCACTTTATTTTCTCATTGTGGATTGTACCTTCATTTTTATTTGTTTTCCCCCCAGCTCTATGAACTGGATAGTGATCCTGAGCGGAAAGAGTTCCTGGATGACCTCTTCATTTTCATGCAGAAGAGGGGTGAGTGAGCGTTTGTTTCAACTCAATCAGTAAAATAGGGCAGGGGAGGGAATTCTTCCCTCCTGAGTTTGAAAGAACAAATCCAGGCCTTGAACTGGCAGATCAGGTGGAAGAGCAGAGCTGAGGGTTGAGATATTTCCCTTGGGAGATGAGGAATGCAGTAGGAAAGATCTTCTGCTCCGTAACTTAATTCCACAGGCACTATTTCTTTACCCTCCTACCCAGTACTGATGATGTCCCTGCACTGAAGGTCCCCAAATCCCTGAGGACTTTTGAAGCAAGGCAGAGCAGCACTGAGAACTCTCTGGTCTCCCTTTCAGTTGTCATGTCTCGTGTTTGATTTCGGTGACGTGTGTGAATACCTTCACCGTCATTGCCCCTGCCGTGACACGCCAGCTGGGCACTGGGAAAATAGACACCAAGCCACCTTTTCCTGTGGATTCCCAATGTGTCAGCTTTCCGGTTAGGAATTCTGTGTAACAGAGTGGGGATGCTGTGTGATATCCCACAAGACTCTTTCTGTCCCCTAGTTACCAAAATTCAGTTCCCATTGCAAACCGTTCATAATTAAAATGCGTTCACATGCGGGGTATGGTATAAAATATTCCTCTCTGAACATTTGTGGTGCTCTCTTCTCATCCCTCCAAGGGTGCCAGCTGTCTTTTGAACTCTGCACCTTCACATCCATCCCTCCAGCAAATTGGATCGCAAGTGGAGGGAGGGCTGTCCAAAATTGCTCTTCATATCTGTGTCCATTTCTCCTGCCCTGTAGCTGACCTGTGTGGATTTTCCCTCTCCAGCAGTTTGAGGTTATGCTTACAAGTTATTAAAAATTAAGAGCTTGGGGTTTTGCTGATATTTTTGGCTTTCATGTGCAGAGGCACAACCAGGATTAATTAATTTCCTTGCAAATGTTAACCTGAGCTCACTTGTTCAGGTAAGGGCTGGTGTCTGAGAGACAGGACAACAATCTGCAGGGTGTGATTGGCAGCAACAAAAACCTCCAGATGCCTGGAGAGAAATCTGCTTAATACTTCAATGTCTCCTTCCTATTCCTTTTTAATTATTTATAATTGACACGTTCCCAGAGCCAGGGCTGAGCTGGTCACCAGCTGGTTGCTGGAGGAGTTTAGCTTTTAATCAGCTGGGTATTTCCAAGTGTATTTGTTTCCTGGAGACTCCCTTGTTTTCCTGCTTGCTAGTAGGCTGATAATGAAATGGAAGAGCTCTGCACCCATGGGGAAGAGATGCTGAGAGCCCTCTGCCAGAGGGGCTGGAAAGGTTTGGCCCTGCCCTGGGGGACTGGCTTGAATTCAGGGTGCACAAGGCAGTTGTGGGCCTGCTTTATATGTGGGCACCCCTAAAATAAATAGGCAGAAGGACTCTGGGGAGCCAAGTTCCCTCAGGTTGATGGGAGATCTGGACAGTATATGCTGAGCTATGGGAGGTGGCTTCTCCTCTGTCCTTAATCTGAGCTGCTGTGTCTTCAGCAGAGGAAATATTTTGACTTGTTTTTTTTTAGAAGCTGTGTGTCTGCTTTCCCCGTTCCTGCTCTTCCCAGGGCTTTTGGTTTTCTAGTGAGCAGGTGGACATACCCTCTGTGTCCTGTTTCGAGAGCTTCGCAGCGAAGTTATCATGGGATAATGATAAGGATTCAGGCCTCATTTCTCCTCCCCTGTCCTTTATGTGCCAACAAACGTCCTGACCCAAGGCTGAACAGCTTCCTTGGTCTAAGAGAAGGAATTTGGCTCCCCCAAATTTGGCTCCAGTGTGGGCTCCTTGCACCTGAGAGCAAAGTGCTTTGTTTCTTAGCTGGTACGTGCGAAGAGCTGCTTAATTTGCACCTCGTGTCTGAAGGGGATGGAAAGCAGGTCTGCCAATAAAAACATTGCTGCTGTAAAAACAGGGATTTGCTGTTGTCCAGGAGGAGCCAGAGAAGCGCCAGCCCTTGTTTGGGGCTGATGGATTTGGGGCACAGATCACAAACTGACGCTGAAGCAAAGCAAGCCTGATGTAAAAGATAAATGAGAGATTTCACAGGAGCTACGGAGGAGCTGGAGGGATGAAAAGGTTTGGTTGTTGGTGCTGCTTTAGGAATGTATCTCGAAATGGGAAGCCATGAAACAGCCTTAATGCAGATCAAATGTGCAGGTCTCCTCTGCCTCTGAGCACAGCAGGTTGTCGCTGAATGACTGCAGCTGCAAGTGATAAAATGACCCTTCAGCAGCAATAATGATGGAAGAGGGAGATGAGAGGGAAGCTGTAACTCTTCCTTTGTTGGGTGTTTTATTCCTTGGATGTGTTTAGGGGAATGGGTCCCACCATGGCTGTGATTGAGGGGGCAGGTGGGGAGAGGCTGAAGGGAGTGATTGGTGTGCAGGACTGGCTTCAAAGCAGTGCTGGGACATGTATCCTCACTTCCACCTTCCCTTTCCTCACTTCTCCCACAGTCTCACAGCAAAGGCTGTCTTTCCTGGCACTGAGGAGGCATAAACAGCTTCAGCAGTGCCTTCCCTCCATTTCCATTGCTCATCTGCTGTCTTGTGACACGCTGAGCCTTTAGGTTTGGTTTTCAGAGCTGTATTTGGTGCTGAGGTCCTGGCACAGGTTGCCAGAGAAGTTGTGGATGCCCCATCCCTGGAAGTGTCCAAGGCCAGATTGGACAGGGCTTGGAGCAACCTGGGCTAGTGGAAGGTGTCCCTGCCCATGGCAGGGGGTGGAACAAGATGGGCTTTAAGGTCCTTCCAACCTGAACCTGATGTCTTTGTAACGTCCTTCTGCATGAGGGCACAGACTGAGGATTCCCTGTTAGTGCACTGTGGAGTGAGTTGCATCACAGGCAGGGAAGCTGGATTTGTTCCACCTGCTTCTGAAGACACTGCAGGCAGGAGCAGTTTCATAAGTGCCCTTAAGTGCCTCCGTTCCAGTAACTCAGGGTATCTTGTGTTCCCACATCTTTTGTATCAACTGAAATAATTTTATTACAGAAATGTCTATAGCCAGGTGGGCAAGTTCATTTACTCAGCTCAGACGTGGCATCTTCCACTTTGGAGCGGTGGGATTGTTACATCCCTGGGAGGATCAGTGTTCGTGCAAGACATTTCTCTAGAGAAAATCTTTGCTGGGGAAGAGCTCCGAGTGCGTGCCGTGGTGGATTAGGAAAGGCTCCTTTCCAGGGAAGCTGCTTTGTTCATTTGAAGTCCTGCCTTTGTGAAACCCTCATAAAATGTCTCCGATTGTACAGCTCTACTAATTCTGTCCAAGGTTCCTGTGTGACCTTGGTTTTCCCAGATGGCTTGACCATTCTGGTGCTTGATGTGTACATACATAGAAGGGGCTTTGTAAGCCTGACCGTGTGGTTTTAATGTTTTCCTGCTGTTGTATGCTCCGGCTGGGCACTTTGGATGTGGAAATACAGCAAATCCAGGGGACTGACAGCAGGATTTACTGGTGGATTCTTTTATCTCTAGGCCAAGTGGTTGTTTATGCAATGTTTGTTTAGGTAATACGCTTCATTCTCCCACTGATTCAATTTTCCAGGTGTCTTCTTTTGATCCTCTGGAGATATTTTTGACTCTGAATTAAGCAATGTAGTTCTCTAAATGAGACGTCAATAGACATAAATTCTCAGCATCCTTTGCTCGTGCTGCCTGCTCAGTGCTGCAGCAAATGCTTCCCTAAATAGCAGGTGATTCTCTCCAGTGGAAAATTCCCACTTGAAGCACTGCATAGGTTTCTTCTGGATGGCCCCAATGAACCAGGAAAAGTGGTTTTTCCCCTCTGAAAGCATTTGATTTGTACACAGCTACATCTCTGCCTCCTGTGCTTCCCTCAAGAGCCTCTTTGGTCACCTGTTCTGACATGGAGTGACCTGTGTCTTGTGCAAGTGGAATGCGGTGGGGATCCGTGAAATATTTTAGGGTTTTCCTTTCTGCTGTTTGAAAGAATGGGTTTTCCTTAATTTGTAGGGGGAACTGCCATTCAGGTAACATTCCTCCATTCTTTAAGTGGCTGGGAACAGAATCCACTTCTCCATGTACTTACACACCTGGAAGAGATGGTAGGATTTAAAACAAGCACAAAGCCAAGTGCCTGGGGGCTCCAAACAACATGAACCCAGCTCCTCTGGGAAGGAGTCCCATCCCTGAAGCAGGGTTCCCTCTAGCATCCCAAAAATGTTGCAGAGAATGTCTTGATGATCAACCTTAAGTTGGGGACTAAGCCTCCACCAGAAATTGATATTTTGGGGAGTTTATCTGCAAATTCCAATAATTTAGGAACAGTTAACAGCAGGTCTTTCCCATAAAACCCAGATTTTTCTCCCTGTTTTTTATACATCAAAACATTCATTACCAGCAGACATCACAGGTTTTTTCTTTAATTTGGAAAAAGCCTGTAAGCTTCCCTCTGGAAAGATCTATAAAAAAATCTTTTCTGGGAAATAGACATTTCAATTCAAGTAATTAATTATCCCTCAGTTTAAAGCTGATGAAAATGGTGTTTTAGAGTGAATATTGCTGTAGCTCCAAAGAAAAATCATACTGGAAGCTGCAGCTCTAATTAATGGGAAAAGAGTGTGAGGAGTTTGCTTGGTTCTGGCTTACAGGAGATTTGTTTTAAATTTAGTCAGGGTGAGGAATGTTTGAGCAGCTGAAATCTTTGTCTGTGAACTGGGTTGGCGCTGGGCAGGGTGCAGAGGAAATTAATTTGAAGTTTATTGAGTGTTGTGGCTTGGCAGCTGCCTTTCTGCAGCTTATTCAGGTGATTCCACCTGCTGTAGCTGAGGATCCCAGTCTCAGGTGCTCCTGTCTGGGTGTACAGAACTGAGTGATGGAATCAGAGGCATTTTTTTCTCACCTCCCCTGCAGACTGAGGTGTTGAATTTTGTCACCTTTCTCCAACACCCCGAAACTGGATGTTTGTGTCTCAAATCCTGCTCTTCTCAAGTCCTTTCTTACATCGATACTTCCTCTTCCCCCCCTAAAATTTAACATCGCTTTTTTTAATGATTAAAGAACTCCTGCAGAAGTGGCTCAGCCCTCAAGATATCCAGGTGTATTTCTACCTCTCCTTGCCTAGAGAAGAAAAGTTCTATCCCTGTGTTTCCGAGGTCGTACGTATGGAAACCCATCAGTCGTTGCACAGGGGTTCAACATCTGGTGAAAAAATTGGTACCATGGAATATATTGGACCCAGCTGGGTACAGGAGGACAAATCTCCATGGGATCTTTCTTCCAGGGGAAGGTTAATGTGGCTGGAAGCCTTGGCTAATGCGAGCAGGGCACTGGATGCCAGTTCAGGAGCTGAAATCTGATAAGGGACTGCCGAAATTCGATAAGGGGCTGCTGTCAGCCCCACTCAGGGAGGAAGGAGGGACTGATGGCTTTGAAGGGGTGCAGATAAGAAGTGGCCCCCTGTCAAATAGAGCATGATTAATTACCCTCTATCATGGCTCCCGCTTGGATGGAAGTGTCTAATGGGCTGCAGGCTCCAGATCAGGTAGTGACATTCCTGCTGGGAGGTGGGAATGCCGTGCCTGGAGAGGGGGGAGATCAGCTGTGTGGCCCAGCGGGGAGGAGAGAGGTGCTTTCCCTTCTGGATCCCTTTGCTTTTCATTGTAACGCTGAGTGAGCCAAACCAACAAATAAAACTCGGGCAGCTGGGGTGGCTGAAGCCCCAGCTTTGCCTGAAGCCAGCCAGGATTTGTCCTTGGAGAGGTATTCGAGCAAACCAGGAGCCGAGGCAGCGCAGGGTTCAAGTTGATTTGCTCGTGTTCAGCGCTGTAGAAGCTGAATTTTCCCTCTGTTTAGCCTGGGAGATCATAGACACCAAGTGATTACTCTGCCTCCCTTCAAAGAAACATGAAGTTCTCATCAAGATTTGGTTCAAAATTATTTTAAACCATTGTAGGCTTTTCCAGTTTCCCAGGGAAAACTGTTCCTTTTGGCTATCTGATACTGTTTCTCTTTTGAACATATTTAGGGTGGGAAGAACAGCTTTCTCTTTACCTGTTACAAGTTGTGGCTTAAAAATGCTCTTTCTATGCCTGTTTTTCAATCCAGAACATGCTTTATTGCAATTTAAATGTTGCTCTGTAGAATAGACATTTGGGATTCTTACCCCCTTTGTTCCTTACTATAAAATGGACACTTCTGGAGGTAAATTGGATAGGAAAAGTGGGAGGTGACAGGAAAAGCAGTACTGCAGGATGGATGTAATTAAGTGTTCTTTGTCTCCTGCATGCAGGACGAGTCATTGCTTAGGCTGCTTGACGGTGGGGAAATCCCTGCAGTGGGGAGAGTGGCCCTTGGGAGGGAATCTCTGTCATGGAGGACTTGGAAAGACAAGCAAACCCTTGAAAAATTAGAGGGGACTCATTTCCTGTAATTTGGTTAAAAACAGACAGGGCAGTTTTCATCAGTCTGCATCTTCAGGTTGAGATCTGACTGAAGTCTGGCTCGGAGAGGATGAGGAACAGGAAAACAAACCCCCTTGGGCAGCGTGGTTGGGTGGGTGAGGAAGATGATGGTCCAGAGTTTAATCCCTCAGCCAGGGACAGCTGAGTGAGGGAGCAGAGCCTGCATATGCCAATGGCTTGGCCAAACCCCCTTCCCAAGGAGCTGGTTCATAGGTGTAAAACCAGCCATTCCAAGGTTTTCTAGGGTTCACAGCTTCCTCAGCTGCTCAAATAGCTTTTGAAGAGTGAAAATCAAACAGTTGCTGCTTCTCCAGAGCAGGGGATATAGGGGGGACATTGAGGCCTCTCCAGATAAGCCCTCGAGGCTTCTCTTCCATCTGGCTGGAACAGAAGAGGCTTTTGAAGGGGTGAAATTCCCTTGAAGGACAGAGATGTTTATAGCTACAGTCAGCTTTCCTCCAGGGAAACTCTTTATTCCAGAAATCTGAATTGTAGCTACAGCTGTCATTCTCCTCAGAAAACCAGAAGCCTGTGGGCTATGGGATGGCTTCCCTTCCAGAGTTTGCCTGCCCTAGAGTTCATCATCCTGAGGTCTCCCATCAGCACTGCATCTTCCCTTTCTGCAGTGGAAAAAGGCTCCTTGTGCCCCCTGTTTGACTGATTCCTTGCAGGAATGAGCCAAGTTACATAGCTGGGGTTATATTAAAAGGAAGGAAAGTTTGTTTTCCAAGAAAACTAGGAGAGGAACCAGTCATCTTCCTCTCCCTCCTGAAGTCAGGCAAGGCTTCAGGCATACAGAATTTCTGAGAGCTGGCAGGAGAGGGAGGCTTGGAAGTACAGTAAAATGAGTTTGCCATCAAAAGGCAACAAGTCTTATGCTGTGCCCCCGGCTGCTGACCTTTCCCTCTGGAATTCTCCCCTCTGACCTCCGGATCATTAATCCTGATGCTGCCAGATGACAGTAATCCATCATGGCCCCTGACAAGCCTTGCAGCCGCCCGTGAAAGGATCCGCTCGGCTTCAGCATCCAATCGTCCCATGATACTCGTTTTTCAGCCTTTCCTGTTGGAGCAGTGGGGGTTTCCAATAAAGACTTTATCGCCTCGGCTTTCCTCAGAGAGGGCTGGGGGAGGAGAGATCCGAGGAAACGCTCAGCCACGGCTTGCTCTGGAAAATACAGAGAATTTACCAGGGCCAAACCCAAAATCATTCTCTGCCCGGTCTGGGCGATGGTACGTGGAGTAGTGCTGCAGGAAAGGATGGAAAGGAAGTTATTCTATCTACATGCTCAGGTGGAAGAAGGATGGAAGTAGTTTTGTCCCTTCTGTAGTTTTTCTTCTGTATAAGGAAATTTTATGGGGGGAAAACAAACTAGAGGTTTTCTCTTCGTTGATAAATTTATATTCTATGTATAAACATGTTTAGCTTAGTTTAGCTTAAATTTATGTTTCTATATAAATATCTATTAGGGGAGTTTATATTTAGTTTACAAATGAAATCTCAGGACACTTTGCCCTTGTTTAAAAGCAAACCTGAGGAAGGGAAGGTGTCCAAGGTGGGGGGAGGTCACATCTCAGTGCTGTGCCTGCTCCAACTGGAACAGTCTCCTTGGAAATGTTTAAACCTTTATTTTCCACTGGTGTAGATGATGTTTGTGCCTTTCACAGGAGCATTTGGATAAATATACTTCGTGTGTTTTTCCAACTGCTGAGCTGGGGGAGTCTGGAGAAGAGTAAAGGTGTGTTTGGGATGTATGCAGTATATTAAAAAGTGGATATTTCTTAATACTTCTGTATTAGCAGCTTGTTCGCCTGAGGAGCTTTGTCCATGACCTTCCCTTTCACTCTCCATCTGGTCAGTGTCCAAGGAGAGCTGGATGAAAGTCCCTTCTGTACAAGTTAATGCTATTCCCTAAATTGGATTGGGGAAAAGTGGGTGGCTTTGAGGGTGGCACCAAGTTGCTGGAGGAGCAAGGGGGGGAAAGGGGCTTGGTCCTGCCCCAGCGGAGTAAAGGCTTTGCAGTTTTAATTAACTCACGAGGGGGCATTTTTGGGGTGTAAAAGCCAAGCCTGGCTCTTCCTAGAGACCTCAGAGAGAGGTAGTTCCCTGTTTTCCCGTTGGGTGTGACTGTGGTTGCTGGGGCTCAGCTGATGAGGGATAACTTGGGGCCGGTAACATGATCGTTCCCAGTGCTCCGCCGGCCCCCCGGGGCTGTTACTGGGCTCCTCATCTGCACTGAAGCTCCGAGGCAAAATGGAGGCTCGGCAGAGAACGGAGCAAATCGAGGCTTTTCGGGGTGGCCAGCCGGGATGGATGGAGCCACGGAGCCTTCAGAGGGTTTGGGAACATCTCCACCTCTATTTTCCCCCCGGGAGCGGTCACCTCTGAAATGCAGGAAGAGGATCTGCCGCAGCTTGTGGAATTACTGCTTTGTGGACTTTCTGCTGTGGGCAGGGAAAGGGTTGTTTGGACAAGGCAAGGAGAAGAGGATGTGATAAATATAAAATTATATGAATCTGATCAGGTGCTCCTGATGTTTGCTTGCACTTTAAGAGTTATAACTTAGTGGGATTTTCAGCCCTTTAAAGTGAAAACGTTTAACTGTTTTATCCACCATCTCATTAACGTGTGGGAATTGGCACCATGAGCTAATGCCTAACAGGCTTCCAAAAGAAAAGAGAGGGGAAAAAAAATCCCACTTGGATGTATAATGAGGACATCTGCAGAGCTGAGCTCCTTTTCACTGAGCAGAATAAACCCCATTTATAAGGGCCATAAACCCCTCTGCTCCGGGGCATTAAGCGAACCGCTGGCTGACGAGCAGTGGCACGAGCCTCCCCTGTGGGTTGGGCATTCCATGATTGTCCATTACAGCCCTTCCCAGGCTTTCCTGTAAAGGCTGGTGCTCACCATTGTGGGAGACAGGATACTGACCTCAGATGGATGGCTCTTTGATCCGGGACAGTATTTCCTAGGCAAAATAAAAGGGTTGCTGCATCAGCTTTTTTTTCCCCCCCTTCTTCCTCTTCGTGCCTAAATCTCATTAATTTGACTTTTGGCACTTTGAGGAGCTGCTAAAAGAGCACTAACAGATTAAAAATCAGATTTTCTTTTCTGTTAACCCAAAAGATGACAAAACTGAGCAGGAAGGATAGAGCTGGTTCCCTGTCTGCCCTCAGAAGGACAGAACAAGACCTTGGTTTGGGCTCCAAAAGGTTCTGGGATGGTTGGTGCTCCTCACAGCTGCTATGGGGCCTTATCGGGGAGTTATTTGGCAGCATGTTCAGGGAAAAGGAGAGTAGGAGGATGAAAACACAGTGTGAACAGTGGAAAGAGCAGCCCTTCATTTACCTGTCAAGGCTGTAGCAAAAGGTTGTGCATGTGACTGTGAGGGGGGATGGAGATGTGTGGGGGAGAGATGCTCTCTGGTATCATTTATCCCTTTATTTTCCTGTTCCCAAGCAATACAGAACAGCAGATCCTGGGGAATAAGGGAGCTGAACCCCAGGGTAGAGTACCTGGAGTTGCCTGGCTGCTCAGCACCTTCCTGAGCACAAGCAATACAGATTTTTATCTGAGATTGCCCTGAGCTCATAAAACTGATTCCTCTGTGCCTCAGCCCCAGGACTGAATAGTCCCAACTTCCCCTCTTTCTATTTTAGAAGTTGCTCGTTGCTGTGGGTTATTATTGGTCTGATAATTGCTTTTGCCCACAGGAAAGGATCCTTCATGGAAAGGATGTGCCACGTAGCTGCACTTCTCTGCCTCATTTACTCGCTCATGCAGAGGCCTCAAGCCAGGCTGCAAACAGAGCTCCTGATTTTCCTATTAGAAGCAAGATCAATAGCCCCAGCCTGCCAGTTTTCCTGGCCTCTTTTTCTCCCTGACTCCATGCTCCCTTCCCTGCTGTTTCCCTGCAGGAACTCCCATCAATCGGATCCCCATCATGGCAAAGCAGATCCTGGATCTCTACATGCTCTACAAGCTGGTGACCGAAAAGGGAGGGCTGGTGGAAATCATCAACAAGAAGATCTGGCGGGAGATCACCAAAGGCCTTAATCTGCCCACCTCCATCACCAGTGCCGCGTTCACCCTGCGGACACAGTAAGTGGGAAGGGCTGACGGCAGGGATGGCCTGGGCAGAACCAGGAGCTGGGCTCCTGGGTGTGGATCCGATCCCTCTTTTTTGCCTCTTCAGAGTTTTAAACTCCTCAGGGGCACGGAGGGTCTTTTCTGTCCCCGAAGAGCACTCGGCACAGGGAGGAAGGAGAGAGGGAGATGGACCACCTGATTTGGGGCATCAAGTATGAGCCTGATCATTTCGTGTCCATTAGCACGGGAAACTTGGAATTTAGCAGCTCCTCACTGCGAAGAGTGCTTCTCTGACCTGCAGTACTCGATTAGGGAAGGAAAAAAGGATGAAAAAGTGGAATAAGCAGCAGAAAAAGAACCGTGAAAGTAAAATGCCTGTAAAATTAGGCAACAGGGTAAAGCTGTGGTTTAGATGTGAAAGATTGGGCTCTGGGAATCTGCTTTCAGCTCTTATGGTTTTCTTGGGAGTTATTAGAAACCCCTGAGTCCCACAGAGGGAAGCTTTTGCCATTTCCTCAGCCTTTGGTACAGCAAGCTGTTCCTGCAAACCTGTGTGCTAAAGTGATAAGGTTTGGTTGCTGCCCAGCACAAATGACTTGAACAAGGGCAATTCCTCAAACTTCCTTCCTTGAATTACGTGTTGTGGTCTGGGATCTTTGTTCTTAGAATTTTAGATTCCTGGTTGTAAAGGACTTGTGGATGATTCTTAGATAGTATTTTAGTTGTGAAGAAGTTCTGGATGATTCTTTTCTGCCCTTGTGGGTGAGTAATATATATTCATGTCTTCCTACGTGAGTGAATTCAGGGTTTGAGCTTTGCTTCACCCACAAACTGCCCAATGCTTATCACAGCAAAGGCTCCAGATCTGCAGAGAACCTCAGGCCGAGAGTCTTCCTGCACCTCAGTGCTTCTTTCTGAAGCCTGTAATTTCATATTGTGCTGAGCAGCTGCTGGAGTTTCCCTGTGCTTCCCTCTCCCCAGGTACATGAAGTACCTCTATGCCTACGAGTGTGAGAAGAAGTCCCTGAGCTCGCCGGCGGAGCTCCAGGCTGCCATCGACGGGAACCGGCGGGAGGGCCGGCGGCCCAGCTACAGCTCCTCCTTGTTCAGCTACTCACCCACCACCACGGGGCCTCCCTCCCTCCTGTCTCCTCCCAAAATCCGCTTCCCCATCATCGGCGTGGCACCAGGCAGCGGGACCAGCAACCCTCGGGTGTCTCCAGCAGCAGCGATCAGAAAAGGTCAGCTACTTTTACTCGCAGTTGGAGGCACTGAAACACAGTTATCGTGGAATCACAGAATCAACCGGGTTGGAAAAGACCTCCAAGATCATCAAATCCAACCCTTGATCCAACTCCGCCGTGGTTCCCAGCCCATGGCACTGAGGCCACATCCGGTCTCACCTTAAACACCTCCAGGGACGGTGAATCCACCCCCTCCCTGGGCAGCCCATTCCAAGGGCTGAGCACTCTCTCTGGAAAGA
>JAYRBT010000018.1:20978454-21024501 GCA_036023395.1 Myiotriccus ornatus | reverse complement strand
CTCACCTCAAACACCTCCAGGGACGGTGAATCCACCCCCTCCCTGGGCAGCCCATTCCAAGGGCTGAGCACTCTCTCCGTAAAAATTTCTTCCTAATATCCAACCTAAACCTCCCCTGGCACAGCTGAACACCGAGCCCTCTTGTCCTACAGCTGGTTCCTGGGAGAAGAGACCAACCCCTACCTGGCTACAGTCTCCTGTCAGGGAGTTGTAGAGAGTGATGAGGTCTCCCCTGAGCCTCCTCTTTTCCAGGCTCAACATTCCCAGCTCCCTCAGCCTCTCCTCACAGAACTTGTGCTCCTGTCGCTTCACCAGCCCGGTTGCTCTTCTCTGCGCCTGCTCCAGCACCTCAGTATCTTTCCTGAACTGAGGGTTTTCCATTTTATCCATCCAGACTGCTTTGGATTTGAGATTAGTGGGATCTGGGTGGCTCAAAATGGCCTGCCTGTGGTTTAAACCCTTGCATGAGGGACTAAGTGACTCTCTCCTCCTTTTCCAGGTGACGGAGTGCCCTTGACCGTGTCTATGCCAAATCGTATTGCTGTGCCAGTGACCTTGAGTAGCCAGCAGGCAACTGTGGCAGCAAGAACAGCCACCCTGGAGCAGCTGAGGGAGAGGCTGGAGTCGGGAGAGCCTCCGGAGAAGAAGGTCTCGCGGACAAGCGAGGAGGAGCAGCGGCTTGTCCAGCAGGCTCTGCAGCGCAACCTGTTCAGCATGGCACGGCAGATCCCCATGAAGATCAAAATCAACGGCAAGGGTGAGCAGCAGAGACAAAACACAGGCAAAAAGCCCTTGGAAACTGCAGCAGGGAGGGAATCGCTCCCGGTCTGGAATGTCAAAAACACAGGCTGGGTTATCTCTCAGGGTCCCAGGCAGAGGCCACGTCAAGAAGGTGTTAAAATGGAGCACAACAACTGCAAAGCTGAAGTGTGGCAATGTTTTGTTGGGCTTTACTGCTGGTTGAATTATCCAGCCTCATCTGAATCCAGCCTGGATTCAGAGGGACCTTTGCCATGTTCACAAAGCTCTGCACCCAGGCTGATCAAGCCCACCTGACCCACCCAACGAGACCCTTTCTCCAAGCTGTGTCCGGCACAGCGAGGTTGCTGCAGGGCTCAAGCTCTTCCACCTCCACAGAACTTGCACCCTGTTAGTTGACCATGGAAGTAACAGCTTGGTACAGTCTCCAACTGCAGGAGACTGGGAGAGAGATGCCCAGCTTTTAGGAACCCTTTCCCAGGTGGGGTGAGGAGGCCATAAAGACCTGTGTGTCTTCGTGGGGCCCTGCGCATCCCAGGGCTTTTAGCAAGGCAGGTGATTTCTGCCCACATCTGCACAGCCTCGGGGCAAAGAACTGCTGGCAAGGTTGGGTTAGGAGGTCACATCCAAGCAGCATTCATGGCCTGGGAAATGCTCTCCTGAAACGCTTTGGAAAAGGGGACTCACCCTGGAAAGGTCACTCATTGCAATCAGTACTGTGATAGAGTGGTTTCAAAAGTTGATTAATGCCCTGGCTCCCTTACCTGTCCTGAGGCTGCACCTCACAAGGCAAGCAAAGCCTCAGTCCCAACAGCTGCTCCTTCCAAACCTTTTGATCCATTAAAATTAAAGGCCTCAGCTCCCTATTAATTGTATATTTGGAAGGAGGCACAAGGCCAGGCAAGTTTGGCACGGCTTAGAAGAAAGGGAAGAGGTGTTCTTGTTCTGGCAGTGCTGGTCAGTGATTTTTTGGGACACTTTGCCGGAAATATAGATGGAAAAGGGTCAAA
This sequence comes from Myiotriccus ornatus, assembly GCA_036023395.1. NCBI lineage: Eukaryota > Metazoa > Chordata > Aves > Passeriformes > Tyrannidae > Myiotriccus > Myiotriccus ornatus. The sequence goes on along the minus strand of JAYRBT010000018.1, from coordinate 21,022,732 downwards.
GTAGATTCCTCCGAAGTAGCAGCAGCTGGGATTGGGACTTCACAGTTCCTGTCAGCTGTTCATCCACCTAAATTTCACATCAAAACTAAAATAGTGAGTAAAAGGGAATACAAATTCTATCAAGTAATGTTCATTCCCTCTAATCTCACTTTACTTTCACCCTGAACTTCCTAAATCAAAATGCAGGGAACCATTTTAGTCCTTACAAATAGTAACAGGCTGAGCCCTGAGGATTCAGGGATAGTATTCGCACCTTTGTGAGCTGACTGCGGGCAAGGCTGTCCTGTCTTTCATGCCCTAATTTTCCCAAGGGCACAATCAAAATCATAATGTGCTTTGAGAGGTGCTTTTGATAAGCACTGCACGAACTTATCCTGGCTTGATAACAACATTTAAGTTAAGCCTTAACAGTGAGGAGTTTCTAGGGGGGGTGGTGGCCTTGGTCTCCTCTGCGGAGGAGCAATCCTGTAATCCAGGCACACCATTATGGAGTGCTTAGGTTGGAGGATCAGAAGCTTCTGGAAGAGTTTGACAATCAGCTCCTCTCAAACATCCCTGCAAACTCAACCCTTGCTCTGCACTGATACTTCCAGAGCTGCCCATCACCCTGCAGACTGAGGATATAGGAAAAGATCCCCAGATTTCAGGCCAAGTGGAGTGTTTCCTGGGTTTTCCCCTCCCTCCAGTGGCCGCTGGAGCTGCTGCAGTCCAAGCACACCAAGTCACAGCAGCTCCCTGAGGAGCTGAGCACTAGGCCTGTGCTCCCAACAACAGCCACAATCCAGCTGGTTTAAATATGGTCTCGTCTCACGTGCTCCCAGCTCTTTCTTGGGAGGGGAACATAATTTGGCCTTCAGGGAAAGATTTCCAAATGCCCATGGGCTCCAGCCTCCCCCCAGCTCACACCAAAGCACTTACACACCTTTGTAGCCTTATCATAGAATCCCAGAGTGGTTTGGGTTGGGAGGGACATTAAAGCTCATCTCATTCCACCCCCTGCCACAGGTAGGGACACCTTCCACTATCCCAGGTTGCTCCAAGCCCTCTCCAACCTGGCCTTGGACGCTTCCAGGGATGGGGCAGCCGCAGCTTCCCTGGGCAACAGACATAATAATAGAACGTGGACATCATATGGGGCCTTCCTCTCCAAAGAGGGGACAAAAGGAGGGCTGTGGTTACTTCTGGGGAGCTCAGGGATCAAGGTAGTCCCTCTCTAACTCTGCATCTCTTCTTTCCTGGAAGAAGACAAGCCCGACTCGGCGGCAGCACTGAACTTGTCACCCAACGGCATCGGGAGCATTAACATGTCGGTGGAGATCAATGGCACCACTTATGCTGGTGAGAAACCCCTCCTGGGAAAGGGGAGAGCCAAGCTGGGGGGAGCAGAGGGGGAAGTGGAGGGGGTCATGTGTTCCCAGGGGCTGGGCTTTGCCAAACTGGGACCTCTCTGGATCAGAAGGCGCAGGAGGAGGTGATTTCTGTTCTCTTTTTTGGGCCTGGCCAGGATGAATGCCCTTCCCTTGGTGTAAGTATTTTAAAACGAAAGGGAAGGGTCTTCTGTGAAAGTGTTAATAGGAAAGAGTATTATCCCCCTTCTTCTGATGAGGTGCTTTACTCAGCATTTCCTCACACATATTTGGCAAGAAGGAATTGTCCCCTGTACTCTGCTGGAGCAGTTTCGCTTCTGCAGGTCACACCTGCACATCCTTGGGCAAATCCCAAGTGGTAGGCCTGGCTCTGACATGCAGTGGAAGTTGCTTCTCTCCTCCAAAAGCATAGAAGACATTTGGGATCTGTTTTCTGTAAGGACAACATCCCTGTGACAGGCTGCCAGACCAAGGGATCCCTTCCCTGCTTAGCATTGAATTCTGGTCTGGCTCCAAGCTTTTCTGTTGTGCCCTGAGCCTCTCTCTCTTGGGGTGGGGTCTTGGGGACTGGATAGCTTTCCCTTTGCTCTGTGTCCTGCCCTTCCCACTCCGTCACCCTCCTCTCTGCCTCCCAGGAGTGCTCTTTGCCCAGAAACCCGTGGTCCACCTCCTCGCCGGCTCCAGCACCCACAGCTCCTGCAGCAGCAGCAGCAGCTCCCACTGCTCTCCCAGCCCTACCTCATCCCGAGGAACGCCCAGCGCGGAGCCCTCCACCAGCTGGTCTCTCTGACGGGCGGCCCATTCCCTGTCTCACACTGGCCTCTGGCTCCCGGAGCGAGCCAGGAGGGAGTCGCACAGATACCTCATCTCAAGGAACCTGCTTTTGTGGTTGGCCAGCGGCAAGATGATGATGATGATGATGAAACCTTTCCATGCCAGCGAGTTTTTCTTCATCATCTCTTTGTCCAGCCTTTTTTTCTTTGTTCTCCCCCTTTCTTCCTCCCTTTTGCTCTTTGTTTTCTTCCTCCTCCTCCTCCCAGGGTTTGCGGTGTTCCTGTCGGGGGTGGGACATGGAGGGGGGGCACGCCTGGCGTTTTTCAATCAGGGATGGGCTCTAGGAGCTGCGGGTTGAGACATGGCTGAGACGTCACCAAGGCAGGTGGAAAGAGCTGGAGTTGGGGCAGGGAAACTTGGTTCTCCTTGGGCCAGGAACCAGGAGGACTCTTCCCACAAACCAACTCCGTGTTTTGACAATCCTAAGAGCCGGCGGGGTGCCTTGCCCTGTCCTCCCTTGTGCTGCAGAACAGGCAAAACTGCTTGTTTCCTTCCTGCTATGTCCTCACAGGAGGCTTGTGAGCCTCCTTTCCCCTCTCCACGGTTTTGGCATGAGGGGAAGGACTTCCTCCCTCCCTGCCACATTCAAACCCTCCCCATCAGCTGCTTGGTTCTTGACGGTGCTGCCTGATCCCCCCTGTTGCCTTCAGGCTTTCAGAAGTTTTAAATGCCCTTGACCTTGCCTGTCTCCCGTGAGGAATTCATCCCACTAACATTTACCCTGACAGCCTGAGCTTGTTGTGGCTCCTCTGATCCTCTGCCCCCGTGACACTGTCACTTGGGTTGATCCAGGCTTTCCTGAGATCAGCCGTCTCACTTCCGCCTCCCGAGGTGGCTTCCAGTACCCCTGGAAGCTGCCCACGTCTGTGTGCTGAAGAAATAGGAGGTCATCTCGTGGGGGCCACAGCGTGTGCGTGGGTGCTGTGGTTAATGTTACACACGTGGGGTTTTGTCCCTGAACAAACCCAGCTACCCAGGCCCCTTCAAACTGCACCTGAGCAGTGGAGACCTTTTGCTCTCCAGGGGAAAGTGGAGAACAGGAAATCAGGCCCTTCCTTGCCCTTTCCCCTCAGACCTCCAGCTGGAAGCAGAGCTGGCCCTGACTCCATAAATCAGCTCCTGCTCAGGTGGCCTCGTGCTGTCCCCCTCTCCTTTTGGCCCTTCCCCAGCCCGGAGAGGTGATCCAAGCTCCATCCCTCCTGCCTTGGTGACGTCCTTCCCATGCTCCAGGCCCAAGTCAGGTTTTTTGAGCAGATTAAATACCTCAGATATGTACTTGTTGTTGGGTTGGTTTTGTTGGTTTTGGGTTGTTTTTTTAACCTCTTCAGGAAGTATTGGCATATCTTAACGCTTGGTTTTTTAATATGTGGGTTTGCTGACATTGTGTTTGTTTGGTTGTTGTTTTGGTTTTTGTGTTTGTTTTTTTTTTTTAAATTTTTAAATGTATCACCAAAGACAGAAAGTTAAAACAAGGCTGAGCAAAGCAGCAGTGGTTTCCCCATCCTTCAGGCCAGCAGGAGCCAAGCTCCAGCATCATCCCAGGACATGTGCATGACAGGAGGACAGGTAGAGGCAGGAAAAGAGGGCAGGAGTGATGCTCACTTAGATTTGTCCTTCATCTTGGACATGAGGGTGTCTCCAAAGTCCCACTGATTTTTCCAAGCTCCAGGATCTGTGCCTATGTTGGTTATCCTGCTACGTGACATCCTGAGGACTGTTTGGGAGCCAGAGGGTGGGAATGCACATGTCCTCAGGTGGATGCTGCTCTGAGATGTCCCATCCAGCTGCTTTTAGCTGGAGTAGTGCCCACCCTCTGGGCATGGGGAAGCTGGGCTGATCCCGCAGGCCTCCATGGCATTTCATCCTCACAGACTCCCAGAGGTTTTTCCAGACTCTGGGACTCAATGAGATTATTTTTTTCCCCTTTTTTTGTTTTCTTTTGGTTGTTAGTTTTTTTAATTTTATTTTATTTGGGGATGGGGTTGGGGCTGTTTCCTCTGAGTGGGACTGGGGCACTTTTTGCTTTTCCTTCTGCTTTGCTCTCTGGCCCTGGGGAGCAGAGGTCGGTCCGGGGTGGATTCTGTCTCACACGCTAACGTTGTGTTTTCTTGCACAGAAAGGCACTCGAATCACTGAACTGCTTTGACACTACTAGAGTATTAATGTTTATAAGCTTTACTCAACCTAGACTGGAACTAGCCAGGACTAACAGATTGTTTTGTATCCAATTCAGGGAAAGAATCAGGTCGGGATGCGTAACAGATACCTCAGTTAAATAAGCTGCAACAATAAACTGGTCCTTTCTCAGTCCAGTGTGACAAGGACCATTCAGACTGTGAAGAGTTAACCCTTTCCTCTAAGCCTGGCTTTGATCCTGGCAGTCTGAGCTCCAGATCTCCTACTGAGCTGCCAGGCTTTGGGGACAGGGTTATGGAAACCAGCAGCAGAGCCGGGAAAGGCTGAGCGAGGGTGGTGGATCCCCCCCTCTGCTCCATTTCATCGATTGTGTAGTACTCAGGGTTTGATACTGCGAGTAGGACTGTTCCTGTGTGAAGTGCTCCGCTTTGCAGTGTTGCTCCATCCTCTCCCAACTCCACACCAGCCAAGGTTTTGCAGCGAGCAGCCAAAAAAAAAAACCAACAAAACAAAAAACAGCCCCCAGCTTGCTCCAGTGCAGCCTCCACGCTCCTGTTTCCAGGGGGAGATTTGCCAGCTGGGAAAACCAAACCAAACCTGCTTCAGGCAGCTCTCAGTTGATGCTGGGAAGGCACAAAAATTGGGACAAGGGGGAGAGGCTGTGTGTGCCTGCTCGGCTCCCAAAGTGAATGTGAACGTGTCACACCAGGTCCTTTTGGCCACTGCACATGCGTGTGTGTGTGTGTGCGTGTGCTCCAAAGGGATTGGGATCAGATGTTCTCTCCAAACAGCTGCAGCAGCCTTGCTACTAGTTTTCTTACCTATTTAAAAAAAAATAATAAAATAAGTAAATAAAAACAAATGTGATAGCCTAGGCGGTGGATAAATACCTCAACGTCTCCTTCCAACAAGTGTCTGTATATGTTGTTGTTGGGTTTTTTCTATCTTACAGGTTATCTGAATGTTTATATTCCAATAAACTTCTACCTCTTCACACTGTGACCCCCAAGCCTTTTCTTTGCCCCTGGCTGTCTCCCTGAATTTAAAGATTTTCCTTTTTTCGTCCTGGAAAATTATTCCTAGAGGCTGGCTCAGCCTAGCTGAGGTTTGGATCCTTGCAGGGGCTTTGGGCTCCCAGTTTGGAGCTGGGCTGGTGGGATGTTTTTAGGGATGGTGGCTAGGAATGAACTGGACCCTTGTGGGCTGGAATGATGGAGTTTCCAGGTTGGATGCTGATAGAAACCATATGGGATCTTCTTTCTCAGGTGTTGCTGAAGCTGCTGTACCCGTCCCATGTCCCTTACCCAGGCTGGGGCAGGAGCCTGTCTCCCAAATCCCTCCCCACCTCCCCACAAAAAGGACATTTAATGTTTCCCACCAGTTTTGCTGTTTGCACAGGACCTGAATAGCTGTTTTTCCAGTCATTGAACCAGTTTGGCAGTGGGAGAGGAGCTGGTTTTCCAATCCCTTTTGTATCAGCCTTTCCAATGCCCCATATCTGCAGTTGTTTTGACTGGGGGCCTGTTTGTGTCTGCTGGGTGTTGGGAAGGGGATGGAGCCCACGACCTTCCTCATCCTCCCGCCAAACTCACCTAATGGAATTGGGAACCTCTCCCGTCCCGCCTGCCCCCTCCATCAGCACCTGGCTGCAGGTGAGCCCCACACAGCAGTAGGAGCGGGCCAGCCTCACCTGGGCTCTGGTCCCAGCCTATCCAAGCAGCAGGCAGGTGAAGGCAGAGCCTTTCCCCCCACCTTCCCTCCCCTCCTGCCTACCACTGGGCTTGGCTTTTCCCAGCTTTCCCTGCGTGAATGCGGCTGAGACAGCTCAAGGACTCACCTGCCCTCAACCTCTCTCCCTACAAGCCCGATGCCTGAGGCAGGTAAGGTGGGGTCTGCCAATAGCGGGGGGAAAACCACCCTCAGTGTGTGTTGCCCTGGGGTTTAGCCACCTGCAGCCTTAGGATTGGAGAGGGGAAGGTGCTGGGCTGGAGAGAGCTCTTCCCTGGATCCAGGGGTGCTCAGACACCAGGGCTCAGGTAACAAGGGGACTCCGTGGTGGTCACCACGGTCCAGGATAGCCCTGCAGCCCAGGGACAGCCCTGCAGTCCCTTGGTGCAGCACATCCATGCACAGGATCCTTTGGCTCAGCTGCCCCAGCTCCCCGAAGTGGGCACCCCAAGGGGTCTGATGCACCTTCCCGTTCCCCCAGCTCTGCAGGCCTGCTGTGTGGGTACGCCCGGGGTGGGCACACTCTGGGCCCCCCCAACTCACTGTCCTGGGGCTGGACAGCCGCAGGCATCGGCAGGCGTTGTTTGGACTGGAATATAATCCTTCAGGCAAGTTTACATCCCAGCCCCCTTCCCTCCATCCCTCCCTAAATGCCGCCATTCAGCGCTCATCCCAGCCGCAACCTGGCTCCCTGAACAAACAACAAAGGGCTGAGGAGAGCCCAGTGCAGATTAAGGCACCTGGGGAGTGAAGCCCAGCCCAGTGGGGTGAGACAATGCCTGCTTTTCTCCTTCAGATGTCCCTATCACTTAATGGAACCTGGCTCAGGCTCTGGCACAGCTTTGTCCAGGTCCTGGTCTGCTTAATCCCTCCCTCCAGGCCTGGAGGCGAAGCCAGCTCTGGGCACAGGGAGGTTTTGTCCCAGCGCAACTACGCAGATACCACCTCTGAAACCCACGTTTCCTAAGGAACTTTAGCCCTGATGTCCCGGAGTTTGGTTCCCTGCTCCCTAAATGCCCAATGTGCAGGGATGCCACCCTGTCAGGGAGGCTGCAAACCCCACAGGCACCCCTGCTGGGAGGGATAAAGCCCAGCTCACCCCCTGCAGAACCTCAGTCCTCTGGGCACAGCTGGGTGAGGAGGTTCCCTCCTTTCAGGGCCAGGCTTGAGTGTCTCACACCTCAGGGCCTACTGCTACTTTGAATGCAGTTTGGGCACCCCAAATCCTCCCTTGCAGGTGCCTCTTCTCCCCTTCATGCCCTTTGTGCCCCCCACCAAGCATGGCACTAATCGTGCCCAAACTGCGTCAGCCTGGCAGCAGGGCTGATAACTCCCGTGTTTTCCATGGCCCTTATCATTCCCAGGGCGAGGCTGGGTTTGTTTTAGCCTCAGACTGGTGTCAGGCTGCCTGAGCACAGCGCTGGCCCCGCCAGCTCCTCTCCCACCTTCTGGCTTTGGGATACTCCAGCTCAGTCCCAGCTTACAAAGAGGGGAGGTGGGATGTGAACACCCAGCTGTTGTTCCTTCCAGTGCTCCCTCACCCACGGAGGGTAACGATGGTGCAGCCTTGGCGAGATCCATCCTTCTAATGGTGCTCTCTCTCTCTCCAGTGCATCTGCAGATCTTCCTCAGTGCAGGACTGTCCCTCCTCTGCCTCAGCATCCTCCTGGGCTGTGCCATGTGCTGGTGGCACCGCCGGCGCCCAAGTCCACGGGAGTGGGCAGCCGTGGAGCTGGGACCTGCTCTGCCTGCCGTGACTGTGCCAGTGCCCATCCAGCAGCAGTACGAGGAGATGGCAGGAGAGGTGCTGGGTGCTCAGGCAAAAGAGGGTTCCTTGGCATCACCAGCATCCCATGGGAGCTCGCTCTGTGTCAGAGCGAGCTCTGTGTCAGAGCATCCTTGCCCACTCTCCCCTTCCTCCCGCAGCTGGCGGGAGCGCGGCATCTCCGGAGCCACACTCCTCCTCAACGAGGAGAGCCCACTGGTCCACCCCATGGCAGGATCCCCACTGCCCTCCGAGCAGCGTCCCCGGCTCCACTGCGACTTGTCTTACTCAGCACCCGAGGCCATTCTCACCGCGACGGTTCTCGGCGTCTCCCACCTGCCCAAGGGGCTGGGCGACGAGCAGGGCTCCTACATCAAGGTGTCCCTGGTGCCGCAGCTCCCGGCGTGCCAGCGCATGGCCGTGTGCCGCCGGAGCCTCCGCCCGGCCGCCCTGGAGCCGTGCCGGTTCGGCCCACACAGCCCAGAGGAGCTGAGCAGCTTCACCCTGCGCTTCGCCGTCTACGCCAGGTCGCGCAGCCTCAGGGACTCTTTTGTGGGGGAGGTCCTGTTCCCCTGCGCCCAGGCCTCTTGGGACCCCCGGGCCTCTTCCAACTACACCTGGGAGCTGGCAAGCACCAAAACCAAGCGGAGGAAGGTCAGGATGGCAGCAGTCTCCAGCAGGGGGTTGTCCTCGTGTTTTGGCTGAGGCCTGCTTGGTCTCAGAGCCCCGAAACTCCACGGGAAGAGGCAGAGCCTCCTGAGGCATCACCACTTATCCCTGTGGTGGGCTCCATTGTGGTACAAGTCCATGTCAGTGTCTCTGCTTGGGGGCTTTGCACCTCTGATTTGGGGAGTGCTGGGGTGTAAGGAGTAAATGCAGAGCTGGCACCATCCTTGCAGTGATGGTGAGCATCAGATCCACCTTCTTGCCTCATTTTTGCCCATTCTTGAGCTCGATGGGGGACAAGCATCACTGAGTCGGAAGATAAGGTTGGAGAAGGTTTCACGGCATCTCCTGCTCTCTCCTCCCGTTCCAGTGCCTCAGAGCCCACAGCACGAGCTGCAGCATCCTCTCCTCACCACCCAAATCCCTCGGCCAGCTCTTCCTTCTCCTCCAGTACCAGGCTCTGGCCAGCCGCATCAAGGTGCTGGTCCGCAAGGCAGAGGACCTGGGCCGGCTCTCACGCATGCCGGCCACGCCAGGTAGGACACGGGACATGGGCCAGGAGGTGAGGAGATGCCCAGGTGGGCACAGGCAATGACTTCTCCTCTTTTTGCATGGCAGATTGTCTTATTTCCTCTTGAACTTCTCTTTTCCAAGCACGGCAGAGGGTTGGAATGAAATCATCTCTAAGGTCTCTTCCAACCCAAACCCTTCTGTGATTCCATGAAAATGAGCATAGGAAGCGTAGTTGTTAGGATCTAGATATCCCAAATATGGCCCCAAAAGGCTTTAAATATATGTATTCATGGTCAAAAATTAGCATGTGGCCTTCTGTCCTTCTGGCTGTTGTCGTCTCTGGCTCTCCCTGCCCATCTGGAGCCTGGAATGTGGGCAGGCATGTGAGCTGAGGACTTCAGAGGTCCCTGCTCCTGACCACAGAGGGGTAGGTGAAACCTCGGGAGCTGTCTGTGCTCTTCCCATGGTTCCACAGAGGTTCTGTAGCCCCCCTGGCACAGCTGGAGAACTTCCAGCCTCCCTCCCTGGCATGTGCCCAGAGCAGGTCCCTCTCTCCATGGCTCTGTCTCCATTTCCAGGTCACTACATCATCATTCACCTTTACCACAATGGCTGTGTCATCGACACCAAGGAGACCAAGTCCATCAGCGGCTACAACCCTGTGTGGAACAAGCCTTTCCTCTTCAACATCCCTGCTGGGGACATCCAGCAGCAAGAGCTGGCACTGGAGTTCATTGTCATGCAGGTGAGGTGGATGGAGGTGACCATGGCTGTGAAGGTGACCTGGATCTCCTGTGCTCCTGCACGTGGGGGGCTCAGCCCCCAGAGGAGCCATTTCTTGATGCCCACAGGAGGCTGCTGGGGTGGGATCACTCTGTTGGGATGATGGAAGTCCACCAGCCATGTCCCACTTCCTCTCTCCTGCCACAGGTTCGCCTCCACGCCCGTGGCTCCGTGCTGGGCTGCGTGCAGGTGGGGCCACGTGCCCCCGGGACTGGGCTGCTCCACTGGAGAGACATGTGCAGCCGGGGACCACAGGAGTCAGCACAGTGGCACCAGATCCAGCCCAACACCCCCAGACCCTGATCCTGCCCACAGTCCACAGACAGGGCTTGCCCGGAACTCAGGTGCCCACAGGAGTGAGCCAAACGGGATCTCCGAGCCATGGAGAGGTGAGGTCTCACCCACACACCATTGTGGGAGAAGTCTGGGCTCCAAATCCGGGACTGGAGATTGGCGGTGGCCGTTACAACCCCTTCCTGAATGGCTCTGGAGGAGACTGAGCCTGTCTGAGGTGGCTTCAACACTGGGGAGAGAAGAGGAGCCTTTCTCTCTTCTGTCCACCATCACCGTCTCGGTGCTAGACACGGAACATTGGCAGGACATGGGTGGGAAGATCACCTAGCTGGGAGAGCAGCCCCATGGCCACCACAGTGGTTGTAGCTGCTGCCCCTTCCAAGCCACCATCACCAGCCCACCCTTCCCATTCAGCTCCCTGAGCTGGCACACACCTGAGAGAGGAGCCATGAGGACATGCTGATATCACCTGGTGAGAAAGGTGTCCAGTGGCATTTTTAATTAATTGCTGACCCAAACAAGTGGTTGATAAAAAAATAAAGGGGTCAGGGATGATTGCATGTGTGGAGTCATTGGAATTCTGTCCTATCCATGGGCCAGTAGTGTCCATGGTCCACCATGTCCTCTGGAGAGGTGGCCTGGGTGAGAAGGGAGGTCACCTCTAGGGATGGGAAAGAGCAGACCCCTGGGTGGTGCTAATTAGTAAATTATCAGGACTGAGGCCCCTCTACAAGTGGGCTAATTAGACACGGAAACTCTTCCACCCGGTCCTCACCCCCAGGCTGTGACCCACAGGACAATCCCAGCTCCCAGCCCCGTCTGGTGGAAGGAGCTTGTCTGCAGACCACGAGAAGGGTCACCAAGGAAGGCCATGGTGAGGGTTGTCACTGTGGGGATCATCATGGTGAGGAAGGGAGTGAGATAAGCCATGATGAGGAAGGTCATGGTGAGGCAGACCACAGGGAAGAAAACCATGCTGAGGAAGAGGATGGCTGTGCTGAAGGTAGGCTGTGGTGAGGAAGGCTGTGGTGAGGCAGTCTGTGAGGGTAAAGACCCCGGGGAGGAAGTCTGTGTGGAAGATGGGGATGGCCATGGTGAAGGTGGTATTGGCCCTGATGACTACAGGGAGTCAGACCACAGGGATGAAATCGCGCTGAGGGTGAGGATGGCCACAGTGAGGAAGACCATGGTGAGGAAGGTCATGGCAAGGAAAGCCATGGTGAGGGTGATGATGGCTGCAATGAGGAAGGCCACGGTGACAGAGGCTGTAGTGAGGATAGCCATGGTGAGGAAGACCACGGAGAGGAAGGCCATGGGGAGGATGAGGACGGCTACAGTGGGATAACCACAGCGGGGAAGACCATGGTGAGTCAGACTACAGGGAGGAAGACCACGGGAAGGAAGCGGTGCTGAGGCTGAGGACGGCTGCCGTGAGCAAGGCCACGGAGGGGCATGAGGAGCCTGAGCGCTGCGAGAGATCACTCCCGTCCCGCTTTAACCCTGTTCCCGCCCCGCTCCGTCCCGTCCCTCCGGGGCGGGTTTAAGGCCGGTCCCGCCTCGTCCCGTCCCTCCGGGGCGGGTTTAACCCCGGTCCGGGAAGCGGAAGCCGTGGCGCTGCGGGGCTGCAGGAGCTGGGCCGGGCCGGGCCGCACCCGCCGAGCGCGGCCGGAGGGGCGGCGGTGAGAGCGGGGGGGGACACGGCGGGGACACGGCGGGGACACGAGGGGAGGCGGGCGGGGAATGGGCGGGCCCGGCCCGGTAACGGCCCCGTAACCCCCGCTCCCTGCGGGACCCTCGGCTGCAAAGCGCCCTCCGGCATCAGCGAGCCCCGGGCGGGCTCTGCCAGGGCCGGCGTGTCCCCCGGGCCCGGCCCGCCTCCTGCGGCACCCACGGGCGAGGGGGTTACGAGCTGGGATCCCCCTGTCCCCGCAGATGCATCACTGCAGGAGGTTCCGGTCCCCGGAGCAGGAGAGCGACCTGGGACACAGGTGGAAGCGGAGGCGGTCCCGGAGCAGGGAATACGAGGGCAGGCTGCGGTACCCTCCCCGCAGGGATCTGTCCCGGCGGTCGCGATCCAGGAGGTAGGAGCACTTCGGGGCGGGTTATCCAATAAACCCTCGTCCTGATCCCGCTGGTGTTCCCGAGCTGGCATTCATCTCCTGACTACAGATCGGCTTTAAACCTGTAAATCCCAGGGATGGAAGTGAAGGGCTTACTTGTGCGTGTGCGTGTGTGCATCCTCCCTGCTGCTCGAAAGTTCTTCCCAAAGACACGGCTTTAATATTAGCGAGGGAACGGCCTGCCCTGGAATCACGTTTCCACGCTGCAGAGGCCCTAAAGCCTTTCTCCCAACAACCCACTTCCCTGTGACGGGACTGAAATCAGATTTAAAGTAAACAACAATTTAAAGTAACAACGCTCCTCCCTCAACTCAGAAAGGATCACAGCTAAAGAATCCGACCACTAACTGACCTTTCCTGCTTTGGTTCTGGATTTTCCCTTTGATTCTCTCTTTGTTCAGTGTTTCCACAGGGACAATTAGGTGCTGGAAGCAGGATAAGGCCTCTGATAAGAGGAGGGTTCTGGAATAGAGGCAGGAGCCATGCCGCAGTGTGTGACCAGAGTAGGCTGTTGGTACTTGGGCTGTTGTGGTTCCACTGGTTGGACTGGGCAGGTGCAGCCAGGCTGGAGCTGAGCTCATCTTTAAATGTTCCCTACATTAATTCCTCTCCTCAGTCTGGCTTTTGTTTACTTGGAGGAAATGGATTGTGAAACACAGCTGGCACACGCAGTGGACTTTTCCATTTTTTCATCCAGTGGGTAATTTGGGACAGATTTGGATTGAAATAGGCTTTTTTTGGGTGAAAACAGTCTTATCGCTTAGTTTCAGACTCAGCCTCTCAGGTCTCCTCCGATTTTGTGTCCTTCAGGTTGTTATTTTGTTTCCTGTGTTTGTCCAAAGTGCACAGTGAGTTTCACCAATGATGAATTGGTGAATAGATTGATGTTGGAGCAAAGCCGCACGGTTTGTGTTTTGGGTAGTTTAGCAGTGACTGAGAGCTGCTGCTGCTGCCTTGGCAGAGTCTGGAATTTTACTCTGGACCTGAGATGAACCCTCACACTCAAACCTGTGTCCTGTTAAGCTATCAGTGAGGGGAGCTGATTGTTGACAAGGCAGAGAGGTGCAAATAGCAAAAATTCCTGTTTCCGGGGTGAAGGTCTTGGTTAGTGAGGCCACTGCTGGGTGACAGCATCGACCTGGCCTGGCACATGCCCAGGATTATTTTGGGAAGCCAGTGCACTACTTTGATTTCCGAATTATAACATCTTCTACCTAAAACACAGCCTCTTTCTCATTGAGGTGTGAAGAAAGACTTGCAGTGAGATCTGGTTTGTCAGACCAGCTGGGGTGGAGAAGGCAGTTGTGCTTTGGGGGGCAGAAGCAGGAAGGGCTGCTCTCATCATTGATGTGCCCACATGGTACCTAAAACCTCGTGTGTGACGTCAAAGATGAGCTTTGTCTGACGACTTCAGGTCCTGATGCAGAGGTGAGCTTGTCCAAAAGTTTTCCTTACATGCTGTGAGGTTGTTGCTAGCAGGGCAGGAGCTTGGCTACACTTGGAGAGCAAATTTTCTTTCTGGCTCTTTCTAATGATCTGTGGAGCTGTGGTGTGTGTGTGTGCTTACCAAGGACTCGGTGTTTTGGGACCTCCAGCCCCCCCTGGGGTGACAACTAGAGCCCTGCTGCTGGGTTTAGTTCTCGTTTATTTAAGAACTAATGAGAGACCTTCCTGAGGGAGGAGGAATGGTGACAAACACTTGTGTGTTGTGGCGGAGGAGGCTTAGGTGAAGTGGAATCATAGAATCCCAGAATGGTTTGGGTTGGAGGGACCTTAAAGCTCATCCGGTTCCACCCCCTGCCATGGACAGGGACACCTTCCACTAGTCCAGATTGCTCCAAGTTCCATCCAACCTGGCCTTGAACACTTTGAAGGGTGGGAGTCCACAACAAGGTAGGCAGCTCAGATAAATGGTGGTTTTCCCCCAGGTCCTTGAAATGTGGGAATGCCACACTGTTTTGTCTCACAAACCTCCATAGGGGTCAGTATTTGAGGCGCAGCAGAGGGTTTGAAGTTCCTGCCACAGGGAGTGAGAGCAGAAGGACATCTTCTCTCTGGTGACCAAGTGAGAGGATCTGAGGGGACGGCAGGGAGCTGTGTCCAGGGAGTTTGGTTGGATAGGAGGCAAAGGCTCTTCCTCCAGAGGGTGGCTGGGCACTGGAACAGTCTCCCCAGAGCAGTGGTCAGAGCACCAAGGCTGACAGACCTCAAGGAGCATTTGGACAACGCTCTCAGGGTCATGGTGGGACTCTTGGGGTGTCCTGTGCAGGGCTAGGAGTTGGACTCGATGATCCTTGTGGGTCCCTTCCAACTGTGGTTCTGTGACTTAGTTCCGGCAGGACTCGGCCTTCCGTGCTTTTCCAGGCTGGTAACAGCGCTGTTGTCTGTGCTGCAGCCATGAGAGGATGCCTTACCACAGGAGGTGCCGGCGGGACAGCGATGCCTACAGGTTCGAAGAGCGGAGCCCGTCGTTCGGGGAGGAATATTACTCGGCGCGCCCGCGGAACTGGCGGCGATCCAGGGGCAGAGATCAGCACCGTCCGAAGAGATACCAGCACCACTGCCGGAAACGCAGGAGCAGGTCTTGTAGCAGTACCTCCTCGGTGAGTAGCATCCAGAACGAGCTCAGGAATAGTCAGGGTTTTAACTGTTCTTGCCTCCTTTCAGCTCCAAACACTCTGGGTGAGTACCCCGAATCCTGTTTCTGTGTTTGTTTTCATTCCGTGGAATGTGAAGTCCCGAATCTGTGTCATGTTAAGCGGGAAGCATTCGTAGCTATTGATTTTTTTTTTTTACTGGTCCAGCCCCTGCAGCCTTAATACGTGAGGGAACTAAGCCGTGTTCTTTGCGGCCAGGGAAGGGATCAGGGAGAGCTTCCAACGGCACCCATGTGACGGGCTGACGAGGGCGAGCCTTGGCTGCAGGCCAGCCCTGCTGCCAGCGATCCCTACTGCTCGGCTTTATTCGTGGCCAGGGCTTCGCTTCTGCCTACAGCTGCTGCTTCTCAAGGTGGGGGGTTTGGTATGCAGCATTCCTCGGTTTGGCTTTGTGCCAGGATCCCCTTCGGGGTGGGATCTATCAGCCCAGGTCTCTGGAGTTGTTATTGACTCCCGTCGGTGCTCGGAGGCTCCCGCCTTCTGAGGACACGCATATGTCCCCTTCTGCTGTTTCCACTTGGATTTCAGCTTCTTTGCAAACTTAAACCTGAAATGTAGCACTCCTTCCAAGGATTACCAGGGAATATTTGGAGCTGGGTGGGGAGGCTGGTCCCAGGAATACCCTGTAAGTGGTGTGAGACCAAGCACTTCACCGCTCCTCTCCTGTAAGGAATGCTCCCACCTCTCACTTTATCACAACTAAATGACCACAGTCTGATCCCAGCATTATTTAGGATAATCTGCATGGCTGGGAACTCCTGAATTCTTCCTTTTTATTTCTTTCCAGTTGAATTCTTGATTTTAGCTTTAGTGAGAGCCAGGGCTGTGATGGAAACACTGCAGCGCGGGGTGCTCACAATGGTGACGCTCTGCAGGTTTGGGCTGGCTGAGGCGCAGTCCTCTGAAGCCCCACAGCTCTCCCAGCTGTCCTCTCTACCTTCTCCATTTCGGCTGATTTTTCTGGGGGGAGTTTTGATCATAGCTCATTACTTTCGACCAGCTGGGGCACAAAAGAGAAGCCCACTAGAAGCTCAGGCATGGACATGTCACGTTTTCCATTAATTTCTTTGGCTGTAGAGATTGTAACTATTTTTAAGGCTGACTAGAACAAGGTGAGGAATTAGGGCAGCTCGTTTCATGGACCCTGGCTCCTTGCAGGAATGTTCGGCTGGTTATCCAGTAGAAGCTTGCAGTAGCAGGGGGTGAATGTGACCTTGGACCTTGCCTGAAGTGTTCCCTGGGAATGAATTTATCTGTCCTATTCTTAAAGTTCTCCCATTTTTAAAATGGCATTCCAAGGCTGATGTGCCCCACCAGGTCTGTGTGTGGCCAGCTGGGCACGTGGATTTAGGATCGACGTGGTAGTTGGTTCTGTTAGGATGGAAAGGGCTGGTTCACAGCCAGGGCAGGACACGGCTCTGGGGAGCTGGAGGTGGATTAACCGAGGTACAAAGAGCAGGATACAGAGAAGGATAACTGCTACTCTGGCTTCTACTGGACAGCCTGTCCAAACTGAGTGCTCGTCACGCTTGCCAGCGGAGAAATGACGTTCTTCTGGCAAAGCCCTCCTCCTCCTTGTGCCGCTGGCAGCATCCTGCAGTGCTGCGGAGGGAGCTGCTCCTCTGTGGGGAATGGTGGTGCCACGCCAAGCCACCTTCACACTGGAGCTTCCCAGCTGCTGCTTTCCTTTCCGGAAGAGGGGGGCATTTCCCTGCCTGAGAGGTGGCAGCGGCACCAGAGGCCGTAGCTAACGAGAGAGTTTTCTTTACATACCTGTAGCTGTTGATGACTTTTCTGTTTTGAAGTTAGTTTGTGTCTTGACGTGTCCCTTGCAATATCCCTATCGTTATATATGCTGTGTGCCTTATGAAATGCTGGGATCTGGAAAATCCAACCACCGACGCACCGTCATCTCTCCACCTTTGAATGACCACACAAAATGCCGTCTCGGGGGGCGGTGTGTACAGAGAAGCCAACAGAGCAGTAAGCGCAGCAGGAGCGTGGAAGATGACAAGGAAGGTCACCTGGTGTGCAGGATCGGCGATTGGCTTCAAGAGCGATGTACAGCCACCTTTCGTAAAACTTTACCTCTCTACTTTTATCCCCGTGTTAGACCAGATCTCTCGTATTGTACTGGAGGGGTCTCTATCGTTTTATTTACTGGCCAGTAACTTGCCTGAGGCAGACCATAGACACTTGAGTTTAAAGAGTGTAGCAGTGAGAGACTTTTTTTTGTTTGCTTTGACGTTTTACTGCTGTGAAATTGCAGGAGCTCAGCTCTCGCCAAGCCCCCCAAGTTCACATCCGCTCCTGTTTTCTCTCCTAGATGAAATTGTCGGCAGCCTTGGTGAAGGCACTTTTGGCAAAGTGGTGGAGTGTGTGGACCATGCCAGGTGGGCATCTTTCCCTCCCAGGTAACTCATCTGTCCCTTGTGAATCAAGCCCAGCTGGTCACGAGCATGGCAGTTTCACCTGAGCTCCGTGGCATCAAACTCATCGCCTGCCACGTGTTGCTGCAGTAGAAATTGTTTCTTAGAGCAAGTGGAAGGGCTCATACCTCAGCCCCCTGAATTTGCAGGCTGATGTCTTAAGGGAAGCAGGGTGGGTTTGTTCAGTGGCACGAGTTCATAGAATAGAATCCTAGAATATCCTGAGTTGGAAGGGACCCACACGGATCATCAAAGTCCAGCTCATGGCCACGCACAGGACAACCCCAGCAATCCCACCATGTCCCTGAGAACATGCTCCTTGAGGTCTGTCAGCCTTGGGGCTGTGACCACTGCCCTGGGGAGCCTGTTCAGTGCCCCACCACCCTCTGGGAGAAGAACCTTTTCCTAATATCCAACCTAACCCCCGTCCCAGGCTTGAGCTGCTGAAGGCTGTTCTGCTTCAGTGAGCTCCAGCTGAGAGGCGGGCCTAGCGCCCTTTTCATCTGCCAGGGCACTTCTCTATTATATTTTTCAACCTCCTCCACAATTACATTTGACCCCTGTCTCTTTCTGACCTTTCGTCTGGCTCCGAGCCGTGGGGTCAGCTTGCTGTAGGAGCCACAGCTGGCTTTCCTGCCTTCACAGGAATCTCTGGCACCGTTGGAGCAGGGAGGTGGCTGCTGGAATCGCAGTGACGTTGGGGATTGCTGTGTCAGGAATATCTCTCTGGAGCATTACCCAGCAATAACCTTTCGCTTCAAATTAACTACTGCCAAAGCAGCACCTTTGGCAGAGCTTTGTTAGGACAAATGACACGTGAAAACGTGGCTGGAGTAACTGGGATGTGACCTCTCCCTGTGGGCTGAGGATGTGTGGACACAGGTTCTTCCTCTGATTGCATCCTTCTGTCTCTTCCCTTACAGAGGCAAATCGCAGGTGGCACTGAAAATCATCAAAAATGTTGGAAAATACCGAGAAGCAGCCAGGCTCGAAATCAACGTCCTGAAAAAAATCAAAGAGAAGGACAAGGAGAACAAATTGTAAGTTCCTGCAAGACTCCTGGCCAGTCAGGACCACGTCCTTGCACGCAAGATATCCAAAGAAGCGTGGGGCTCAGGATGTGCCTCCTGTGGTGAGGGGGAAACTGATCTCATTCGTGTGTTGCTTTGTCCCATTGGATTTGGGGAGCTTTGTCTAAAGATGGCTTAGCAAAGCAGGGAGGAGGTGTCTCTCTGGATTGCTGTGCCCCTGAGTCAGCTGGCTTGGAGCTTTGCTCATCAACCACTTTTTAAGTGGGCAGGAACAGACTGTTCTGTGGATCCCTGAAGGATGGTTAATCCGTGTCTCTCTCTCCCTGCACAGCTTGTGTGTCCTGATGTCGGACTGGTTCAACTTCCACGGCCACATGTGCATTGCCTTTGAGCTTTTGGGCAAGAACACATTTGAGTTCCTGAAGGAGAACAACTTTCAGCCATACCCTCTCCCTCAGATCCGGCACATGGCATACCAGCTCTGCCATGCCCTGAGATGTAAGTCACCTTGCTCCCCAAAATGGGCTAGGAGGGAGGTGAGGAGGAGCTGGCTTGGCAATTGGATGGACAAAGCTGTGGGGGTGCTTCTCTCTGGTTCTTACAGACATTTTTCTCTCTGCCCTCTTCCCCCTGTGCAGTTCTACATGACAACCAGCTGACTCACACTGACCTCAAGCCAGAAAACATCTTGTTTGTCAACTCGGATTTTGACACTCTCTACAACGAGAATAAGGTGAGTTATGTCCAAAGGAACACTGAATACATCAGGAATAGCCTGCCTTTCCCTCCCTACAGAAACTTGATCTTCCCTGCTCCATACAGGCCATAAAAGCCTTTTTAGTGGGAACAGAAAGTGGGAAGTCAGGCCTATTCTTTCTCCCATGTCTTCTGAAAGCCTTAAGGCTGCCTCAGTGGCTCCAGTCCCTGGAGTGGAGTGTTCAGTGGTTTTCCTTAGGCTGATCTGACATGTAGAGAGCTCGGAGCTTCACAATCCCCCTGATGAGTGGTGCAGTTATGGGGGCGGAGGGTCCCTCTCAAAGCCTGATCCTGACTTCTGTTTTACTCGCAGAGCTGCGAGGAGAAATCCATCCGGAACACGAGCATCCGCGTGGCAGACTTCGGAAGTGCCACCTTTGATCACGAGCACCACACTACGATTGTGGCTACCCGGCACTACCGTCCCCCAGAAGTGATTCTGGGTGAGAACTGCTGGGTTTTGGGGACACTCAAGGGGGGCAGAGTGGAACAGTTGTCCCAGGATGAGGAGCCCTCCAGTTCTTGGATGGATAACTTCTAAGTCTGTCCTGGTGTAATCTCTGTGGCTCCAACAAGGAGCTGGTAGAAACCTGGTGGGGTTTGTTGACAGAGCACACAGTTAATTTGATTTTCTTTGCAGAGCTGGGCTGGGCACAGCCATGTGATGTCTGGAGCACTGGCTGCATTCTGTTTGAGTATTACCGTGGCTTCACGCTCTTCCAGGTAGGCTTCTTGTTCCCTAAGAATCCTTAATGTCTGAAAGGGTTCAGACTTAAGTGAAGGGGAGGGAAATGCAGACCAGGCACTAAAAATCAGAAGCTGAATGTGGAAATGAGCCCAGGAAACCTGATGGTTTGAGGACTAGAGCCTTGCTGAACGGGGCAGGGTTCAGATCACCCTGGGCTCTGGGTTCAGGTAATTTCTATTCCTTGAAGAAAGGGAAAATCAAAAGAGGTAGAGGTGGATAGGACCTGTAGCATTCCTGATAGAGGCTTGTCTCTTCCTCCCCTGTACTTCTATAGGAAACAGACCTTTTGTCATCAGCTCTCCAAGCTCTGAGTTAACCAACCCTTGCTCTGTTCCTTTGCAGACCCATGAGAATCGTGAGCATCTTGTCATGATGGAAAAAATCCTTGGGCCGCTTCCATCTCACATGGTCCACAAAACTCGGTAAGAACCTCTTCCTGACCTCAGCCCAGGGCCCTGGTTGTGGTTCAGGACTCAGGACAATTCTCTGTCCTCCCTGGGATGGGTGTGGCCATGGGAGATACCCTGCCTCTCTGACCATCACCCTCCCTTTGCAGGAAGCAGAAATACTTCCACAATGGCAACCTGGTATGGGATGAGAACACATCCGATGGGAGATATGTCCAAGAGAACTGCAAGCCCCTGCGGGTAGGTGCTGCCCCCTTCCCTGGAGGAAGCTCCAAACTCTGACTGCAGTGATATTGGTGTGGCTGAGCCAAGATGGGTACTAGGGAAGTGGAGGGATGCTGTATTTTGGAACGGGAGGCAGCCATTGCCTCAGGACCTTGGGTTGAGTCCCTCTGTGTACCCCCCTGCCCTTCCCTTTCAGACATACATGCTGCACGACTCGCTGGAGCACGCCCAGCTCTTTGACCTGATGAGGAGGATGCTGGAATTTGACCCTTCCCGGAGGATCACGTTCTCGGAAGCCCTCCTGCATCCCTTCTTTGCCGGCCTCTCTGCAGAGGAAAGGATGCTGTGTGGGCGAGGCACCAGCCGGGACCTGAGCAGATGACGGCCGGGATCTGTAGGGCACGATCAGTCTGGCCTCTGCAGCTCAGCCCCCCTCTTCTCCCCGCGTCCAGAGGGGCTGGGGCACTGCCACAAGGACCCTGCGGAGCAGAGGGGGAAGGAAAGCTCCATCAGAAAGCACAGATTTGTCTATTTATATGTTGTAAAGTTAAAATAAAGTGTTTCTTATTGTTTGATACTTCCCTTGTAGGCAGATAGGGTTGTATTGCTTCCAGCTTTGGCTTTCCTGCCAAAGGAGAGGGAGATGGTGAAAAATAAACTGGAATCATTGAGGGTGAGTGGACTGAACTCACCCTGGTCTCTGCCCTTGCAGCAGGAAGGTTCTAGAATCAGAGCAGAATAAATAGCTGCACACAATAGCATACATGAATAGTTGCACTTTATTTCAGGGACTCCCCCGTAGTGGCAGGAATTGGTCATTACAAACATTAGGTCACAAATGGAATTATCAAGCAGTGCCACAGCACAGTGATCTTCATGTGTCTGTGACCAGAGCAGTAGTCTGGGGCAGTTCCTATGATGGTGGGTCAGGTTGGGAATAGAAACTATCCCAAACACAGCTAAAAAAAAGTGTTCCATTCTTTGAATTAACTGGCAAGGGGGGAAGATAAAGGAGAAGAAGGGACCCAGACCTCTTTCTGGGTCTTCAAGTGCTCCAGAAGAGCTCACATCTCACATGTGTTTCAGGTGGGGGAAGCCCGTACTTCCTCAAGAAACAGCTGGCTCTGAGGAGAAGTACAGCCAAATACCCAGATCTACCAGAAAGAGACAAAGCTGTGACATTAACACAGCCCAGAGCTGCCTGTTGTGCCCTAAACACTGCACTGCTCAGGCTTGGGAAACCCCTTTCCTTACATGAGGGTCTGTACGCTCCAGTTGTGCAACACTGTTCACTTTATTTCATTTTATTTTTTTGTTTAAACTTGGGGGAACCATTGCAAGACTGGCAACATGCAGGGCCTCAGTGCTTCCCAGAATTCAATCCCTGCATTTTACCTGCTCAGTGCCTTCCAGGCAGGTAACTTCAGCCAGTGGCCTGTTACTGCTCTGTGGGTACAAGCTACAGTACAACAGCCAAACCCAGAAAGGGTTTGCCCAGAAAGGGCAAGAAAAACCTACAGAAAGCAGAAATTGAACCAGCAAGTCTCTTATCAAGTGTCTTGAGCAAAGAGAGTGAAAATAAGGAGACTGAAGGTAACACTGACTACAGCAACAACCTTTTTTAACCCACTGTTGCTTCCAAATAAAGATCTGAGGAAGTAGAAACAGCTGAAAAACCAAGAAAGGCAGAAGGAAACCTTGTGTTTGTGTCATAAATAACCACCACACTGCTGTCCTGTCCCAGTCAGAAAGAACCACAGCGTGGTAAAATGCCACTAATGATGCTTTGCCCTGTTCACAGGAGAGGAACAGCTCGAGGGCAGGGCCACCCTCTATCCCAGCACTGCCAAGTCACTGAGCCCCTCCAAAAGCAGCTGAGGGGAACCAGGGCTCCAGCCAGCAAGGACAGAGCCCTTGGTCCTGCTGAGGTAGATATGGTGAGGTGCAGGGGGAGAGATGTCGGGGGCTGCAGGGTGAGTCCAGTGCTCAACCTCCTGGCTCCTTCCAGGTGCTCTGCACTTCCAGGCTATATTCATTAACTGCTGCTTTCAAACTAGGGAGGGCTCTTCCCTCTGATACTCGTTGCCTTTGTTCTAAGCAGAGGAAAGAGGAGTGTCTGACTCAGCTCAGAGCACACTGGGTCCATAGGTCTGGTGTGGTCCAGGCACTGGACCCACACATTCCTGTGCTTCAGCCTCCGAAGGGATCTGGCTGCCCTGGACAAGAGCACCATTGGAAGGTCTGAAGCTCTCCCAGAGCAGGGCCTGTGCAAGGTTTAGGTGCTTGCAGAAGCCCTGGGGACACGTAAGGTATGAAAGAGCAGCAGAGCTTCACACACTGCCCACACTCACGGCATCAGCCCAATTCCTCCAAAGGAACAGTTTGGCCTTACAGCACCTTCTGCATCTCTGATGCTTCCCTGGCTCAGCTGCCAGGCACAAAACCTTCAGGGGGCACACCAGGTGCCAGCACGATGGATTCCTAAGCTGATTCCCAAAGCCAGCTAGCTGATGGATCCTCAGCTCATCCCTGCTCCAGGCACTGCACCAAGGCTCCAGTGGGCCAGCAAAATGAACACAGGGAATAATAACCCAGTGCTTCCTAACGGTGCACGGGAAGACAGTGCAGCACTAAAACAGATTCCCTATGGAAATTCAGCCAAGAACCCCCTGCCATACCCCTCCAGGAGCACAGCAGTTCTCACCACACCATCTCCTGCCAGCAAACAGGACCCAAGTCCTTCCTCAGGCTGGCTCTCAGCACGGACACACCCACAAACCTAAACCTACACAAAGTCTTTGATACCAAAGGGAATAAACGGATCCATGAGCTACTTCCCAAGCCCTGCCAAACGTAGGAGGGGTACTGGAAGCACAGTGGGAACTTACCCAAAACTTCACCAGCACCATACACCGTGCAACAGACCCAGAGCAACACTGCCCTGCTTCACTCTCCTTTCCCTGGTTCAGCCACTTGCTGTGCCAGAAAAGGAAGAAAAAATAAAAGAAACAAATGCAAATCCCACAAGTATCCTGGAAAAGTTCTTTTCCGTAACACACCTCAAGCTCACAGCCCTGGGCTTCACCCACAAAGTGAACAAAGAAAAGCCAACAGTATATAAGCAATAAGGCCTAGCTGAGGACATCAGTGTTCCCAGAGCATGTGTGACCTGGGAGCCTCTGGCTCCTGACACAAGATTTCTGAAGATGGAATGCTCTCCATGAGGGCCTGGAGAGGGAGGGAGAGAAAGCTACACCTGCCTTCCAGAACACAGAATGGGAAGGGGAGTCAAAAAGAACATCGGAACCAAAACAGATTCTCCCTCAAAAGAAGGGTCTTCTACACAATCAAGGGGTACTGTTCCCACCAGGGCGTCCTTGCTGGGAATATCCAACCAGAAGGACCAGAAACATCTCAAAGCTCCAAACTACCCTTATGTGTACCACGTCCCGGCTGGGCCTGGGCAACAACAGCCACCTTTGCCGGGGACAGACACCATCTTCCTGCACGTTACTTCATCCCATGGCACAAGAGAATGAAAACAGCTTTGCAGGAACATTCACTTCTCTTTTTTTCTCTTTTTTTTTTTTTTGTTTCATTTTATGATTATTCTATTTTTTGTGGTTTTTTTTTAAATACACAACGTTTCTTCTGGAAGGCAAGCTCTCCAGAACTTCACATCCTTAAGGCATCATGAGTTTACCAGCCAGGATCCACTGGACAGCTTATCTGACAGAGCTCCTCCTCCCGTCCTCTCTCCCTTCTGAGCCGGGTGGCTGGACGGGCTCTAAGTGGAGTGCAGGGGGATGACGAATTTGCAGCCGAAGGGCGAGTGGTAGTTTATTCCCACTTCCTGAAAGACCTTCTGGGGAATGCCAATGTCACAGAGGTACACGCGGCCTGCGCGCTCGCCCAGGGGCAGGGGCAGGCCCAGGGCCAGCGACCACTTGGCGTCGATGCCCAGCTCCATCTCGCTGATCGGGGGGTCGATGCTGAGGACGGGGGCCCGGTTTTGGTTGGCCCAGTCCACAACTGCTTTGTACCAAGGCTGATCTCTCAGAAAGGCATTTTCGTGACAATCCAGGCAGTTGATCACTAGGTCAACGGGGGTATCTGGGAGGTCTGAAAGAAACACAAACACCGCTGAGCACTGACAGCAAGCTGAAACCATGAACTGAGGCTCATTGGTGCCTCCCCTCTTTGCACTGCTACCAGATTTTTGGTTTTGCCCCCAGCACTCACAGTCCTGCTTGCACGGACTGGCCCTACCAGCTGTTATTGCCACCCTTCTCCAAAAATACCAGCATCAGTACTGAACATCTCTTTAGCACTTTGGGAACGTCCACAGCCTCTCAGATACAAAATCTCATCGGGTGGTCACCATGTGAGCAGCACCAGTACTGCTGAGCTCACCAGTCCAGGCAGCCCAGGGTAGCAGTAGTGCTCTCTTTCCATGATAAAGGGACCATTTTCTATTTCACAAGCTGAAAAACAAGGCTGTTTTTCTGGAACATACCAACTACCTCTGCTATGGAAAGGAAGCTGGTGTGCTGCACTGCTGCCTGCCCCACCAAGCTTTGTAGCTCTCTGCACTCACCTGCTCTGTATCACATCTGCTGCATTCCCACCATCTGCTCCATCCCCCTTACCTGGCACGCCACAAAGTCCTTGGTGCAAAATCATGCAAAGGTTTGGGTTGGAAGGGACCCTTAAGTTCATCCCATTCCACCCCCCTGCCACACCTTCCACTAGACCAGGTTGTTCCAAGCCCCGTCCAACCTGGGATGGGGAAGCCACAGCGTCTCTGGGAAACCAGTTCAAACCTTTCATAGTGTTTTGTAACAGGCAAGTAGCTCTGTCAGCCCAGGACTGGCCCTAATTCCCACGTTTGTTTCTCCCAAGAAGTTTAAATGAACCAAGTTGGAAAAAACGACTGGTGAAATGACACTCGGAAGTTGGCACTCACAGGAGCTCAGTTTATTCTACAGAACACTGAGAGAGGAATTCTGACAGCTGCTGGGACTAGCTCAGAAAAGCTGCCTCCTGTTTTGCAGCAGCAGCTGGATGCTCATTCACTCGCAGTTTCAACATGCTGAACAAAGCAGGCCCTTATCCTACAAGAATGGCTGCTCTCACTCGGATCCATACAGCAGCTCTTCCATATTTGTTCTGACCAGAAACATCTGTAGCAGCACAACTGCTCCACTGTTGGGAGTGCCTGCTGTCCCTCCAGCCTCTGAGCAGCCACCCAGCCACGGCAGTACCACTAGATGGTGCCAGGGGAGCGGGCAGGCACCGGGGAGAGACGCGCCAGAGAACCCATCTGCTCCTCGGCAATTTACCTTTGACGCTGGACACCTGCTGGCCCTGTGTCTTGCTGAAAAGGTTCAGCTCGTTGGTGATGGATTCCAGCATCTTGACAAAGTTGGGGAGGAAAAGGATGACGTGGACGTCGTGGTTGGAGAGGTGCCGCCCGCAGCTGATCCCCTGAGCCCCCTTCACGTGGGGGCCGCACAGCAGCGCTACTGTGGGCCGCTGATGCACGTTCTTGGGGTTCAGCCTGAAACACAGACAAAAGGGATTGCTAATAAAGTCAAAAGCCTCCTGCCTTCTTCCTGCATGAGTTAAAAAAAAAAAAAAAAATCAGTAAAATGCAAATTGCCAGGTGTTTTGCAAACCTTCCACCGCTGTGAAGAAGTAACCCACATCCCTGTGTGGCGCTGACTGTAGAGAGCTGCTCCGCTTGCAGGTTCATAGAACCACAAACTGGTCTGGGTTGTAGGGACCTTTAAGATCATCTTGTTCCACCCCTCTGCCACAGGCAGGGACACCTTCCACTAGACCACGTTGCTCCAAGCCCTGTCCAACTCGGCCTTGAACACTTCTGGGGATGGAACCTGTGCCAAGGCCTCACCACCCCCACGGGGAAGAATTTATTCTGTATATCTAACCTAAATTTCCCTTCTTTCAGTTCCTGATGAAGAGTCCCTCCCTGGCTTCCTTGTAGGCCCCTTCAGATACTGGAAGGCTCCTACAGCCTTCCCTCTCATTCCCTTTGTGACTTCCTTGCACCTCCAGCTGAGAGCATAAGGTCCCAAGGTCTCTAACTGCAGAAGAAAGCTGACTATCCAGCCTTAAACATAAGGGGTGAGTTTCCCCATGAACAGAGTCACAATTAAAAAGAAGAAGAGAAATTATTTTTACTCCCTAAGTCTTATCAACTGCACAATAAAGTTAATTTGGCCTGGAAGCCATCAGGGCTTACAGCAGGAATTTCAGCTGACAAGGGTCAGTGCTGCCTGTATGTCGTCACTTGCTGCTCTACATCAAATGATCGGGTCCTCATAAAGTACTACGGAATAAACAGATGGGGGATTAAGGGTTAACTTTCATGTCAAGAGCAAGTAATTTGGAGCAGCTATCAACACCATAACAACGCAGGTGCAATTTCTACCCACATCAACAACTACGGAAGTGCAGGCGCAGCGAAGGCTCTTCAAAAGAGTCAGCACATTTGTTCATGCAAAAAGCATTAAGTGCACTCCAAACCTGCTGCAAACAGCCCTCCAAAAGAGCAGGATTGCTCTCAGGTGAGGTGCAAATCCCTGAAAAGCTAATTTAGCCCTGCAAGAAGCTAAGTAGCACTTTGTTTCCATGAGCTGTCTTCTGGTTTTATTGATATCATTAAATTGTAGCATGTAAAAACAACAAAGGGAAGGTTTATTTATGTGCAAAAAGGAGGAGCTCATTAGATAATTCTGCAGCAGCCTAATCTGCCCCAGGCAACCCCTGTGTAAAGCTCAGTTCCCTGAAAAAATTCCCAGTAAGGGGAGAGAAAAATCTCATCTCTCTCTGCTTTGAGTCAAGAGACACTCCTGTGATGCAGGAGCGAAAAAGAAGCCCTTTGGCAGCAGGAACCCACATCCCAGTGACCTCGTAGGAAACCTCCCAGCCTTTTAGCTCACCTTTAGTGGAACAATATTTACCTGTTGGGTCCCCCGAGGAGGCTCAGGGCCATCTGGCTGGCACACACTCCCGTCATCTCCAGCCTCCGCTCCAGAGTCAGCCCGTGCTTCTCCGCCACCGACAGCAGCTTTTTGTGGAGCTCATAGGACACACTTGGAACCACCAGCCCAGAGTCTAGGGTTCACAAAGAGGGGAGGGAGACAGAAATGGGGACAATCAGAGACAGAAGCAATAGCAGTGAAAAAGCTTATTAGCTGTTACCAACCTTCTGCTTCCCCCAGTATTCCAGGTTCTTTCTGAGACCATCAAACAAATCCAAATTAGTGCATCAGCTTACTCCGAGTGAAGTGAAGCAGAGACAGCTAAATGCAACTGCTGAGCTTAAAATAACATCCTTCCACAAAAATTCAGTGGGCAATTTTAGCAACACACACTGAGAAGGCCTTTGTGACTTATAGATGGAATATTAAGGTTTTTTCAGGCCACCAGTGCTTTAACCCACACATAAACTGTTCCTGAGCACTGTGAAAGTCGGAAGAGCAGCTGCGAAGCAGATTTCCCATCAAAAAAGCTCGGATGTGCTTTGCTTCCCAACACTGGTCCCCAAAATCCCACAAATCACCGCAAAACAAGTCATCCCACATTTACTAGGCAGGCCTTCCCTGAGCTGTGCCGTGCCAGGAGGGCTGCTCCAGACACAACAGCTGGATCATGACACACTAGAGCAGCAGGGAAATGATCAAAGAACAAACTCTGCAGAAATACTTCCCAGGCGTTTCTGACAGCCTGGTCTAGCAAGCCAGGAAATGCTCCAGCATGTGGATCAAGGGAAAACAAACAAGAGAGGTTTTGCTAAGGGCTGAGAACAGCACCTGAAGTAGTCAGGGATACATCCTTCCCACTCCCTTCTACAGCCAGCTTGCCTGGGATCAGCAGCTAAGAGAAACACACGTCTGAGTAACTGTTCAGGATGATTCTTTATACTTCCCTGCTCCAAGCAGGCCAAGCTGGCACTGACTCCACATAAACGAACCCCACAACAGCATCTGTAAACTCTCCTGGAAATAAACAGAGGATTCCTTGCCACCAAAAGGCAGCTTGTGCTAAGGGGAGCCACAGGAATTTTTTGGTGGTTATTGAATAGCAGAAGACAAGAAAACTGGAAAGAATTACTGATAGTATTTGTAGAGAGAACACAAAACCTAAGGAACAAGAGAAACAGCTGCATCACCCAGACAGATATCACAGTCATGGAATGGTTTGGGTTGGAAGGGACCTTATCTTATTCCACCCCTGCAGAGACACCTCCCACTAGATCAGGTTGCTCCCAGCCCAGTCCAACCTGGCCTTTAAAATTTCCAGGGATGGGGCAGCCACAGCTTCTCTGGGCAACCTGGGCCAGAACCTCACCACCCTCATAGGGAAGAATTTCTTCTTAATACCCAGTTTAAACAGCATACCCTTGAATATCTTCAGCCACAGCCATCAGCCTCTTTATTCTAACTTTTCTCCAAAATAATTCTAATCTCTGACCTCTTTGCTCTGCATTTAAGGATTTCCAGTACGTGGAATCAGAAGCACACCCAATCCTTCCCTTCAAGTATCCTGCAAGTTCTGGATGTCTTTAACTATCTCCCAGCTAAGGAGTGGAACAGATTAACTCCTTTCCCATATGGGATGGCCACATAGCTGGAACACAGCTGCAGGAGGAAAAGCTCTCAGCTCCTTCTCTTCATATCATTCCAAGCTAAGCAAGGAACCCCAGCTGAGTCCAGCTGTCACCTTCAGCTCTGGGACAGGCAGATGAGGTGCACAGGACTAAGGCACCATGGGTCAGAAAGGTCCAGGACTCAAACCAACACCTGCTCAGGCACAACGCCAAACATCAGGTCACAGCGTGAACTCAATCCCTCCATCAGCTTCTCTCTTCTCCCTTTACCAGTTTCCACCACCCAGCAGCCCTGGGTCACCATCATGCTCCCACCAGCCACTCCCACCTCTGAACTGGAGGTGACAGAGGCCTCCTGGGTGCTCATAGCAGCCCAACCAGGTTTGGACTGCCTGTGCTAATGGGAAAGAATCAAGGCAACCTGACGTGGCGCAGGGAAAACACTCTGCAGCACGACAAGCTCAGAGGAGAACAGCCCCAGCCCACACATCCTCTCCGGGAGGAAACCCAGCCGTTACTCGTGGGTTTGGGCTCCTCTGCAGACAGAAAACAGAGCAAGAACCAGTCGTAACAAGCAAGTGCCACATTCAAATGAGAAACGCAGCGTGTATTTTAATTGGGAAAAATTACGTGTACTGCCACATTTCCCCGGGTGCCCCAGTTACCAACCACTAAGTCAAGCCACGGCGGAAATGGGAGTTTTTGCACATCTTGAGGTTTTCAGAGTCAAATCGGAGCTGCTTCTGCAAGGTCACAGCAAAATGCTGTGGAACAGACACTGCTGAGTCCTTCTAGACTTCATTCCTGGACTCCCCGGCGAAGTCCTTGCAGATAGTGAGGGCCCAACCGTTTCCCAGCCCTTGACCTTGCACGCTAATTGCCGATGAAGTCACCTCTGCTCCCAGGCTCTCGTTCCAAGCAAGCAGGCACGTTATCAAAGCCACCCCAGACTCCTGATAGCAGCCACCGAACACTCCGAGTCATAACCACGAACAGCCCTGAGCCCGTCACACCAGTCACGCACCTGCCCCGTGGTCACCCACCCGCTCCGCAGTCACGCAGCCCCGGCTCTGCCCCACTCCCCTTCACGGTTCTCCTACTTCATCTGATTTTTTCAAGGTAAGATTTTGAGGGAAGATTTGGAACCAGTGACCCAAGGTCAGGATCTCCCCAAACAGTTTACGGGGACACATCCTCTGCTAACCCCAAACGGGGAGCTCCCAAACTCTACTTTTACTCCTTCTGAACAGTCCACCAATTCCCCGCTTAAATTTTGCACAAACTCCCCGAAATAGGACAACAAAACAGATGATCTATGTTCTGTATCTACCCAATTTAGTATGGAGCTTCTCTGTACCCGTCCACACCATTTCCTCAGCCACCAGCTTTAGTAAAACTGCATTTACCATTAGCTAGATGCCACCCAGTGCCCAGTGGGTTAATCAAAGGGGGTTACTGGGAGGCAGCATTTAGCATGCCAGTTTGTCCTAATTGCTCCCTCTCAGGAGCAGGATGAAATGCCAAGAGAACTTCCCTTCTTTGCCCTCACGCAAGGTCCAACCAGTCAGACTGGCTTATCAAAAGCAGACTCAGGGAGTTAAATAAACTCTGGCAGAGAGCAATCAAGGAGGCGATGTGTAAACCCACAAACAATAACACTACTGCCACAGAACTGAAGCCGTGCCAACTTTAATTATGTTTGGGTTGGACAGGGCATCTTTATTGTTTGCTAATGAAGGCAATAAAATAAATTAGCTCAGGCCTTTTAATATTAAATAAATGTATTTTGCAGCTGCCTGGGAAAAAAACCCCACAAGGCAGATATAAACTAAACAGTTTTGTGACATGCAGAGTCACACTGGATGGACAAAACACCCTATGGCAGCAGAAGGACCAAGCGAGGTCTCAAAAAGTTAAAGAATGTGAAGTTTTTCTCCCAAACAAGCCCTGAATGTCATTCCCCGATGCCCAAATGCTTCCTCAGCTTGCAGGGGCAGGGAAAAATGCTACAGGAGCGTTAAGGCATTAAGCCCTATTTTTTCCTCTTGACTGTTTCCTCAGTTCTCTAGTTCTCTGCTAAAATAAATTCTCTGTTTCTTGTTCTTTGCTAAAATAAATCCAGGCAAGACACAGGGATGGATCAGATAGAACTAGCCTTAGGATCTCCTGAAAGCTGTACTAACACCATTAATTCCAATAACAAATTCCAGGTTCCAGAGCCTTATGGTCTGACAGCCTCATCGTCTGTAACTCTTGTCCACATTAGACAGACAGGACATTCGTGCTGTCCTTTGCTGGTTGTAAAGCTGGAATCACCTCCCTGCAGACTCAGCAAAACACAG
Source organism: Myiotriccus ornatus (assembly GCA_036023395.1). Lineage (NCBI taxonomy): Eukaryota > Metazoa > Chordata > Aves > Passeriformes > Tyrannidae > Myiotriccus > Myiotriccus ornatus. The sequence continues at coordinate 20,991,296 of JAYRBT010000018.1, read as the reverse complement.
TTCCTGCCCCAAAAAACCGAATTATTTTCTCCACAACCTTAAAGTTTGGATTTCTTTTCATTAATCATCATTATTTTTAATTATGACAAATTCTGCAGGAGTTCTGGCTGACCTTCCAGTGTCAGCCTCTCCCAGCGTTAGTGCACAATTCACTCCAGCTGAGCAAAAAAACTACCAGAGGGACAAAGGGACTTTGCCCCGTGAGCACTTTGGTTTTTTCCGGCGGTTGGATAAAGCAAACTTCATTTGCACTTTCCTCAAAAGATCCCAGAAACACTTCACACATTCAATATACACAAGGCAGTCATCCAGACACTGAAGAGCTAAAAGCTACAGAGAGTAGAAAAGTCAGTCAAGGACATGGCACACCAAAGAAAAAGCCATACTGTTGGCATCACCCTCACAGGACATGCCCAGCCTTAGTTTTGAGGTCTGATCTTGGCTCATAAGTTCTGCCTGCTCATATTTTCTTCCGCCATCTCCTTATAGTGAAAAAAAAAGGTTGTCTGAAGGACAGGCTTGAGGTCTGGTTAGAAGAGCACAGAAAAATAGTGACGCTTACTCCCCTTTTCTTGAGCACAGGCCTGCTTTTACTTGACAACTTTGACTCAGCAGCTGAGACTAAAAAAATCCCATTTATTTTCCCAAAAAGAGACACTGAGATGGAAATGGGGTATTTTCTACACTAATAGTGTTAACTAGAGGAGAACCTGCTTTGGACAAAGACTTACCAGTACAGCAGGGAAATAATAAACACCTTACATACATGAGAACCATGAGGACAGCCTGGCACGCTGGAGATGGTTCTGTATAGAGTCACTGATGATGAACTGGGACACTCCACCCTTCTGCAAACTCCTCTGAGCTACAACATTCCTGCAGCATGTTGGCTTTGCTAACAGACCTGATCCCAAAACACAGTGGTGTTCAAATACAGGTTGTTTTAGTGCCAACAGAAGGAACAGAGACAGACCTAAGCCAAACATGCATTTAAATTCTCCATCTGGACAGCTCTGGAAGTAGAAAAAGACAGTTCACACCTCCTGCAAGTATCAGCCTTTCCAGGGAGGCAGTTTTTGTTAAACACTTCCTAGTAAACAGACGGATCCATAGCAGCCAAAAGAGTCAAGACTACTGGTGTATTTAGGAGGGATTCACACGTGGAGCCCCAGGGATGGACTCAGCTCAGTCAAGATCTGAGACCTGGTAAGCTACATTAGCTTCAGGTTTTCACTTTTGGTTGGAATATATTCCCTGCTTACTTCTAAAACACATGGTTGTGCCTACTTGACAGCCTGGCTCCACAAAATTAGCTCTCAGAAAAGCATCCTGGTGGACTGCAGCATTTATCCTATACATGCCAGCTTATCTGAGTAACAAAACCTCAGGCTGGAAGCTCTGAGTCTTTTGGGAAACTGACCTTGGCAGTTTGTTTTTCCCTCTGCACCATCCTGGTTACTTCCTAGTTCCATGGCATGAAAAAAGCACAGAGGGATTCACAGACTTCTTCCTGTCCCACAGTGATAAGAGCTGGATATTAACTCCCTGTCAATCTACAGCATCAGTGTTTGTGCTGTTACAGCAGACAGAGAATCACTGTCTAAGTCAGGGCTCTATTAACACAATCGTTTTTCAGATTGGCCTAGGGTAAAAAAATGACAAAGCACTTCTTTCTCCTATAGCTAAGAAGTGTTTTTTGCAAGTACAGCTTCCCTTAGCAAACCAGAAAAAAACTCTGTAGGGAGAATTCCTGCCACAGACATATCCAAAATAAACGCCCTTGGAGCTCTTGGCACTCATCTAATTTCAGCAGCTGCTCTTTGAGCCACTACGAGGCAGGCTACCTACAGCTCAGCATCCTCCTCCCAGTTGCTAAACAAAGAAATTGGGATTACTCTTTTTCCAAGAGTCAGTCCATCATTACTTCAGGAAGACTGTCCCTCAGAGGGTTGCCTCGCTACAAAAAGCACTTGACTGACAGCCAGAAACAGCAGGAAAGTTACCACTGTTACAAGAGCTTTTCCTAGACGGCCATTAGTATTCCCTAAGCAAGAGTAAACTTCCTCAGTGGACACAAAGGAAGTCATCCTCTGTGGGAAAAATATCCCGAGACACAGCACTGGGACAATTCTATCATCATTCATGGGACTGTGAACGTGCCCAGCTCAGCGCAGGCGACAGGCCACTGCCTGTTGTGTGACAGGCCAGCTTTTCTTCCAAACAAATCCAGAATTCTAGAGGGGAGACTAATCAGCCAACAGCAGCTAATGAGGATGGTGAGACCCTGCAACGAGCGAGGGAGTCGCTGACCACCCTCCCTGGGCAGCCCTGCCAAGAGCAAAACAAGACACTTCTCCTTTCATGGGGCTGCTCCTCTCAGCACGCTGCAGATGGGCAGCCAGGAGTTCCAGAGGAAAGGATGACAGAGTTCAGCAAAGAGGATTTAGCTTTTATCCCTCAATTTACTTACTGCTGCCTATTGTATGGTGGTTTTCCTCTCAGGAATTCTACTGCTGGAATCCCGTATCAGCCATTCTGCTCAGATTGGCTGCCAACAGTGGCTTAGCTTTTGTTTCAGACTAGACACCTACAGAGGCCCTGTCTCCTCTCAAACAAGCCAGCTGGAAGATGGATTGACAAGTAGGAAATGTTAAAAAAAAACAAACGAAAAACCACCGAATAAATCGGAAATCACATACAAAACATTCACACAGCACGCAGGCAATCGGTGCAGCTTCTTGCTACAGAGAGATGCTGAAAGCTTGCAGAGATTTAAAAAGTAAGAGGTTAAATTAAGCAGGAAAAAAGCCCTTAACACTAAACTCTCACTGCTGCCTCAGGAAGTCTTAGAATTGTGAAAGACAAAGCAGTGGGGGAAAAGTCTCACTGCATGTTTCTTTCCCTTTTCCTTAAGGATCCTTGGAAACACAACACTGAGACAGACAGTTTTGCGAGGACCCACTATTTTTTCCTCTCACTCGAGACCAGAATGGAGCAATAGGAAGAAGGATGACACAAGTGGAAAACTAGGATATTGTTATATACCAGAACCATTAAAAAAAGAATACTTTCTAAAAACTGAAAAGCAGCAAATCATTACAGATCCATCAGCTTCCTTCCCTGAAGCGTTTCACACCCCAGATGGAATTTCTGGGCAGGGAAAGAATGACAGACCAAGGGCCTGCTCACACTTCTCCTCAGACCACCAAGATATCAGCTGTTTTGTGAATCTGCAAAAAGATCTGAAATTTGATTTTATTCTGACATGGAAATGTTCCTGGAATGCCAACTTTCCTTTACTCCTACATTTTGCAAGCTAAAAACCAAAGGCGAGGCACCCCAACTAGGCTTAAGTTACCAGGAATTTGGAGCCAGATGTGGCACAAAGCACATCTGCTATACTTAATAGTTTGTATATGGAGAGAAATAAAAAGATTTATCATAGTAAAATCACATCCATAAGTGGCTCCCTGTGAAATTACCATTATCCAGTGTTTGGCCAAAAAAAATTCTACTGAACACAAAATAAGAACCCTTGTTTTCCCCAGAGCCACGGATTAGGAGCTGATTAATCTTTCCCTACATTTTGACTGAGGAGTACTGCTCACTGACCCACCCCACTTCCTTCTCCTCCATCCAAGAGCCGACTCGGTAGCAGCAAGGACCAGAAATCAGAGTTGCAGAAAAACATCTGCACAGCAGCTGGCACCAGTGAGTCAAACTAATTTCCCCTGATGATACACTGGAATATTTTGACTCAGGCACCTGCCTAGAGGGTCTTCTCTCTTTCTATAACAAAGACCAGCCTTCCAGGGCTCAATCTTTCATACAGCAGCAGTGGACAGTAAGCTGGGGGAGAGATCCCACACAAAAAGCCTTTTGTACAAAGAATGTTTGGAATTATGGATGGGAAGAGCCAGAACTGTTTCTGGAACTGTATTTAAAACCACGCAGAAATTTAGAACTACGACCCAAGGAGTTTCAGAAGCACATGAAATCTCCTGCCTTTAAACATGAAAGTACAAAGCCTGAGACCATCCCTCTTGTCCCTCTCCAGAGCCAGCAATCGAGTCCATGCTGGTTCACTAGGCTACCAAAATCAAAGCAAGGATTTGAACATCTCTCACACAGTCCCCACTCCTGTTATCCAACCATCAGTTTCGTTCCCTACTGTAAAAACACTTACCTTTCTCCCCTACCTGAATATTTGTTACCTCAGAAATATTGCAAACAAAGGCTGTGTGTGGATACACAAATCCAACCTCACGTGAACAAATGCCCTTGTTTGTACGGCATTAAGCTGACAGACACCCCTCGGAGACGAAAATCCACCCTATGTGTCCCAAAAAAGCAGCAGTTTGGGTCCTTATCAGTAAGGGACGTGGCATACCCGTGCAGAATTCTTTGTTAGCGTTCTGAGGTACCACAATCCTTCTGTAGACTATGGGCTCCGATTCCAAGATGTTCTCGTCGTGCCGATAGCGAGCTGGTTTCTCACTGGGGGTCCCCCGGGAACGAGTGCCACTCCTCCTCTCATAAGTTTCAATCTCTTCAAACACAGCTGCCTTGTCAAAAAGGGCCAGGTTCCCTTCAAAATCAAAATCAGTGTCTGGGATTTCGTCGATGTCATCCCCAAAGCACTCATCGTCCTTGCTCTTCATCTGCCCGTTCTTCAGGCCGCTTTTCTTCGGAGTCACTTGGTTCGGATGACGGCTACTGGATGACCCTAAACAAAAAAAGAAAAGCAAGTTGAAAGTGTGTCACAAATGGAAAAAGCCACTTGCTCAGCAAATTTTGTGAGAGAGGGGAGCTAAAGCTTACAGTCCCCGCCCTCAGGGGATACACACTTCCACAAGAAGCCGTCGACCTCATCCCTGAAATTACTCATGCTCAGCTAAGCCAGCAGAAAACAAACGAGCATCAGGAAAGGAACTTCCAGGGACTTTCTACCAGCAAGGATAGAAAAACGAGCTTCACCACAGCAGCAGAAGTGTTTCTCCATGTCCTATTTAATCCCAGGCGGTGTCACATGGGTGGCAAGATGATAAACTAACTGTAACCAACAAGTTTTCCTCCTATACTGAGCTCATGTTAATCTAGGTGTGTGGCCCAAGACCTTCTTTGGAATTTCCCTCAACTTCAGAAACTAGTGTGTTTCATTTCACATTAATGATCTTTAAGGGAGAACTTCAAACCCTGAATATCTCTTTTTCCTCAGCTTTGCTATATTTCTGAATGACACATAGTCCATTCCCTCATTCCTATTTCATTATCCTACTTATTCATCACCTTTCACGTTGAAGTACACTTCTTTCCAATCACAAGTCATTGGGAAAGCCCAAATTCTCTGGAGTGAGACTGATGAAAGTCTCCTGCTTGTAGCTGGAGACTGACTGACAGAAAGATGCAACTACAGTGTCAACATATCCCTTTACTTGCTTATTTCTTACATTATTATTATTCAGATCTAGACAATATTAATATGCTTGTCATTCCTAGTGTTAAATTTGCAATTACTAGAAAATATTTCAGGCCAATTCCTGCAATTACAGGAATCACCAACAGTGTCCAACCGATGGAATAAGGTATCAAGCCAAAACCGACTGCAATGCAGTAGGCACAAACTCCACAAGCGATCTTCAAGTTACCTGTCTCCTTTCTAAGTGTAGACAAGTCCAGCTTAACCACGTCTAACTTATGCCATGCTTGAAAGATGAATTGCTAAGGATATGTACCCGGTTTTATTCCCAGTTTGGAATGCTTTGTCTCAACAAGGACTTTTTCCTGTATTTTAGACAGTGTGTGACTTGATTCTTCTACAGAACTGTTACAGTGACTAACCCAAAAGCTTTCCCAGCCCCCACAGCCAGAACCCAAACCTTCAAGGTTTTGCAGAGTCATCATTCCTCGTAAAGAAAGAAACTCAAAACACCCTTCTTCAGTGAGGAGAGACTATAATACACCTTTTGTCACTGAAGGAGACGGCAGAATTTTAGAATTGCTGGTGGCAAAACATGATTTAGGAGAGGGGAAAGGGTAAGGCATTCTGGCAAGTAGAATTCCAGTAGGCACATTGCAACCACTCATTTACGTGCATAGTTTTAAAAGCCTTTTAATACTAACTTCCCCTCTGTCCCAGAGAAAGAGTTCCCAAACCAAAGGTGACACATAAACCACTCCAAAGCTGGACACAACTTGGTATGGAGCTATAAACTGACGCTGCTGACGAGGGAATCACATCTGCGGCTGCCACTATGAAGAACTAAAACAAGAAACGAAAACACAGCAGACCAAATTCCCTCTAAACTCAGAAACTGCAGGTCAAAGCAATAGCCAAGGGACTCCCGAATAAGCCAGAGCCTACAATGCCACAAGGGCAAAACATGCCTGCTTCTTGTGTCAGTGTCAAGTGTTAGGGCAACTTAGGTTGATCCTGTTACACTCCTTGCCAGATTCCTCTGCAGACAACTCCACGCTCCCCTCAGCTGACCTGGAAAGCACAACATGGGGACAGGAGCAGCTGATGTTAGCAGTGTGTAAATGCCAGTGGAATAAAGGGCTGCACCAGCAAGGCTGGGAGAACAATGGTTGGAAAGCTCCCTGGACTCCCCTGCAGCCACAATGAACGGGAGCCAAGAGCGTACCGCCTCAAAACATGCTGGCTTTGTGGTGGCCAGCTCCCTAATCCATACCGATGGATGCCAGTCTGGAATACTGCTGACCTACACAGCCAGATGGCTTTTCACTGACTGCCTTGCAATCTCCTAACAGAAGTTGCACAGAACACGGCAGGGGCCTCCAACAAGCTGTGACCGAAGAGTCTTTCTCTTAAAGCATCATCTTTTAAACAGGAAAAACAGGCACTTGGTTGCGCTCAGGGAAAAGAGCCCCAAAAAAGGGTAAGGGGAGGAAAGCGAAAAGTCAGGCTACAGAAAGACAGATCTTTTAGTCCAGCTCCTTTCAGATCAGAACTTCCAGAGCCTCTCCCCTGCATGAAGCTTATTAAGGAGAGCAGCCCACAGCTCCACAGCAAGCTGGCAGCTCTGTGCCACACAGAAAAGCACCTCCCTCAAAAAATAAACAATCCTTCCCAGGCTTTTTTTGTTTCTAAGGAGAAAAAAAAAAAAACGAAACAAAACCAAAAACTTTTCAAGCATAGCACACAAGCAAATGTAAAGTCTCCAGCAAGTTGGCTGGGTTCCTGCAAGATCCCTGGGGGAACTCTTCCCGCCAGCCCTGGCACAACGAGCGTGGTGCCAGCACGGCACCAGAGCCATTGTTGGGAAATCTGCGTTGGTATTTGTTGTTTATTGATTCCTGTCACACAAGTACTCCAAAGGGGGAATTCTGTCCCTGGCTTGGCACGCTAAAGGCCAACAAGAGGTCAACTTTCAGCTGTACTAAGCCCTGTATGACTGAAGATCTACGTGACATCTCAGCCCATTTTTCCCTGGAAACGTGCACCCACAATCTCCACAAAGCCAGGACCATTTCCATCCCCCTCCCAAGACTCATGCCTCATTCACCCTACTCTCCAAAACCACGCATTTTAGAGGGTAAGAGATCATTTCTCTACCTCCTTTATTCCAAGAGGAATACAAGCCAACAATCTACAGCTAGGACCTTGCTCAACTTGTTTCAAAGTCTGTAAAAGAAAAGGTGACCTGTTGTTGTGCTTATGCAAATCCAACACAAGGTATTTGTGGGTTGAAGCAGTCTCTGCTCATCCCAGATCCACCAGACACCCTGGAAGGAGTCAAAATAATCCAGCTGTTGGTGGGGGAAGAAGACTTCCAGAGGTCTAGGAATTTTTCCATAAAAATACAGCCTTTGACCTCTTTAACTGGCCCAACCCACCTTGGGTTTGTTTCTTTTCTAAATACAAGGGCGAAGGGGGGAAATGAAGTCATGGAAATACACTGGATACATACTGATGCTTCAACAATTAAGTCATGGAAATATGCTGGATATACGCTGACATTTCAATAATTGGATGATTAAGATCTGGAAAGCAGGGTATCTCAGGGGGCTTCGATAAAAAAAAAAGAAAAAACCCAGTTCTGGCCCAATTTTGAAGATTTTATCAGCAAAAGCAAGAATAATGGATGTTTGACTTCAGGATGCTCTGATTGTATCTTACATCATCCTCATTCATTTGTATTTTCAACAGCATAGTAAAAAAACATTTGCAATTATGTATAGGGTGATGATGTAACAGGTTATAGGGTGATGATGTAATAGTTATGGGCGTACAGACTTTAAATAGAAAAGATTGATAATATTGCAGCTTGTTTCCAGTTCCTTTTAAAGAAAAAGAAGAGGCTGGAAACTGTGCAATTTTCAAATAGGACAGATAGCAAGAATGAGGAAATCTTTGAATTGGCATCAGACATTTTTTATGCACAGAGAAATATATTCTACTTTAGAATAATACGTAGGGTGAGAGAGGGAAAGTTTCCAGCCCCATTTGCAGAGTTCTTGCTGAAGAAGGGAAGATGCTGCAGCAGTAACTCAGGCAGGATAACACACATACTCACAGGAATTGTGTCTGCGACGGAAGCCTTTGGATTGAGTGAGTGTTTCCAGGTGTCGATCCATGTAGCTCTTGGAGCACTGCTGCTGGGGAGAGATGATAATATCCTGATTCTTCATGTCCGTTCTCCTCGGGATATTCTGCGGAGCGCTGCTGGAGATGGGCTTCTTTAACACTTTGCCAGTGCCGTTCTGACTGGGCCCCACCTGGCACCCAACCCCAGGGATGCCTGTTTCCATCTGCTGCAGATCCTCACATCTTCCGCTGTCCCCTGGCCCTGGGATCTCCAGAATCTTCAGCTCAGTAATGTCACGTGCCCTAAAAACAGGACAAGAAAAACAGACATTCAGGATTTTAGCTTTCCAGGTATCTTTGCAAAAAACCAACCAACCAAAAAAAACAAACAAACAAAAACCCACCAAAAAACAAACTCCTAAAGAAAAACATCCAGCACTGTACGGTGGGATTGTTCTGATGTCATTATCAATAGAAACAAGGGAATAAAAGGATATTAATACTGAAACATACAGGATATTTCCACAGACATCAAAACACTAAACAAAAATAACAAATAACCATTTCAATACTTCTATATTACACCTGGATTTTGTTCTCAGCTGAAACAGGAATCAGTCAAGCAAAAACTGGAAGCAACTGGCCCAGACCTTTGCAAAAATCTGCATTAATGTAACAGTTTCTAGATAATTAATTACTCTTAGCCTTGAGGCTTCTATTACTTTCAGTCCATTTCTACAGAATGCTGCCCTTAGATTAATGCAGATAAATGCTCAGATAAAGACAGTACTTCCCATTTCCACAGAAAAAAAAGTATAAAGAAAACTAATCCAGCACTGGACACAAGCCAAAAGGAAACAAAGAAGTGATTATAAAGACCTCCATTTGCACTGACTGCAAGAAATACATCAGAAATTCTAATTTTAACTTAGTATTTATCCAAGTGGGATATAAAAGTAGACAGATTTCCACACACCTCCTGGAAGGATGTAGTTGTTTCTTTTTCCCACTCTCTCTCTTCAAAACCCAACAAAAAAAAAAGTATTGACTTTGTGGAATTAATCTTACTTAAAAATCAGTGACTCAGAGTCTTAACTATAACATTCCAGGGAAGAGGAAAATGTCCAGTGATGAGTGACTCTTATTTATGCCTTTTAAGCACAATGTTACCAGAAACTGGTGGGAAAGAACTCCTGAGGGCAAAGCTCTAAAAACCATGTCATCCTCCTCAGTTACCCAAAACCCTAACAACAGAATGTCTCACCCCCAAATAACCTCCAAGCCTGAGGTACCCACTCTAGAATGTGAGCCAGAAACTAATCTCCTGCACACAAACTAACACAAACCCAAGAAGCACTCAGTAGCAGTAAGGAAATTCAGGGCAAAGAGGTCATTTCTAGGGGTGGGGGGAAAAACCCAAACAAAACCATCCAAACCACTGGGAAAAGGCAGGGGAAAAAAGAGACAGACACTAACCTGAAGGTGACTTCTGGCACGAGGCATTTGACCCCGTTATGGAAGGGCCGCGTCAGGGAAATGGTCTGGCTGACCTGATCCACAGCCGACACTCTTCCTTGGTAGACTCCCAAGCTTTCTCCACAATTAATCGACACAATGCTCCCAAGCCAGTCTGTAGCCATATTTCTGGCACGCAGCTGCTGTGAAGAGACACAGACCTGGCTGTAAGAAGAGGCAGAAAAGTGACAACTTGAATCAGCCACGTCTTCCCCCTCATAACCCCGGCTCCCACCCAGACTCCGGCTCCGTCAGCTTCTCCTTCCTCTGCAGGGAGGAAACAGCATCCCTATGGACACCAACAATCCCAGCGGGAGGGAAAATCCCTGGATGGGGCTTTGGGATGGTACCACAGATGTCTGACTAACTGATTTCAGGATTTACAGCTTCCAAGAGTATTTAGTCCTGCCTCTGGACATTCTCCCCTGTGAGTTCAAACAGGGAATTTATCTTCACCTCCCTGTTTAAAATTTTGGCATATGAACACCAGGGCAGAACAGCTTCTGTGAACAATCACAGTGAGATAACTGATCTCTGTATGTGCAAGTGAAAACCAAAACCTTTAAGGGAACAGAGAGACATAGAAGGAAGGAAAATCCCAGACACTGGAGTCCAGGACAAAAGGCTCCATGCTCAGCAGAGCCTGCAATATTAGTTATCACTGCCACAATTAAATAAATGAGAGAAAACAAAAGGAAAAAAGTTGCTCTGCTTTCCGGCACCAGAATCAGGGACAAAACCCTCAAATTTGTTTAGTCAGATGTTCAGCCCCAACACACCTGGAAGCAGCTAAACACGTCCTTTGATCTGAGATTTCCTCAGAACACAGGGAGGTGACAGGTTCACCAGCATCACCAGAGAGCAAGAGAGATGACAAGCTCCTAAATGTACAGATTTGCCTTTCACGCTGTAATCAAAGAGGGAGAAGATGCTTGATATTTACTCTAAGAAACAGATAACCCACGGAGATCAACATCAACATACAAATCACATTCCTGGGAGAGGCATTTGACTTCTCTTCAAGCCCTTCCCGTGCTGAGCTTCTTGGAAAAAGGTGTAAGGAAAAAAAAAAACAACACCTCTGAATGCATAAAAAAAATTGGACTTCCCCCAACTTTCAGAGGACTGAAAACAGGGGATGCTTCAAAGGGCAGAAGACACTGAATTTGGTCACTAAGCCCTAAATTCATCAGGACCAGCCTCCTTTCCTTCCTGTTCTGCGTATTTATATTAACCCATGATGGCAATGTCTGCATCCCAAGGCGATGGCTTGATAAAAAGCACTCTCAAAACACAGATAACACATCCCTAAGAACCTGCAGCAAAACTAACATTTCATTCCCTCTCCCGTTTTGTTTTTATGTCCCTTAGGAAACAAGGGAAAGAGCTCAGCACACCCCATCACCTTACACGGATCCTTTCTAAAAATAAGAGCCTCCTTTTAGTAAAAAAAAAGAAAAGAAAAAAACCTATGTTTGAGTGCAAATATAAACTAAACTATCCCAGGGCTGGATCGGGGTGGGCTGCCCTGATCCCCGTAGGAAAACACAGGGCCCCCCACAGTAAAACACAGGGCCCCCCTCCACAGGCAAACAAAGGGTTCCCCACCGGTAAACAGGAGCCCTCCCCCCACAGGCTAACACGGGGCCCCCACCGATAAGCAGAGGGGCCCCCAGCGCTGAGCACGGGAGCCCCGCAGGCCTCCCGCGCCCGTGGCTGCCCCCGGCCCAGCCTCCCCACCGCGGCCCGAGCGGGCCGGCCGGGGCCCGGCGGCCACAGCCGCGCCTCGCGAGGCCCATACCTCGCGGAAGGCCCTGTCTCGCCCCGGCCCGACCCCCTGGCGTGCCGGGCCGAGGTGTCCGTCCCGCCGCCGCCCCCCGTTCCCCGTTCCCCGCTCCCCGCTCCCCGCTCCTCACCCGCCGCCGCTCCCGCCTCACGGCTGCCCCTCCACCTCGGCGACGCTCGGCCTGACGCCACTTCCGGCGCCGCCCCGCTCCCGCGGCGCTCCGGCCGCCGGCGGGGCCATAGAGAGGCGCGGGGCCGCCGGGCGCATGCGCAGTGCCCGCGCTGCCGACGAGCGCTGCCGAGCCCTTCGTCGCTTTTGCCACCTGTGCCACCTCTGTCATCTCTGCCACCTCTGTCATCTCTGTCACCTGTCACCTCTGTCACCTGTCACCTGTCACCTCTGTCACCTGCCACCTCTGCCACCTCTGTCATCTCTGTCACCTCTGTCATCTCTGTCACCTGTCACCTCTGCCACCTGTCATCTCTGCCACCTCTGTCACCTCTGCCATCTCTGCCACCTGTGTCACCTCTGCCACCTCTGCCACCTCTGTCACCTCTGCCACACGCCTGCCGTCCCCGCTCCGTCTCCCCGTCCCCCGCCGACCCCGCTGTCACACGTTCTCCCGCACCTCCATGGCTGTCAGCGTGTCCCCACCACCTCCATCGCACCTCCGTCGCCTCTGTGAGCTCTGTCACCTCTCCGTCGCCGCTGTCGCGTGTCCGCTGTCCCACCCTCATCACGGCTATCACATCTGCATTGCTGCTGCTGCATGTCCTCTGTCGTGTCTCTACTACTGCTTCCAAATGTTCTCCATCCCTCCCATCAAACCCCCATTCCCTCTGTCACCTTTCCATCCCCTCCATCACACCCCCATCCCCTCTGTCACCTTTCCATCCCCTCTGTCACCTTTCCATCCCCTCCGTCACCCCCCCATCCCCTCCATCACACCCCCATCCCCTCCATCACACCCCCATCCCCTCTGTCACCTTTCCA
>JAYRBT010000018.1:20936477-20952135 GCA_036023395.1 Myiotriccus ornatus | reverse complement strand
CCCCCGCCCCTGCCGCCCCCCCCCCGCGCCCCCCCGCCGGCCCAGCCGAGCCCGGAGGCCCCGGTGGCGCCGCATGGAGCAGCCGGCGGCGGGCTGAGCCCCTGCCCGGCGGGAGGTGAGTGATGGGCGCAGCGGGCTGGGGGAGCTGGGCGCGGACAATGGGGCGGGGGGGGGGCGGGGTCCGGCCCCGCCTGACCCGCGGTGACCCCGCGCGGCCGCTCCCGCCCCGCCGCGGTCCCCGGGGACGCCTCGCCCCGCTCCCTGTCCTGTGGGAAGAGAGAGAGACAGAGAGGCATCCCCCGCAGCATCCCTTCCCACGGCGGGGGTGCCAGCGCGCCCCAAACCCGGCCGGGGGTACCAACTCCCTCCTCCCTCTCCATCCCCATCCCGTACAAAGGCCCCTGGGAGCGGGGGATTCGGGCTGGGAGGAGGGACCCGGGTGTCTGAAGGGGGCCGGCAGCCGCGTTCATTGTTGGTTTGATTTTTTTTTTAAAATTTGGGGATTTTTTTTTTTTATTATTTTTTTTTTTTGGGCAGTAAGGCGGCGGCGGGTTATTTATAGCCACGGCTGTTGCTCGTTGGTTCAGCGAGAGAGAAAGGGGCTGTGCCGTCGGGCAAAAAAAAAAAAAAAAGTCCCAAAGAAACCAAAATTCGGGGGGGAAGTCCAAAAAAAAAACAACCAAAAATTAGAGGTGTGAGGGCTGGGGATTGGGAGGAGGATGGCAGCCTTCCTCCCGGGACAGGGATTTATTCCCAATGGACCCACGCAAGAGCACGGCCCCATCCTGGCAAGGCGAGGAGTGGCCAGAGAGGTTCATGGAGGGATGCGGAAGGTTTTGGGAGCATCTCCATCCCCTCTCATGGAGCATCAGTGGGATGGGAGTGATGAAACCCTCGCAAACCCCGGGAGTTTTGGGCTGCACTTTGCCCTGCGACTGCTGCCTCCCCCCCACCTTTTCAGTTTCGGGTGACTGCCACAAAAAAAAACACCTTCCATGCTCCTCTCCACGCCTTGTGCACATCCTCAGGGATGCCCTGACACGCTCCAGGACCCGGGAAGAGGATACTGGGGTGATTTGTGTAGGCGGAAAATCGCCCTGTTGAAGTTTTTGTAGGATAGAGGAGGACCAGGAAAACCTCTCTGCAATGGGAAGGCCAGGAGCAGCTTCTGTCCGGGCCCCCACCTGCCTCCGACTGTCCCCCAGGTCTGACCAGCAGCATCTTCTCTTTCTCTTCTAAAAGAACTTTAAAATCCCTGAAAAAGAAGGAAGACACGCTCCCCTTCTTCACAGTGGGGCACCCAGTTGGGGCTGGTTTGGGGTGGCAGCTCTGAAACCCTCTGAGCTCACGGGTGAGATGAAGGAGGAACGTTTTTCTTTCGATTAGAGTAATCGTGGGTGTTCATTGTAATAACAGGTGATAAGATCTTTCAGAGGCTGGGAGGATGGTGTCTGGTTTTGAGTTGGTTTGGGGGGGGGGGTTAAGTTTAAAGAACTTCACTGGGAGATGTTTTGGTCTGGAGAAGATGGATGAGCAGAAAGGGGTAGATGCAGATGGTACCCTTGCAGCTGTTTCCATAGGGAATGAAGGTTTCCTACCATTGACAACTAAACTTTATTTAAAATAGAGTCATCTTGGTGCTGGACAGGTGCTCCCTGTTCCCCCAGTTGGGTTTGAAACGGAAATGCAGCTTCTTTCCCCCACCCCGTCCTATGGTGATGGTGCTCCTCAGATGGGATTCACTCTGGGAGTCCCAAATTCCTCCCCCAGCCTGCCTGTGGGTCTGGCTCAGCACAATTTTGGCTGGTGGTTAATGACAGGAAAGGTTTCCCTGGCTCGTTTCCCTGGTGCCCTTTGGAATATCAGCATGGCAAAGGTGTTCACTGTACCTGCCCTTCCAACCTTTTCTGGCTCCTGGCTGCTGAGCCAGGCTTCCCGGAAGGAAGTCCAGGGACAGGACTGTGAGGAAGGCAGTGGGGATGAACCTCAGGGTGCAGCGTTGGGATGAGATCCATCACTGGGATTCCTGGACTGACTGGCTCAGAGGATGCTCAGGGGGAGAAAAACGGGCCGTGAATTTTGGCAGAGGCTGGGTTCACCTGAGCACATCCCAACCCCCAGTTCGGGAATGGGGAGCTTCCAGACAGAACAAACCCGTGCCTGGCACGGCTGAAGATAGCCAAACCCAGCACTCAGCTCTGCCAAATCGGTCGAGCTGCTCTCTGGCTAATTTTTCCTAATTATTATTAATTTCTTTCATGTACTGCTGCACATCCTCCTTTAGGAAAGAAGGGGCAATGCCCGTGTCTTCCTGGAAGGCAGAGGTTACTGCTTTTAAGCCCCTGATCCACTCTGTCAGCATCACCGCGTCCTTCTCCCAGCCCAGCATCCCACAGGGATACGGGGCGGGCGGAAGCAGCCACGGGCCTCTCGTGCCCGGCGTGGGTGACGTGCACTGCAGGAACCGCTGGCTGTCACATGAGGCCACCGCAGGCCTTCGGGGGGCCAGGTGGCAGCTGCCCCGGAGCTGGGGGCTCTCGGGGGGCGTGTGGTTTCCTTCTCCTCCTGGGAAAGTCTCGGCTCTGAGGCAGGATTTAGGTAACAGTTGAAAACAAAATGAGGCTCGGGAGGAGGAAGGTCCGTGCCGTGGCGATGGGCGCTGGGGCTCTGAGAAGGGCAGGTCTCGGTGTTGTAACCCCCTCCCCCTTTAAAACTGAAAAGCACATTTATTGTGTGTATTTATAACAATGCCACAGTCCGGTGCTGTGAATATCCATGATCTGAGAAGATAAAAAAGCTGGGACCGGCTGGAGCCCCATGTTCTTGATGGGGTTTGCTGGGCCACTTTCCTCTTTAGCAGGGGAAAAAATACTCCTTGTGAGGGCAGGCTATGAATTTTATATCCTCTCTGATTTTATCAAATACAAAGGCTGGTAACATCCAGTGTGAGCTGAAAGACAAAACAGCCTTGGGATTGGGAAGATCCAGCTCCTGTGCAGGGTGGAAAATGGCTTTTCCAACCTGCAGGTAGGCTGTGGTCCTGGGATGGACCCCTGGGCATCCCTTCTAGGGGATGCTCCCTGATATTCTGACCTGGCTCCAGCCAGGGTTTTTCAGCTGGAGTAACACCTCAGATGAAACCTCCATCCTGCTAATTTTTGGGTATTTTAAAATAACGCCTGAACGGTGGGAAGCGCTGACTCAACGCCTTGGGCACGAGCTGCTCCTTGAGCAACACCCGGGACCGGCTTCTGCTCAGTGTCCCCACTGGCCATCCGCTGGATGAGGAACAGGGCTGATAGCCCCGGCAGTGGGAAATTCCCTTCGTGGGGATGCGGAGGCATCGCATCTTAAAGCAGCTCCTTCCAGACTTCAGCCAAATCCCTCCATGGACTGAGAGAGTGTAGTGTATTCCCAGTTTTTCGTGTGCTGCATTTCGAACCGGTGGGATCCCTGGGCTGAAGTTTTTATTCCATCCAAATTTTAACCAAAAGTCAGCTTGGAAAGGCAGGGAGCTGGAGCTGGGGCCATTTCAGGGGGCTGCGCTCCCAGCTGGTGCTCCCCAGCCCAGCATCACCCAGGTCTTCCCTCGTCTGTATCCTGGCTCCCCAGGCTCACAGGTGCCATCAGGTTGGATTTGGGTGCCATCTGGAGAGGCTTTTCCTCATCAGCAGCCCCAGAGCTGGCTGGGAAGAAAACCCACCTGACTCTACAGTGATGGGCTCACTGGCAGCCCCAGCTCTCAGGCCCCCGCAATCTGCCCTTAGGGTGAGAATCCAAGGTTTGATTTCTCCTCTCTGATGCTGCAAATAAAGCGATTTGTGTCATGTCCCCGGCCTGGGGGAAGGTGAAGGAGCTGGTTGGTGGCAGCATGACGCCTTTTCCGGAAGGCTCGGCATGGCTGTGGTGGAAACAGGGCCATGTTCTCGTCACGCTCTTCCTCCCCACAGTTCTGCCCCTTATCTTCTTCCTCCTCCTGTCTCTCAGCCTTGCCCCTTGTTTCACTTCCTCCTTCCCAAAATACTTTGAGTTGCTGACGGCAGGGCTGGAAGCAGTGACTGCCAATGACCCTGAGTTGGTACAATGAATTAATAAATATTCAGGTGGGTTTTGGGGGTTGTTCTGCCTGTAGGCCCCTCTGTGCCCCCAGTCCAGCATGACCCCGGTGCCCCGGCCCAAGAAAGCCTGATTTGATTCCAGGGCCAGTGACTTCATCCCTTCCCGGGGGTTGGAGCGGTGAGAATAAAGCCAGGCTTGTTCCCCTCCCACACACTCATCCTAGGGCCTCGAGGGGGGAACACAGCACCCCTGCTCAGTGCATCCCCCTGGGATTTAGGAGCTGGTGGGAGCACTCGTGTTCCAGAATCCCAGCGGGTTTTATCCTGCAGGGAGTAGATATGTTTATTTCTTTTAAATCCCAGGCCTTGGAAGCTCTCAGGGCTGGATGTTTCCACATGTGGGTCTCCAGAGAGAGTGGGGCTCTGGCTGTGTAGCCTGGGAGAGGAGTGGTATGGGGCTCCTGGAGGTCATCCCTGCTCCCTTCCCTGGGCATCTCCATCCATCCACACTGTACTGTGTTTTAACTCAATGCAGATGCTGCACTTAAAAACTGTGCTCTTAAGAAGCTGTATCCTTGCAAATACCTCATAATCGGTGTGAGCAGCTTCACGCTGGTCCTGTCTCTGACCGCAGGGGCTGAACAGACCCGCAGCTCCCACTTTCACCTCTATTTGGGGATAT
Source organism: Myiotriccus ornatus (assembly GCA_036023395.1). Classification (NCBI taxonomy): domain Eukaryota; kingdom Metazoa; phylum Chordata; class Aves; order Passeriformes; family Tyrannidae; genus Myiotriccus; species Myiotriccus ornatus. The sequence goes on along the minus strand of JAYRBT010000018.1, from coordinate 20,947,395 downwards.
TTTTGAAGCAGCACCTCAGACAAGACCTTTTCTTGGCAGGACAAGAGACACTCACGTGGCTTGCAAGCATCCTTAGTGGGAGTCTGCTCCCTCTGCATCCTCCCTACGTGCCTGTCCCTGCCATGCCCGGTTCTCAGTCATCCTTTCCCCCCACGCAGGTCTCATGGTACCAAGTGACGTGTCCCCCCTGTGAGATTCGCGCCCCCCAACCTCCTGAGAAGATGTCAGGGATGCAGGTAAGCTCTGGATGAGGATAGACAGGGATGGAGCAGCCCCCGTGCTCAGGAAGGACATGGGGAAACTCGGTTTAAGTAAATCCCATTTGGATTTGCATCAGAGGGATGGGAGCTTGTGAGGGGTGGTCCCTGAGGGCTGGGGAAGGGCCCAAGGGTGGGTGATGTGCCCATCCAAGGCTCTGATGCCATTCCCTCTTCCCGGCCAGGCTGTTTGGCCGTCCGGTACAGAATGTATTGCCAAGTACAACTTCCATGGTACCGCTGAGCAGGACCTGCCCTTCAGCAAAGGAGACGTCCTTACCATTGTTGCTGTCACCAAGGTAAGGTGTCCCTGCCACCCGCCCACGCCAGGATTTCTGTGGGATGCCATTCCTGGGATCCCCCGGTCCTGGCAGTCCCGCCGGGCAGGAATCGGGCCACACGTTTGGTTAATTAATTCATGGCCTTGTTAGTTAAGGTTTCTCCGAAATGTAAGCGCCTCCTGGGACGTGGAGGAGGGACGGGAGAGGCAGCGACGCCGGGCTTGACTCTGGGGAAGGAAAAGAGGGGCTGTGGGTTTGGGGAGCTCCGGGTTGCCCAGGAGGCTGGGAGGGGGATCACAGTGACCCCCTTGGGGCCACCAGCATCAGGGTTTTGCTGATTCCAGCACCAACCCTGATCCCCTGCCCATCTCGTCCTTCCTGCAGTTCAGGAAGGGGATACCAGGGTGCTTGGGGAATCCCCAGGACAGTGCTGACACCCATGTGGGCTCCTTGGGTGGGATGTAGCTGTCTCCAGAGGCCACAGGCTCGTTGTGACATCCTGCTGTCCCCACAGGATCCCAACTGGTACAAGGCAAAGAACAAGGTGGGCCGGGAGGGCATCATCCCCGCTAACTACGTCCAGAAGCGGGAAGGAGTGAAAGCTGGGATCAAGCTCAGCCTCATGCCGTAAGTATCCAACAAGGACTTTTGCCAAGGTGAATTTTGGGGGAGGTGGCCTGGTCTGGAGCGTCCCTGTGCTCAGAGCCATGTCCCAGCAGAGGTGACGTTCCTCACAGGGCTTGGCAAGGTCGGAAGGCATAAGAGGCAGGGGCTCAGGCTTCCCAGCAGCATGGATTTGGGATTGGGATTTGCTGCAGAGAGCTCTGAATGTCTTGGGAGCTGCCTGCATGGCTGCAAATGCGATGGATTGTTGGGTTGCATTTCAAACTGGTTTTTTACCCAAAGTTGGGGTTGTAAAGGCTGCTGGGAGGAAGAAGGAAGGTTAGAACGGGGTCTGTACAGGAGGGGTGGGAGATAGGCAGATGGATTGATGGATGAATGGTTTTGATATTCCTGCTGCATTTCAGAGCTGCCACTGACTCCCAGTCTGGGGGAACTGGGAGGAGGAAGCTCCTAGGAGTATGCTGAGGGTCTGAATCCCAGGTTGGGGTCCAGGAGGAGGGGAGCAGGATGCCATGGAAGGAGCTGTGTCATGGGATGGGCAGGGACAGCAAGGAGGAGCACGGACAAGTTGTCCCCATGCAGGCAGGGATGGAAGCTGCTGCTCCCCATCCCCGTCCCTCCCAAATAAAGTCCCACAGGGATCCAGCCAGCACATCCCCAGCCCTTAACCTGCCCTATGTGCCCTGTTGCAGGTGGTTTCATGGAAAGATCACACGGGAGCAGGCAGAGCGGCTGCTGTACCCTCCCGAGACGGGGCTTTTCCTGGTGCGGGAGAGCACCAACTATCCTGGGGACTACACTCTGTGCGTGAGCTGTGAGGGGAAGGTGGAGCACTACCGCATCATCTACTCCTCCAGCAAGCTGAGCATCGATGAGGAGGTCTACTTTGAGAATCTCATGCAGCTGGTGGAGGTGAGGCCTGAGCTGCCACCACCCCCTCAGCCTGAGGTTGGAAGGGGACATACGGGGACGCCAGAGCTTGTGGGGCTGCAAGTCTGGAGCTCAGGAGATGGTGGGACCTTTTGTGCTGACCCCATGGGGTGGGAATGCTGGGGACAGACCTCTGGGGCAAGGAGGGGGGACAGGGGCAGGATGCTCAGGGGGCAGAGGGACCAGGAGGAGGGACCTCCGAGCCCTCAGCAGGCCCATCTGTGGCCTCGTGCTGCCACCTGGTGGGATCCCAGAGCCCGGCATCGCCTTGGTGTCACCCACACACCCACTGTGTCCCCCCCCAGCATTACACCACAGACGCAGACGGGCTCTGCACCCGCCTCATCAAACCGAAGGTGATGGAGGGGACGGTGGCAGCGCAGGACGAGTTCTCTCGCAGTGAGTGGCCGTGCCCCCTCCCTGGCACGTGGCAACCCACCCAGCACCCCCTCACTCCCCCTTTTGCCCCACGCAGGTGGCTGGGCCCTCAACATGAAGGACCTCAAGTTGCTACAGATCATTGGCAAAGGGGAATTCGGAGGTGAGCCCAGTGTCCCCAGTGCTGCCGTGGCCCTAAGTCAGGGGGGCAGGGGTGGTGGGGGGGTGCTCTTCTGTAGCCCCCTCGGGGTGACGGTGGGGACCCAGGAGGCCAGGATGCTTCCCAGTGCCTCCTACGCCCATCTCTCCTGGCCTGCAGACGTGATGCTGGGGGATTACCGGGGGAACAAAGTCGCCGTGAAGTGCATTAAAAACGACGCCACAGCGCAGGCCTTTCTGGCGGAGGCATCTGTCATGACGTGAGTGTCACCATCACCAGGGGAGGACAGCGGGAGGGAGGGTCACCTCTGCACCTCTGTCCCTGTGAGCAAGGGTGGGTGGTCCCTGATACTGCAGGGACCATGGGAGTACCCCTTCTCCTCAAAACCTTGCCCTGAGCCCTCCTACGCCATGCAGGCAGCTCCGACACAGCAACCTGGTGCAGCTCCTGGGGGTGATCGTGGAGGAGAAGAGTGGCCTTTACATCGTCACCGAGTACATGGCCAAGGTGAGACTCCCACCCTGGCCACCTGCCCTCCCATTCGGTCCCCTTTGCCCCCCCCACCAGAGTCCTGGGGCTTCACCCTGCCAGACCATGTGGGTCATCCCAGCTTGGGTGGCATCTCCATGGGGCCACCATGGTGATTGGAGGTGCCGTTCCCATTGCTGGCTCCAAGGGAGGGTTGGCATCTCCAGATCCTGCCCAAGGGAGATGCATCATCCACAGGTCCTGCCCCACAGGGGAAGGGGATATCGTCCCCTGGTTCTGCCCCATGAGGGAGGGACATCAACCCTCGGTCCTGCTGCATGTGGAAGGGACATCATCTCCGGGTCCTGAGGAGGTGGGAGGGGGCAGCGGGTGGGATGCTGACGCTGATGATGCCATCTCTATCCATCCGTTCATCCCTCCATCCAGGGCAGCCTAGTAGACTACCTGCGGTCACGTGGGCGGTCAGTCCTCGGGGCAGACTGCCTGCTGAAGTTCTCCTTGTAAGTACAGGACAAAGCCATGCCCACCACCCTGACCTGCACCCGCCCCTTGTTTTGGGGCTGCTCTGCCAACCCGCTTCTCCTCTCCACCCCACCCAGAGATGTTTGTGAAGCCATGGAGTACCTGGAAGCCAATAACTTTGTCCACCGGGACCTAGCAGCGAGGAACGTCCTGGTCTCAGAGGACAACATCGCGAAGGTCAGCGATTTCGGGCTGACCAAGGAAGCCTCCTCCACACAGGACACGGGGAAGCTGCCAGTCAAGTGGACAGCGCCAGAAGCACTTAGAGAAAAGGTGGGTGAGCAGAGGGGGGCCCCGGACTTCATGGATATGGAGGAGGCTGCGGGAAAGGGCACGTTCCGGGCTGCCCCGAATTTTCCATGCAGAGATGGTGTTTCAGTGCCACTTCCCACTGTCTGACCCCACAACGAGCTGCCCTGAGGGTGGGGAAGAACCGTTGCCCCCCATCCCTGCCTGAGCCTGCTCACAGGGCTTCTTTCCCCTCCCTCCAGAAATTCTCCACCAAGTCAGACGTGTGGAGCTTTGGGATCCTCCTCTGGGAAATCTACTCCTTCGGGCGAGTGCCTTATCCGAGAATTGTAAGTGAGCACCACCCCAGTGCCTCGGGGCTGGCTTTTGAGGGCGCTGAGTCCCTGTTTGCGGGGACATAACCCCCACCCTCACATCCTGATTCCCGCCCCTGTACCCCCAGCCCCTGAAGGACGTGGTGCCCCGCGTGGAGAAGGGCTATAAGATGGATGCTCCGGACGGTTGTCCGGCCGTCGTCTATGAGGTGATGAAGAAGTGCTGGACCCTGGACCCTGGCCACCGGCCGTCCTTCCACCAGCTCCGCGAACAGCTAGTGCATATCAAAGAGAAGGAGCTCTACCTGTGAGGGGGGGGCTCGCCCACCCCGGCAGCCGGGGGGGGACCCATGCTGGGGGTGGGACCGAGGTGTGGGCAGCCCCCCTGCCCAGCCCTGGCACCAGGAGGGAGCCCCGGGGGTATCCTCTCCGCCCCAGTCCCCCGGTTGCTTCCAAACTTCCAAATCTGTCAGTTTTTATTTTTATTTTCCAGGTTTGGGGTGGGTTGTTTTTTTTTTATTTTCCTCTCCCAGGCTCTATTTTTTTTATTTTTGTGGATTTTTTTTTGTTGTTGTTGTTTTTTTCTTAGTTTTGGGGGGGGCTTTGTTGGTGTTTTTGGGTTTTTTTTTATTATTTCAAGCAGGGCCCAGCTGAGCGCTGGGTGTTTTACTAAAGTACGAATCTTATTTTTTAATGTAATTAAAAGAAAAAAAAAAAAAAAGAAGATGGAGAGAGAGAGAGGAAGGTTGACAAAAGGAGAATAATAATAAATAAACCAATGAAATGGACACACAAAAAGGAAACCCCCAGCGACAGACGTGATGGTTGACGGGTTGACGCTGGACTCGCCGCCCCGGTCGGGAGAGCGTGGCCGCGTCCCCGCCAGATGCTTTTTTTATTTTTTGGGTTGTTTTGCTTTAAACTCGTTGCAATGTTTGCATGCTGTCTCCAGAGGCCTTTTTTTCCAGTCCTGTCCAGTGCTTTATTCTCATGTAATGCTACCAACTGTGAGATTAAAACTGTAATTAAAGAAAAAAACCATTCCATACGGACGCGGCACATCCCGCCTCGCTTGCCCCTCTGTCGCCGGCTCTGCTCCCTGGAGTCCTGGGTTCCCTTGGCAGGGTAAAAGCTGATGGTGGACCCCTCCATCTCTGCCCAGGGTCCCCACATAGGTGGGATGAGTAGCTTGAGCATCGCTTGGCTCCATCCTGCCCATGAGAACTGGTGAGGCTGTGACGGTGATGAAGCTGCCAAGTGATGCCAAAGCTCCTCTTTAATCCAGGCTTTACTTCCCGATGCTTGGAGCAGGCAGGGGAAAACCTGGGAATGCATTTTGGGGCCAATTCCTGGACCTCATGGACCTTGTTCCCTGCCCTGCTTATCTCAGCCATGGCGCTAAAGCCATTTGTACAGCAGGACCCCCATGTCCTGGACCCCTAATCCCAAAGGAGTTGTCCCCATGGAATCTCTGCTGCCTTTGAGGGAGTTGGGTGGAGGTGGTGTCTGGCACAGCAGGTTTATAATAGTTCCCTTCATCCATAGGGAATTATTCAGTGTTAAACAATGCTCAGAGCACATCGGCTTTGCTGCCTGCCTGCTTGGCAAGCCAGAGTCGGAAGCTCTCCATCTGGTTTGGACCAGGATTGAGACTGAGATTCCTCTTGAAGGGAGGTTGAAGGAAAAAATAGGGAGTGCTGGGACACAGGCACACAGGGATGTATGGGATGGAGGATGGAGCATGCATCCTGTGGAGGGAGATGTGCTTTTGACCCCCTTCCCCTTCGAGGGTGTCTGGATGTCTGGAGGGGACAGACAGTGATGTGATGGGCTTGACAGGGTTTCATTTCCCCTGGACTAACCCCCCTCCACTTGTCCCCGTCCCCCCGTTCCTCCCAGTGCTCTGGCAGGCCCCAGCCGGATAAGCAGCTTTACTTTTTGGGCTTATGAAGATTAAAGTCATTTACAGGCAAAGCCTGCAAGAAACGTGGCTTTGGGAATGGCGAGAAATACCGGGAACCTTCACATGGTGTGAGACATCAGGGAGAGCTCTGGTCCTGTCCCCTGCCATGTCCCCTCCATTTCCCTTGCCCTGGGTTACTCCTGGGGACAGACCCCTGCCAGCTATCCAAAAAAGGGGGAAAATCTAACCCAAAAATCATTTAGGCCTTTGATTTTCCTCCTCCAGACACTGCGGATTTCTGGCACTGCCTGTGCCACGGGGTCTTTGGGAGAATGTTTGGTGCGTCGGCACCCTCCAGGGTGTAGTTGGAGGATGCTGAAAGAGAACTGCTGGGAGAAACCCCATTCTTCACAGCTCATTAGAGAGTTTAATCCTGCCAAGCCCCTCCTGCCGCTACTGTCCGTGCCTCAGTTTCCCCACACAGAGCAGGTTGTTCCTGCCACCGGGTACTAAGTCTCCCTTGCTTTGAGCTGCTGCTTGGAGCTGCACAGCCTGGATCCCAGTAGGTGATTTCTCCCCAGGGATTTTGGGACTCTTTCCGTCAGTTGCGAACCCCTCAGCAGCCTGTGCAGCAGTGTGACCAGCGGGGACAGGCTGAGTGACACCCTGGGGCTCTCGGGTGCCGGCTGACATCATGTCCCCTTCCTCCTTCTCCTCCTCTTCCCATCAGCAAAGGGGTTGGCGTTGGGCCCAGTTGTGTCAGCTCCCATTGTGCCTCAAGTAGCCGGTGTGAATCATCCGCGGCAGCAACATGCATGGAGTTATTCCCACTGCCACTGCCGGGGCGTCCGTGCGATGGCACACATGGATCTTGCCTCCCCCTGCACCTGCACGACACGGTGTGCAAGAAGGGAACAGGGATGCAGGGTTTAAAAAGCTCTGGGCAATCCAGCCTTCGACTCTGGCGGCTCTCCCGCCTCTCTCCTCTGTGCCTCTGAGGGGGATCCCAGCTTGGGCTGGACCTTGGTATCCAAGATGGATCCGGATGGGGCTGGGGAGAGCTGGGATTTGGTGTGAGGAACCTGCAGGGTGTGAAAGGACCAGCTTCAAAGTCACCACATGCTTTGCTTTTCCATCAACTGCCTCCCTGGCACAGACTCAGGGGGTCACCCTGGGGGTCACCCTTGGACAAAGCATCCCTTCCAGCACCAACGCTGGCTCCCTGTGCTCCCAGCAGATATCCTCTCTCTTCTCCATCAGGGCTCTTTCCATGAACTTTGTCTCTTCCCCGTGTCCCCACATCCTGCCTGCCTTCTCCTCATTACCCCCAGAGCTGCAGGGAGCCTTCCTCTCCCTAAACAAGCAAAAATCTCAATCTCCCTTCAAAGGAAGCCAATTCCAGCTGCAGCAGCCGCTTACTTCACATTTCCCAGGGTCCCAAAGCCCCCAACCCAAGAGGAGGGGGTGCAACGTGCCCCCCACTGTTTAATTCCCTCAGTGCTGCTTGGAGCCAATTACCAGCTCTAATTATGGTCCTTCTGTTCCAACCTTGGAGCACGGGCTTCCCAACCCCTGGCATCCCTCTCCAGCATCTGTGCGCTGCCGGCATCTCCTCCCCCTCTGCGATCCACTTTATCACAAGGACTATTTTTAGCATGACGTACAAAGCCATTCCCATCACCGTTCCACGTCGTTCACCTCTTTAGCCTCTCTCTCTCTCTATCTGTTTTTTTTTTTTTTATCTTCTGAGCACTCCAGGAAATGAAGGCAAGGCTGGGAAGATCCCCCGTGGGAATGCTGTGTGCGTGTGTGGCCGTGTGTGTGTGTTTCAGCTGGCGTGTGCCTTTGCTCCAGGCTTGCTCTCCACCACCGGCACGAAGCAGCACATGGTCTCCCCATGTGCCTGTTTACATGCTCTGTATGTCTGTCCAGCTGGATTTGTGTCACCGCTCGGTGCAGACACTGCCGTGGGAGCCCCCCTCCTACATCCCAACCACCTCCCTCCTCTTCCTCACCCCCCACGGCATCCCTCCTCCCGGCAGGATTGGCAACCACCCGGCTCTCTGCTGTGACATGCTTCCCCTCCTCTTCTGCCAAAGCACTCATGGCACCCCTAAACACCCCGTCCCCTGGGACAGGGGCTGTATGTCCCGTATGATAGGACCATTCCCACCCCAAACCTCCCAAAACCCAGCAATGATGAGTCTGGGCAGCCCCATGCTCGCTGACACGACAGTGAGACCAGGGGATTGTGAGGGAATTGGGGGGACATCCCAGCAGCATCCCTGCTCCTGGCTTTCTCTCCCAGGGACCGTCCGGGGGCTCCCAGGGGATGCTCTGCCAGGGCAGGCAGAGGGTGAGGACATGGGCACACTGAGATTTTTTTCATCCTTTGCTGATGTCAACAGATTTTGGGAACTTAAAGGCTTGGTTCTATAGGAGTGGGAAGGCTTTCCATGGGAACAGCCTCCCTAGGTCAGGAAAAGGCAGCTTTGGTTTCATTTCCATACCAAGATGCCTGCTGCACTGCTGTCTATTCTCCTCAGCAAAAGCAAAGTCCAGCTTTATGGAATTCTGTTCAAGTAACACGCCAGGAATTCATTTTATTTGGTAGTTTACAACACCTTTATCCTAAACTTTCTTTTTTCCCTCTGTCAGTGGCACGGTAGCACTTTGATCCCAGTAAGGGATCTCCTAGAAGGAATCCCACAGCCCTCTGAAGGGATGTTTTGCTCAAGACCTTGAACTGTTGGGAGCTGGTGGTCCATGACAGCACTGGAAACATCTGGATAGATGTCACCATGCATAATCCCTGTGCCTAGAGCAACAAGGGGCACAACAGGGTACCCCTGTCCCCATCCCTTTGGAGCAACCCCATCAGCAGGTGGGAAGAGAGCAGGTGACTCTGCCCCTGCCCCCGGGGTCAGGGCTGAGAGCAGTGGTCCCTGTGGTGGCAGTGCCTGTCGCCATCACCAGAAGTGACAATCAGCTGCCGAGCACTGAAGTGACTTCTCCTGGCAGCAGGCTGCCTGTTCTCTTTGGAAATGCCTTCTCATTTCCCCCCGCCCCCCCTTACGCTCCAGCACACACGTATGTAGCTCTCCAGGATTCCTTCACCTGCTCAGGGTCATCAAAGGTTTAAACCTTTATGTTTCCTGGATTTCAGGCTGCCAAGGATCAGATAGGCCTTTTGATGGCTGTATTGCCCAGGCACCGGAGCTTAAGGTCACCAAGCCTTCCCCTCCCCTCTACAATCTGTGGGATCACTCCAGGAACCAGCCACTCCAGCACCATTCAGGGATCTCTGGAGCATCATATAAAACCCTGGCTGTGGTAATTGTGCCTTTAAAGCCAATTATGTGGAAAGAAGAGCTGGAACGATCCCTCTCACCATGGCAGAGAGAACTGCTTGCATCCAATTTAAATCAGGTGTCAACGCTGAGAAAGGATCCTCTTAACTTCCACCAGCTTGTCTGAGGCTGCGATGGGGGGATGTCTCATCTCCCTCCCGTCTAATCCATGGAGATGTGTGATATAGCATAAGCTAATATAATAGGTCATGCAAGGATTTACATCTCATTACGACAGGTTAGAGTCCTGTGAGGATGGATGACTCATCCTTACTTGAATATATTTCAGGGATAAGAAACAGTTCAGCTGCCCAAGGAAAAGCAAATGGGGAAATCAGCTACCTTGAAGCATCATTTGCCAGCTCATTGAACCCTCCTGATTGTCCTCTCATCTCTACCTCCGGGTGGGACACTGTCCTCTCTGAGAAAAGGCAAAGGGATGGGAGAGATACAAAACTTTCCTTTGCCTTTCGCTCCATCCCTAAAAAACCTGGGCTGCGAGAGGCTGCAAAACTCAACCTCGTGATCCTCCCCTCCCCGTGGGGGGCATCCATCTCCTGGTGAGCGAGCATCCCAAGGGACCAGATCCAAAGCGCTGCCAGGAACGGCATGCTCATTTTCACCTAGTTGCCTTGGCCAAGCATTTCTGCTCATCAGGAGCTGTTTGCTGTTAGTTCCTCAGACAGGGAGGCTCCGTGGGAGCTGACCCGTCTAATCCAGCTGGAAAAAATCGGTCCTGACTTCCAGTCTCTTATTGTTAATGGATGCTCAGAGAGAAATCTGGAGTGAGCAAAGCTCCCAGGACCAGCCACATCCGAAGTCTGCTCTGCACCCACCCAAGGCTCAGACCTGCCCAGCACTCACGGACACAACCAGGGATGTTTTTCCTTCTCCCTGTCCCTCTTTTCACCCAGACTGACAGCTGGAACATGACCATGCTGTTGGCAATGGGACATTGGCTCCCAGACTATTTTTAAGCAGGCTGTGGCAGATCATTGTGGGTTAAAATTCATTTTCCATGGGGAAATGCTCAGGGGGAGCTGCAGATTGGTGTAAAAAGTGAAAGCCATCACTCCAAACAGTTGTGAGGACTCCTGAGCTGCCAGCTCAGGGAGAGCAGCAGCCACAGGGGCACCTGCGTGGTGGGGGATGTTGTGGGTGACGCTGGAGTTGTGCCAAATGGCATCCCATCCCAGTGGCAATTTGCACATTTGGATGAACTCAAGGGAACTGCTGGCATCATTCAAGGGTCTCTGCTCTGCCACGAGAGCCTTTGCCAGGACAAGAAGTCCCCTTTTGTCACCTCTGAAAGGGTGTTCCTATCCTTAACAGCAGCAGTCACTGCCGAACTGCTGACCAGATTATTATACAAGGAAAATACATTATTTCTTGTGGGGGAGCCCAGCTGGCCCTGGGCTCTCTGTAAGCTAGGATACTGAAGATGGAACTTTACACCTGGCA
>JAYRBT010000018.1:20913212-20936377 GCA_036023395.1 Myiotriccus ornatus | reverse complement strand
TGTCCAATCATGAGTTGTTATGTTTATGCCAGACCAATAGTGCATGTACATGTGTGACACCCAGAAGTGTATATAAGGAAGCACTGTTGTAATAAAGGGGGCTGGTATCCCTGGTCACCGTGTCGTCCTTCCCGCCGCCGACCCGACAACAACATTTCTTAATCTCTATTCCTTTTAAGATATAATTTTCCCTTGTACAGGAAGGAATGGGGGGATACGGGCCGATTCCCTCTCCCTCTGTCACTTTGTTCTATCACTTCACAGCTGTTCCATCATTTTAATCTGCAGAGATTGTCTTTAGATTTCAGAAATGAAATTATTTCCTGCAGGCTGGGACTGGGTTTTGGATCTGTGCTCATTTTTCATGAGCAGAGAAGAAAAAAGGGAGAAATGTCTGTTAAAGCCAGGCTGGCCATCTGGAAACGTTGCTGATGTCATTAATTGCTCACTCCCCAAGGTCTGGAATATGCCTGAAGTCAAAGGGAAGAGCAGGAGTGAGAGTGGGGATGGAGAGACTGAGGGAATGCTGCAACAAAACCAGTGCCTGCTCCATCCTCCTGATTTAGGTGATTGATGAACGCAAGGGTGTCTGGATTGTGGAAACAGAGCAGCTTTAATACCAATTAATATTATAAAATCATGAAATCATAGAATCACAGAATGGTTTAGGTCAGAAGAGACCTTAAAACAGATCTTGTTCCAATCCCCTGCCATGGGCACGGACACCTTCCACTAGACCAAACCCTGTCCAGCGTGGCCTTGAACACTTTCAGAGATGGGAATACTTCCTTGGATATCCTTAACGGGAAAAAGGGGAGGGAGCATCTCGAGCCAGCCCTTAGACAGACGAGCAAACCGTTGTGACTGGTGCATGGTACATACAGCTTGTACTGAGTGTCAAGCTCGGCTTTTCCTCCCGCCAGACCGAAGGATGGGGAGTGGAGTGAGAAAGAGGCACTTTGGCGGGTTTGCTTCTCGGTGGGATGAAGCAGCCGGGAATCACGGAGTGGAGCGTGTCCCGGGGGCTCGTCGCCCCCGCCGTGGCTCCATCCACCCCCCAGTGCCCCTGGGGGGACTCTGGGGGCTCCTTCTTCCCGCGGGAGTGGCGGGACTCTCGGTGCCCCCGGCGTGGGTCGGGACGGCGGCAGCTCCGCCCGGCGGAGGGCGGCGGGGCCGGGCGGGAGGCGGTGCCGCCGCCGCCGTGCGAGGACACACACACCGGAGCTGTGCGAGCCCCGGTGCTGCAGCGCCCGCCGCTCCGCTCTGCTCCGTTCCCTGCCGGGACTGGCCCCGCCATGGGCGACGGGGCAGCGCGGCCCCGCTGAGCCCCGGACACCGCGGCACCCCGGCAACTCCAGCACCCCGAACATCCCGGGAACTCGGTACTCCGGCAGCCCTGCAGCTCCTCTCCTCTGACCCCGGCATCCCCGGAGCTCGGGACTCCTCTGCCCAGGGAACTCACATCCACAGCACCCCAGCTCCCCGGGAACTCCGGTCCGCTGACCCCAGCTCCTCCATCACTCGGTACTCCAGCATCCCGGGAACCCGGTACTCCACCGCCCCGGGAACTCCGCTGCGCTGACCCCGGCTCCCCGGGAATTCGGTACTCCGTCGTCCCGGGAATTCATCTGCGCTGACCCCTGCTCCTCCATAACCCCGTGCCCCAGCTCCCTGGGAACTCAGCTCCCTTGTCCCTGGGTCCTCCACTACCCAGTACCCTGGCAACCCGGGAATTCAGTACTCCGCCACCCCGGGAACTCGGCTCCGCTGATCCCGGCTCCCGGGGAACTCAGTACTCCGTCCTCCCGGGGAATTCATCTCCACTGACCCCATCTCCTCCACAACCCCGTACCACAGTTCCATGGGGAGCCAGCTCTGCTGACCCTGGCTCCTCCATAACCCGGTACCCCAGCTGCGTGGGCACAGTACTCAGCTCCCCTGGAACTCATCTCTGCTGACCCCAACCCCTCCACAACCAGGTATACCGTCTCCCCAGGAGCTCCCATCCACAGCACTCCGGCTTCCCGTAACTCCCTACTCCCAGCACCGACTATACCCTGGTTCCCTGGCGCTCCAGCTCTCTCTTAGCCCCGTTCCTCGGGCTCCCATAACTCTGCATCCCCATCTTCCCTACTCCTTGTGCCCCGGAGCCCCCAGCTAACCCCGGTTCTCCCAGCTCCACAGCCGCTGTGCCCACCGGCTCCCCGGCCCCCGGGCTCCCGGGCCCCCCGAAACCGAGGCCATGGCGTTCATGGTGAAGAGCATGGTGGGGGGGCAGCTGAAGAACCTGACGGGAGGCCTCGGCGGAGAGGAGAAGAGCGAGGGCGAGAAGTCTCCGGCCGAGGCACAGGGCATGACCCGTGAGGAGTATGAGGAGTATCAACGGCAGCTGGTGGAGGAGAAGTGAGTGCGACTGGCACAGGGATGGGCTGGACCCTCAGGGTCCCTGAGGGAAGGGGGTGTTCCTGCTGCAGTCCCCTGTCCCAGACATGGGAGCTGGGGAGAGCCAGTACTGGGGACAGCAGGACTGTGAGGGAGTTTAATGAGCCCCCTAATCCCTTAATCCTCTTCCTTGCCCGGGAGATGGGATTGTTTTCTCCTTTCAGGCTGTGCTGGGGGGAGGAAATTGTGGGGGACTTTTCAGAGACAATGGGAGATACTGAGGTTGGGGGGATGTGCAAACCCAAGGATGGGGGGCCCAGGCTGTTGGTACCAGCCCTGTGTGGTCCGCAGGATGGAGAGAGATGCCCAGTTTGCCCAGCGCAAGGCAGAGAGAGCCACGGTCAGATCCCACTTCCGAGACAAGTACAGGCTTCCCAAGGTATGGCTGTGCTGGAAATAGTGGGGGAGGAGGGAGGGGGAGACTTGGGGTGTCAAAGCCCAAATGCCAAACATCCTTCTCCCCAGATTTTGGCCCCTTTCCATCACCCCTAAACATCGCAGACCACCAGACCCTGACTTGATCCCCCTCTGCCCCGCTTTTGTCCCCTAAATCCAGTTGGATGAGGGAAAGCCACCTTCACCCCAGACTCCCTGGAGCTGGGAGCGGAGCCAGGGTTACACTTTCCTGGCTGGATTAGCCAGCTTCTCTCCCCAGATTATTTGGCAAATGTCTCCCGCCTGGACTCCAATTTTAGAATTTCTGCCCAGTGAACAATTCACTAAAAACAACATAATCAAGGGAAAATTCAACCATTCTTAGAATTACTACAAGCTCTTCTCCCTCCAAACCCACCCTTTATTCAGGAAGAGTCTCTCAGCGGTGAATACTCCAAATTGGAGCCGGGCTAATATTAGTTCTGAAAGGTCGGCTAAGCCAAGTGAGATTGTTCTGATTGTTTGGTGTTATTCAGCCAGCCTGGATTCCCACCCCCCTGCTTCCCACCACCCTTTTATCACCAGGAAATAAACAGCGAGAGAGTTTCTTTTTCCTCCTACCAAAAGCCAGAAAAGGCAGAGAAAGAAAAGATGGAGATTTTTTCATTCTCCAGGGAAAATAGGGATTTGTTTGGAGCTGGCCCCACAGTCCTTTCTCTGTTTTCTCGTGCTTGAAATGTCCCTTCTCATCTTTTGACAAGTTTCTTCTGCTTATTCCTGATCCCGCTTGGCAGCTGGGCTGCCTCATCCAGAGTCTCCCCATGGCTCCTGGCGCAGAGCTGATCCCGATCGCCGGTGGGAGCAGTTGTTAGGCATACGTGTAGCTTAATTAGGTGCCTAACCCCCCACAGTGCATGCTGAAAACCAGTTTATACTGGTGCTGTGCATGAGTTTTCATCTCAGCTCTTGCTGTGAGCACCCAGGCTCGGCTCAGCTATGTCCCCTCTGGATCAGCATCCCACCCTCAGCTCCAGGGACCTTCCCACACAGACCTTAAAATAGGAGGACAGCCCAAAGCCCCTGCTGTGACAGGTCCCTGCACATGCTTCCAGAAGCCCCCTTACCACTGTGACATCCCCCCTCCTGATTCTCTCCCGGCCCGTTTCAGAATGAAACGGATGACAACCAGATCCAGCTGGTAGGAGGTGATGTGGAGCTGCCCAAAGAGCTGGCCAAGATGATCGAGCAGGACAACGAGGAGGAGGAAGAGAAGAACTCGGTTATTGGCCAGCTCAGCAACATCCAGAACCTGGACCTTGATTCCTTGAAGGACAAAGCTTCGGCCACGCTAGAGGACCTGAAGCAGTCGGCGGAAAAATGCGCCGTGATGTGAGGGGGCTGAGCCCCCCTCGCCGCCGGTGCGACAGTGGGGGAGCAGGGAGGGGATGCAGAGAAGGGTCTGGCGGGGGCTGCTGCCAGCGGCGGGGACCCCACCAATGTTGTCACCCTTGCCGTGTGTCACTCGGGTCCTCCTGAACCGTGTGACCCCTTGAGTCCCGGACCCAGATGTTCCTGCTGTGTGGTATTTGTTTTGTTCTCTGGTCTGAGGTTTAGGGCAAAGAGCCAGCATGTCCCCCTGTACCCCAATGCCTCCTCCCGTGCTCCCGGCAGTGGGTGTCTCCGTAGCCAGAGCCAGGGCAGTAGCAAGGAAGGAAAATGACCTTGGAGTGTTATTGGCCCATAGTGCAGGGAGGACCACGTGTGGTGGCCATATGCCGTGTCTCTGCCTCCACATTTCCACCCAACCTCCTAGAAATGACTGGGAGGCTCCAATTCGCTTCGCAAGGACGAGGCATGGTGCGGAACACCCTCCTTCCCTGCATCCCGTACCCATCACATGAGAAATAATATCCCGTCCGTGCAAGGCACACCAACCCCTCTGCCCTTCAGGGCTCCTCTAAAGGAGCCAGCCAGGAAGGACCTGCTATACAACCTGCTATATGATCCCATTTATCCCTGTGGGAAGGGGGGTGTTGAGGACCAGAAGGCTGAAGCCTGAATTAACACCAGAGAGGAATAAAACTCCTCCCTGGTGCTCAGCTGAGCCCACACCAGCCCTTCCCCGGAGCATTGGTGTACACCATCCGTCTCCTGGGATGGGATCCACTTCTGTCCTTGTTCCTTCCACGAGAA
Source organism: Myiotriccus ornatus (assembly GCA_036023395.1). Classification (NCBI taxonomy): domain Eukaryota; kingdom Metazoa; phylum Chordata; class Aves; order Passeriformes; family Tyrannidae; genus Myiotriccus; species Myiotriccus ornatus. The sequence goes on along the minus strand of JAYRBT010000018.1, from coordinate 20,931,367 downwards.
GAACAAAGTGATAAGGAAAAATCTCCTTGTCCTCCCCCCTCATCGTGCTGTAGCTGTGTGCTGTGCTCAGTTGAGTGTCCCTCCACCTCCTGTGCTCTCCCCATGCCATGGTACTGTTATAACCGCTGGAATAAATACCAGGAGATGTCTATGCATTTATTTTTCTCCTCAAGCTCTATTTTCCTGATCAAGGTTTTGGCGTACCCCTTTACAGAGCAAGGATGGGAGCTCGAGGGAGAAGCATGCCAAAGAGAGCATTGTTTCTGGTTGCCATCACATTTGGGACGAAAGGGATGCTACAAGTGGATTGTTGTTGGCAGTTGGGTTTAAAAGCAAACAAAATTCCCATTTTTTCACAGGTTTTTGGCTATTTTAATATAAAACCTTCAGAACACTCAGTCGGACACTGTGGGATGTCTGCAGAGCTGCTCCGAGCAAGGACACATCTCTGCAGGGATGAGCCCGTGATAAGCATAGGTGTGACTCCCAGCTGAAACAGCTCCAGACAGATGGTATCCCGGCAGGCAGTGGGCTCCTGTGGCGAGACTTCCTAGAAAAACTTGGCATGAGCTAGGAATTTATCACTCCAAATCCCAAGGGAGCTGATTAACTGCACTTTGATTTCATGGGGGAGGTGGGTCATCCAGGAAAACACAGGAGAGGGTGCTAGAAAGCTGAGATTGTTATTATTATTAATCATCATCATTATTGTTATTATTATTAATATTATTAAGGATGCTGGATCAGGACATGGCTGGGGTTGCTGGACCAAGAGATTCCTTTCTGCCCCCCAGCTCCCTGTTAAGACTGTGCCAGGGCCAGGTAATTCTGGGAAACTCCTGGTCTCCATCCCTGAGAGGACAGAGAAAAGCAGCTCAGGTGTGATGCTCTGGCTGTGAGAACATACCTCCTCATGAACCTCCAGCCCCAAGGACCAGGAGACCTGCCAGCAGTTCTGGGGACGTCTGCCCCCAGGGATCCCAAATCCAGCCCCACACAGCAGTGGGAGCTGGGGAAAAATGAGAGGGAAGATTGGCAGGAGTAGCTTTAGCTCTGAAAGGAGATCATACCTGATGAGGATCAGCCCAAGCTGATCTAATCCCCCACCAGGAAAGGGATAGCAGAAAGCAGGCACGGACTGAGCTGAGCCCTTGGTGTTTAAATCCCAGGCTGATGGCGAGGCACGATCAATAAGCATCACACGGGAGAGCAGGATCCCCACCAGAGCAGGCAGTGATGGGGCTGGGGGATGCAGGTTTTCGGTTCATCCTGCTCAAAACCAGCCAGGATCCTCTCCTCCACCTTTTCCTCTGCCCCCCTTCCCCTCTCCTCCCTTCCCGACCCTTCAAGCCCTGCTCCGTGCTCTCCCCCGGCCCACGTGCCGCCACGCAAAGGCCGCGTGAAGCTCAGTGGGTTTATTTTAGGAGGCACCATGACCCCCAGGCATGTGAAAAGCAAAGCAGCACACGCTCCCCCCCTGCCTGGCTCTGCGAGACGTGTTAAGCTTCAGTAAAGCGTTCCCAGCAAAGCATTCAAAGCACCGGGAGCTCTGAGGATGCTCCGATCCTGCATCCCTGCTCCCGTGGCTGGATCGCTGCCTGTACCGGGGCGGAGAGGTTGAGATGGAGGGAGAGGAGTTTGGGATGGTGGGAGCAGGGGCAGGCCTTCTCCTTGCAGGTCAAGAGATGCATCCCAGCTTCCAGTGTTCCCTGCCACCAGATCCCTGAGCATCCCTGCAGCCAAATATCCTGGCTGCCTCTATGCCATACAACTGCTCCAGGCATCAACACACAGACTAAAAAACTTAAAGAATTAGTGTGGATTAAAGCAGAAAATGTACTTTTTCTCTTCTACACTCCCTATATAATTCCCTCACCTATGGTGCCGGGATTGCGATGGGATTTGTCCAACTGAGCCCTTGCTGGCTGCTGAAGGATGCTGGCAGCAGGAAATTCTGTTGATAAAATAAATTTTACTGATCAAATAACATGAATTTTATTGAAAGAACTCCTGTTCTTCTGCATCAGACTTTTCCTTACCTGGCCACAGGATCTTCCTCCTTCCCGCTGCGGAGCCTGGGATGAACAAGTGGTTTCCCCAATGGATTAAGAGTTAAATGAGCAATTGTTAAAGTGCGGAAACAATTGAGCCACCATGGAAGGCTGGGGAAATCTTCCTTCTTTTTGCAGGCAATTAAACTTCCCTGTGAGCTGCTGAGGGAAGGGATGGCCCCATCCATCCAACTGCTGCTGGTCCAGCTAGCGGGATTAACCCAGATTAAAGATCCCTGGGAAAACCCAGGGTTGGTTCCACACACTGACCCAGCTCTCCCCAACCCACTGAGTATCTGAACTCACATCAACCCACAGGGTGGCACCACGAGTGTGACGGCCCATCTGCCACCCGTGTGTCCCTCTTTGGGTGACAATCTGGCCCCGAGAGCCACCCCATGAGGTTTGCCCTTTCGGAGAGCTGGATGACGGAATGGATGGGACCAGAGCACGGCAGCGCTTGCTCCTCCCTGTGAAGCTGAAGCCATGCTGAGTGACAGAGGCCACACTGCGGGGCTGGGGACTGCTCGCTTCCTGCCACTTCCCCTCCAGTCCGAGCAGTGACATTTGGGTAGCGCTCCGCCGAAAAGCCCCGATGCAGAAGAGACTCACATCCACCCCGACACAAAGCCAGGGTACCCCAAGCTCCATCACCCCGGGGGGAGCACCCGGAGCCTCGTCCTGCTTCCAAAGGCTCCGGAATCAGCCGCGCATAAAGGCAGATGCGATTATCCGCGCCGGCTGCCGCAGCCAGCCGGTGCAGACATCCCCAGCGGCTCTGTGCTAGCCCCAGGACTGGGGGGGGACACGGGGGTTGGAAAGCTCTTTAAAGCCTTGGGATATAATCTCTGCTCAGAATAATAAAAACATATAAAAACGCCTTGTCGCATCTGCCCAGGAAGCTCTTCACCGGCTTGGGCACGGAGCAGCCAGCACAGGGGCAGGATCTGGGGAGAAGGCTGCCTGAGGAAGAGCTTGGCTGGGGTCGTGGCTCAGAATATCCTTAGAACCCCCAAAAAACACGCCCCATCAATTGCTCCAGCCCTTCTGCCTTCCCTCCCAGCCCAGCCCAGTCCTTCTTCACCCGCCACAAAAATCTATTGGAGAAAACAAGATTTTACGTAACAGCTCGTGTCGTTCTGTTCTGTGTTTTCCATGCACACAAAAAATAAAAAGATGGGAAGTGAAAACAAGGTCAAACCTTGCTTTGGCTGCCTCGTGTCCCCAGGGAGCATGGGGAAGGAGGGCATCACTGGAGCAGAGGAGGGGACACCCTGGCTCTGCTCCTGGGGGACAGGGATGAGGGTCCCCAGCCTTCCTCGATGGCTCCAGGATCCCATGCTGGCTCTGGGTCCTGGGCTTGGCTGGAGACCCTCTTAGTGCTCAAATCACAAACCTGAGAGCAGAGAAAGTGGAGAAACCAAAATCAGCATTTATTAAAGACAATAAATTACATTCCCTTGAGATACAGTAGATTTTGAGAAAAGTCCCTTGTTTTGCAAGACAGGCGGACCTCAGCACCCCTGACAAGTGACTGCTGGAAATATGGTTTGTACCTTGGGGTTGTCAGAGCCCTAAGGAGAGGAGTAGAGCATGCAGGATGCCGAGGATGTCTGTCCCTGAAGGTGGTTGATTCCTGCTCATGTCTGACTCAGTCAGACCCTTGCTAAACACTGCTCACACACATGACAATGATGATGCAGTCAGTACCTGCCAGACTCCAGGTTTAGAAACAAAAAGCCTCATTCCCAATACTCCAGCAGTGAGAGGGAGGGCTGGGACAGTGCAAAGGGGTGCTGGAGGTTGGATGAGCCATAGTGGGTCCAGAGGTAGAATGCTGGGTGAGGAAGGCACAGCAGAGCACCCCTGACCGCCCTGAGCTCCTGGCTGGGATCCGTGGACCTGGGCTGTGCAGACGCTCCCCCAGAATTTGGGAGGTGGAAGAAACACCCAGCCAAAAAATCAGGGTGTATATTCTGCTGGAGCCCAGTGCCAGGATAAAAATACCCATCCCGTGGCAGCCAGCGGAGGGAATTAGAGTGGAATAACCCGCCCGTCGTGGAAGGGGAGGCTGCAGCAGCAGACGGTCGAGGCAGGGCTAGGAGGGAAATGAGCCCAGTGCCTGGGAGAGGAGGCAGATGGCCCTGTGGACCCCCTGGGGATGGGAGCCCGAGGGTGACTTCCGAGGTGTTACCCTGATGCGGCGGGGACGGAAGCCTCATCTTTCCGACGGCATCTCTGCACAGGGCAGTGAGCAGCATCCACTGGCCGGCTCCTGGGAATCACTGCAAGGTACAGGCTGTGCCGGGGGACAGAGGGGACTCACCTGGCTGCACACACCACTGTCACCCTGTCCAGGGAGGCTCCCAGACCTGGATGATGCCATGCTAGGGGCTGGGGATGATGGTGTGCGGGGTCGGGATCACCCATGGGCAGGGATATCCCCATGGCTGTGGCAGCTGGAGGGATATTCCCCGCCAAGTCCCCTCTGAAAAGGGGGACTCACCGCTCCGGATGGGCTCTGCCAGTGCCTCCTTGCCCATGGACTGTGCCTGCCGCATCTGCCAAGAGAGAGGAGAGTTTCCTGGCCTGCATCCCCGCTCAGCTCCAGCTTCACACCAATCAACCGTACCTTGATCTGATCCTTCAGGCACTCAGCTCGGGCCATCAGCATCTGGATCTGGCAGAGAGAGAGGGATGACACGGTCTCTTTGGAGCCAGGTCAAGGGAGACAGGTGGGTGTCCCATGGCTGGCACTCACCTCCGCATGGAGCAGCTCCCGTCGCCGCCCTGCTGGCTCCGCTGCAGAGGAAAGAGGGACATGCCATGGGATGAGGCATGGGAGCATGGTCCATCCCTGCCTCCAGCCCCCACCACAGCCCCAACTCACCAGCCAGGAGGAGCAGCAGCTCCCCCAGACTCTGCTGGTACAGTTCGAGGGTGTCACCATCATCCCTGCCTTCGTCCTCCTGCAAGAGATCCCAGAAGCTGGCTGCAGCTGGGGGAATCCATCAGCTCCCTCTCCACCAGGTTTGCTCCTTCCCCTTCCACTTGAGGGAAGAGGGTACCCCCACACCCACCCCTCACCTTGGCCATGGCAGCTGAAGCCATTTCCAGTGCTGCGCAGAGCCGAGGCTTGTCCTTGGCCATCTCTGCAAGGAGACATGGCAATGGGGATTGCCCAAAACATTCACCTTTAAGCCCAAAACCCCACCAGTGCCCCCTGACCACTCCAGCACTGGGGGATCCACAAAAATCCACCACCTTTAAGGAGCTCTCTGGACGTGTTCCCTTTCTCCAGTAGGTTCTTGTTGCTGGAGGTGACCAAAGCCTTCAGCTCCTCTGCTCGGGAGATGTACTGCCCCATCTATGCACATTTGGGGGGTGAGGGGATGTCATGGGTGACAGAGGATGGGGGTGCAGCCCCCTACCTTCCCAGGGGTTTTTGGCTCACCTTGGCCCGGATGGCTTCTTTCCGACGCGCATCACTTTCATCTGCGGGGGAAGGCGACCAAACACTGGGGTGGGTGGGCTGAAAACCGGCCTCTCCCGGGGTGCTGCCCCCCAAAACACACTCAGGGCACACACAGCCCCTAAGGGGGACTCACAGTACAGCGCTGGCACAAAATACTCAAGGGCTTTGCAGTAGAGGGAGAGGGCGGCGTTGGCATCCCTCTCTTGATCCTTCTTCACTGCCTCCACCACCAGGTCAGTCTGGGGGACACAAGGCGGGGCTCAGGGATCAGCCCCCCACATTCCCAGGGTGCAGCCCCCCAGCTCCCTGCTCACCGCCTTGCCCAGGCTCTCAGGGCCAGGGACGTGCTCCATGTCCACAAAGGGGTGGGCAAAGAAGCGCTCAAAGGAGATGCGCTTCAGAGGGTCCCTCTCCAAGAGTTGTCCCAAGAGATCCCGGCATTCTGGGGAGAGCTGGGGTCGGCTGGGAAGCTGGGGAGGGAAGGGGCTGAGACCACTGACCACTGTGAGAACCCATCCCATCCCATCCCATCCCACCCCACACTACCTTCACAACCTGGTCACTGCGAATCTTCTCCTCCAGCTTGGCAAAGGAGCGGGAAGCAAAGGGCGGCTCCCCAAAAAGTGCTTCTGCAGGAGGAGAACGAGAATTGGGGGGAGATGGAGAGGGAGGAACCTGCCCTGAGGGGACCCCCGGGGAGATAAAAGCCAAAGCCCACCGTAAAGGATGACGCCCACCGACCACAGGTCCACGCGGGCATCGTACTGCTGGCGACACACCATCTCGGGGGCCATGTAGAGGGGGGAGCCCCGCAGGACGTGCTCCTCATCCCATGGCGACATGTACTGCGCAAAGCCGAAATCTGGCAGGGAAAGAGCTCGTGGAGGGACAAGGAGAAAGAATTCTCCCCCACCAGACCCTCCCAGGGAGCTGCTCTGACCTGCCAGCTTCAGCTGGGGGTTCTCCGGAGCGCTCAGGAGGATGTTCTGCGGCTTGAGGTCCAGGTGGGAGATGCTGCGGTCGTGGAGGAACTTCAGGGCGCAGGCTGGGCAGGTGCATGGGCACATGGCAGTGTGGCCTTAATCCCCAAAACCCCTGGGGAGGGTCCCCAACAGAGCCAGTATGGGAACCAGGCAGCGTGTCCTTACCGAGCTGCTGCAGGAAGATGCGTGCCACCTTCTCAGGGAGGATCCTGCGCATCCGGATGAAGCGGGAGAGGTCGCCCCCAGCGCAGAACTCCATGATCAGATAGATGTGCTCACTGTCCCACTGCAAGGCAATAAGACCCCATCATGCCACACCAACAAGTTCCACCCACACAGCTTCGCCTGGACCAGTTTGCCCAGTTGCTGCCACCAAGCCACAGTGATACAACCTTGGGAAGCTGGGATGGACCAAAGCCAGAGTAGTTTTGGCTCAGAGCGTGCCCCAGGCAGCCCCCAGCCCACCTGGAAGTCCTTGAGCTCCACGATGTGTGGGTGGCGGATGGTCTTGAGGATCTCGATCTCTTTCAGCAGGTTCTCCACGGACTCCCGGTTCAGACTCCTCCTGCTCACACACTTGATGGCTACCACTTCACGCACGTTCCTCTGCCAAGGACGGGGGGAACCCTGCAGCCCTCCACCCAAACAGCCATCCTGGGGTGCTCCCCCGCTCTGCCGGAGGGGGAGGGAAGGAACCCTTGCAAGGGGGCTGCAGGTCTCAGGCTGGGGCTATAGAGGATGTTCCCCGTGTGGAGGGACGGAAAAGGGGGGGCTCCCACGGGAGTGGCGGGGCAGATTGAGGGGCAGGAGGGGGACCCCCGCGGCGGGCCAGGCCCTACCTTCCTGAAGGCCTTATAGACGGTGGCGTAGGTGCCGGAGCCAAGGCGCTCGGTAAGGATGAACTCGTCCAAGCGCGGCGGGGCCCAGCCGGCCCCGGCCATGGTCCCTCCGGACCCGGCACACGGGGCCCGGGAGCCCCTTCCGCCTTCCCGGGGAGCCACGGCCTCGGGCACGCCCCCGCCCCGCCCCGGAGTGTCACCCACGGTCCCCGCCCCGACAGTGTCACCCACCGTCCCGGCCACTCCCCGACAGTGTCACCCGCGGTCCCCGCCCCGACAGTGTCACTCACTATGCCGGCCTCTCCCCGACAGTGTCACGCACGGTCCCCGCCCCGACAGTGTCACGCACTTGTCCCGCCCCCGCCCGCCCACCTTGGCCGCGCCCCCCACCCAGCCACGGCCCCGGCTCCGCTCCGGACCGCGCCCCCCACCCGCAGGCAGGAGGGGCGTCGTCTTTGGACCACATATACATTTTATTATTAATAATTTTTCAAACATTAAAAGGTCAGACGCGGGGGGAAAAAAAAGAAAAAAAACCCCAACAATAATACATGAGGAAAAAGGTGTAAAAATGCTGATTTCTGGGTTCCAGCCCCCTCCGGCCCCACACCAGTACAGGATGGGGGTCTGACACAACCCCCATCCTGGGAAATGGGCATCACAAAGCCAAATCTGCATTAAACCCCCTCCTCAATACCCAAGAAATAGGGCTGAAGCAGGGAGCAGGGGGGATCTGTCACCATCAACTCCTGTGCCTCACCTGTGTCCCAAGGGACATCCCACCTTGGGATGCAGCTGAACACACATGAAACCAGTTCCTTCCCAGATGGAAAAAAATTAAACTTGGGAGGACAGCAGCAGGGAGGAGTCTTCCCTGGAGAAAGATTCATTCAAGGTTAGCTGGAGAAGGACGTTGCAGGCACTGCGTGGTGGCTGAACTAGTGTCTTCAGAGCTCCTGCTGCTCCAAACTTAGAGCGGGGAGTCAAACCAAAATCCCTTTTTTCCCCTCTCATTTCACTGAGAAGACTCAGCCCCCATTGATCCCTTCTCCCCCTCTCTGTGTCCAGAGCCGTCGCCAGCAGGATCCTTCTGGATCTGTCACAGGGGGACAAGGACATCCCTCCACATTCCCCCCACTGCTCCCACATTTTCCTTCACGCCAAATTATCCCAACTCTCAGTAAGCCAAGCAGTTACAAGGTCAAAATACAGCATCGTGTGAGTGTAATAAACCAAAAGTACAGTTTCTGTTCTTAAAATTAATGACAAACTACATGCACATTACAAAACCCCCCCAAAATACCAGATAATCAAATTCTTCGTAGCAAAGGCCAAGAGAAGAGAGAGTAAAATCAAAAACCTGCTTCCCCTTGTCTTCCTGCTACAGACAGAGTGAGGGGAGGAAGAGACAAACACCTGGTAGGTCCCGGATAGAGAAATATATTTACTTCAGAGAATGTCTCCCTCATCTCCCCACACCCTAAAATAAGACAGGGAAAACTAATCACCAAAACCGTAGCTCAGCTGAAGCTAAAAAACCTCTTCTCATAGGAGTCGGCATCACAGAGCTCTCACATGGTACCCCCAAAAAGTGCATTTTTAGGGAAAAAAAAAAAAAAAGGAGTGATAAGGGCAGAGAAAACAAGGGGGAGGCAGCCCGGGAAGGGCTAGTTTTGATAGGAAGGGCTAGTTTCCCCGGAAAGCATTCTGTGCAGCTGAGGAGGCTGCCCCGGCCGCTGCATTCTGGAAGCTCCTGTTGCTGAGGATGCCTTGGGAAAACTCTTCCTGGGCCCTTTGGAAACTGGCTCCTGTGCGCCGATACAGGGAATGCACCTGGGAACAAAAGGAGAAGGAAAAAATCTATAAAGTCAGGGTGTAGCTGTGGAATTGCTGCATACACCTTGCTTTTCCTCGGTTCTGCTACTAACCAGCTCCCTTGATAGCCAGGGGCTCCACAGCTCCCAGCTGCAGATTTCAGGAGACCCTCATTTGCTGTAAAATATGGAGTTCTCAGCAAAATCGCTGAGTTCAGACCCAAAACTCCACTCCCCACACTGCAACGGCAGAGACTTAACCCAGCATTTACTGGAGGGCAGGACCTGAAGGTGCCAACAAGCATCAGGTATTTCCTTCCAAATAAATGCAAGAGAAAAGAAGCAGCAGCAATAGAAACAGGATCAGTCCAGCCTGTCCTTGCCTTCCCCAACCTCCATTTCTGCTGTTCCTGCAGAAATCCAGTCCTGGTGTGGTCAGGCAGGAGGAGGAAGGAGGGTTGTGTTTAGAAGCCAGCATAAAGGCACTCACTGGGATCCCACCAGGCTTTGAAAAGTCTCACAACAGTGAGCAGTGATTTTAAAGCCCTGGATACTGAACAGAGTTATGGTCATCTCTGCTCAGCCAGGTCCAGGCAGGACAAGGGGGAATGGTTTTAAACTGAAAGAGAGCAGGTTTAGATTGGATATTAGGAGAAATTTTTTCCTGTGAGGGTGGTGAGGCCCTGGCACGGGTTGCCCAGAGAAGCTGTAGGTGTCCCATCCCTGGAAGTGTTCAAGGCCAGGTTGGATAGGACTTGGAGCAACCTGGTCTAGTGGAATGTGTCCCTGCCTATGGCAGGGAGTGGAACAAGATGGGCTTTAAGGTTCCTTCCAACTCAAACCATTCAGTGATTCTATGATTCTAAAGGGAGGCTACTTTCCTACCTCAAGTGTTCAGGAAATTAGGCATCGATGCAGGAAGCACAAGCAAAAATACTTTTGTAAAAATCCCTTGACCTACCAGTGCCCCGATCCCATCTTTGTTCCCAGACACGTGAAAGGAGGCAGAAAAGCCTGGGTATCCTGGGAGCAGCCTGACCTCCTTGCCTCCAAGCCACTCACCTGCTTCAGGAGGAAGAGGGAGAGAACGGCACACAGCGTGAAGAACGCTGCCACCACCATCATGATAATCGCCACGGCCAGGTTCCCGCGCACCTCTGACAGCGCCGCGATCCATCCGCTGCGAGGGAGAGGAGAGTGGGGTGAGCATGGACAGCATTCCATCACAAGACGGGATGGAGCAGTGGGGGAAGAGGCACCCACGGTTGCACAAGAGCTTCAGGGGAAGGTTACAGGGAAGTACAAAACCAAACAGCTGTGAAAACAGGAACAGAGAGCTCATCCAGGCCCTCGTTTTGGGGGAGAGTTTCCACTGTTATTTTTAGATAAGGATCGTGTTCATCCCACCCACATTCTAGTCCTGGACCACCTCCCTTAAGCAGGAAAATCAATACCCTTGGCGCCACCAGTGACTTCCACAAGCTCCTTCTCAAAATTCAGCCAGATGGGGTAAAGATAGGCTGGAACAGCTAAATTGGAAGAGATCAGCTGGCAGGTCTGGAACCTGGATCTATGTGTCACCCTGACAAGGATGTCAGCATTGGGTGGGAAGGAAGGGGAAGGAAAGGAAGAAGTTGGTGAGGCCCTGGCACAGACTTCCAGAGAAGCTGTGGCTGCCCCACCCCTGGAAGTGTGCAAGGCCAGGCTGGATGGGGCTTGGAGCAACTTGGAATAGTGGAAGGTGTCCCACGGCAGGGGGGTGGAACGAGATGGGCTTTAAGGCTCCTTCCAACCCAAACCAGTCTGTGACTCCATGATTCTAAGTTAGAGCTACAGAAGGGAAGAAATTAGGAGTTGTTGAAGGGAAGGAGCAAAGAGGATGCTGGGAATTACCAGTGCTTGGCTGTGAGTAAAAATACCAAGACACCTTACTCGAAACACCCTCTTGGGTGCTGGAGAAAGGAATCTTTCCAACTGCTAAACCAAACATGCCGTGAGCCACTGGGAGAGGGGGAATTAAGTGAGCCAAACCATCCCATCTGATGTGCTGCACAACTTCTCACTCGTCACACGGAAGCAGAAAGGCACACCATGCACTGCAGCCAAAAATATACGAGCTGTCTGGCGGGAGGAAACGGAGCAGAAAGCTACAGGCAGGCTCTCCTAGCCAGACTAAACCCGGAGTGCCCCCTCCCCACTCCCCGTGACTCAGGCAGCAGGGAGAGAGGCCGAGGACATCTCTGCCCACAAGCCCTTCTGCAGGCAGCAGGCAAAAATAGACAGCAGCTTCACTGCTCACCTGAAGGCTTCCCCTCAGAACAACCACGAGCTGTTAACCTTTTCCCTGTTCTCTGTAACTCCAGAATCTGATGTGTGGCCAAGGCAGCAAGGCGAAAGGAAAGGCTGTGCTTTCCCTGCAGGGCACAGCTGCTGACACGAGGCTGCTGGACCCGCTCCAGAAGCCCGGGCTCACCCTTCTGTACAATGTCACTGAGAAAGGGTGAGGGTAAAACTCTCTCCGCTTGTTTTTTTTGAAACACTGCCCAATGACAACACACTCCAGAGAAATTCAGGAAGAGTTTGGGGACAGAGTCGGGCTGGTAGCAGCAGTATCAAGCTAAGCCATACCCAGATTTCAGGTCAGAGGTCCCTCAGCCCCACACTACTTCTGTCAGGGCAGGCTCCAGTTTAACACAAGGCAGACATGGTCAACACTAGAGGCTCAGCATCAAGAAGGAGCAAATATGATCTGTATTAAATGAGGGAGAAGATAGCAGAAGGGGCATGGAAGAGTCATCACAGAATCCCAGAATGTTTTGGCTTGGAAGGGCCCTTAAACCCCATCACATTCCACCCACCCTGCCATGGGCAGGGGCACCTTCCACCAGCCCAGGTTGCTCCAAGCCCCATTGAACCTGGCCTTCAACACTTCCAGGGATGAGACATCCAGAGCTTTTCTGGACAACCGGTGCCAGGGCCTCACCACCCTCACAGGGAAGGATTTCTTCCCAATATCTAATTATTCCCATACTGCCCTCAGCGCTGGCCACGGCAGCTGCAGCAGCAAAGAAATACACCTTTGCTGTAACTAGGATGGAAAGAGCAGAGCAGGGAGGAAGCCCAGCTGGGACCCGCCAAAGCTGAGCATGGGCTGAGAGAGGAAAACTACGGGAGAAAGAACAGGCAGCTGTCAGAAACAGGCCCCAAAGCTCCTGACAGTCACAGCCCTGGTGAGAAAAAGGATCTGTGCAAGGCTGGGACAGAGCAGCCAGTGAAACCAAGCTTACCTGTCTCCCCAGCCAGGAATGCCAACAGCCTGGATGACGTAGATCGCTATTTGGCAGAAGAAGACAAAAAAGAAGACGAAGAAGCTGAAGGAGCTGTCAGACCTGCGGGAGAGATGGCAGCAGGAGTGAAACCCATGGTCCCTGCACAGACTCCCTGCTCTCAGAGAACGGGAACAATTTCAGTGAACTCCTTTCTCCAGGGAAAAGCTGCTGAGGGGAGGTGATGTGGGGAGGAATCTGGGTACCCATAAAACTTATGTGTCCACTGCAAATCCAATGCTCTGCCCAGTGCAAGATAAGGTGAAGGCAGCTCCCTTACTACATGCAGTGTGCTCAACATTAGTGTACCAAACAGTGTCTCAGAAATTAATAAAATTAATTAAAAAATTAATTAAAAATCCCAGATGACTGGCTAGGCTAGGATTTCAAGATGAAAAAGGATCACCATAATTAAGTTGTATCGGATAGATCTAATATGTTTAGAAACAGAGTGGGTTTGATTTATCTAATGATGCAAAGAGCTGGAAAAATCCTGCAGGCAATACACGACAGGAACAGATAAACCCAAAGCTCCTCCCACTAAAAGATACATCCCCTTTACAGAAAAAAACCAAACAAAACAGTACTTGCCTGAAAGCCTTGTAAATTGGTCGGTACCAACAGAGAAAGGCACAAGGGGTGAATATAATTAACCAAAGAATCGAGAGACCGAAGTCTACCCCTCTGTTTTGATCAGCTGTGAACCACGCCAGACAAGCGAGCAGGTTTAGGAGCAGGGTAATGGAATGCACTGTTTGGGGTGGAGGAGAGAGAAAAAAACATCAGTAAGCTCTTGGAAAATCCGAAGCATCCCTAATCTCTCATTGAACACACTGAGCGCTGCAGAAATTAAGGAGACTTCGGGCCATCTAATTTCATTGCCTCCCCTGGAAGGCAAACATAGCTTAACCTAAAAGCTCATCTGATCCTGCTGCTTACAGCTGAATCTTAAATAGTCATTCAAGTCTCCATTAAACAATTAAAATTCTGTCATGAATAAGCTATTCCCAAAGCATAAACTTGGAGTTCTTCACATTTGCCTTCATTAAAAAGGAGGGAAACATGACTTCACCCTTGCAGACAACACCGATAGGATTTACTGTGTGACAAAGCTCAGCTTTTGATACAGAACCTTCTTGGAAAGATTTTTTTATTGCAGTTCAAGTGGTTACTTACACATCCACAAGTAATACAGCATCTTGCATATCCGCTGGTAGTCAGCTGGGATGTCTGCAGAAAAATCCTGATAAAAACACGGTTTGATGGGACACTTCTTGGGAAGGGGTGGCCAATTGTTCTGCCTCGCTGTGGAAGAAAGAAAGGAGCAGCTCTTCACTTGCTCTTCTCTCATTGAAAGACTAATTCACACACCATAATTTCCAAGTAGCCATTCAGATATTGTTTAATTCATACATTAAAACCCTGGGAGAGCTTCAGGTGTTGCTCAGAACCTATGTTTGAGCAGGCAGCACAACAGGAATGTGATAAACTGCTGGCAGAGCAAGGCAGACCAACTTAGACTAGGGGTTCTCCTCTGGAGAAGGCAGAATTCCCTTGCAATGGCCAAAGGACCATCACAAGCATTATCACTCAGCTCTGCAAGTCCAGATTCAGTAATTTAAAACCAAGATTAGGGGGGAATATTGGTTTACTGTGCTTAAAAGAGCCTCAAGAATGAAAAAAAACCGCTGTTGCTCTCAGTGAAAAGCCTTAACATGGCAACAGCTCCAACACAGGTACAAAATTGGTGTCTGAGAACTTTTTGTGATGAAATGCAGCTGCTGAGAGCACACTCAGGGGCAGGGACCCACCAGAGCCGGCCCTGCCTCTGAGCTCCTTTCTCATCTTGGAGCCTACGGGATGACAGGTACAGTCACAGGATGTGAAGGACTAGAGGAAAGCCTAAAAAAGCCTCTAGAAGAGCTGTGTACACTTGGAACAGGCTGAGCCTTCCTGAAATCCTGACAAACCAAGCAATCCAGGGTTCCCTGGGCATGCCAGTGACAGCAGGCAGGATGCAATACTCACGGTTAATGCTGGCTGAGTTGCTCTGCAATTCCCTTTCCTTCTTCTCCAGCTCAGCTGCCTTCCTCTCTAACTCTGCCTGCTGCTGAAGCAGCCCGGCCTGTGCTGCTGCAGCCACGGCCTAAAGCAGGGGAGAAAGAGGTTAGTCCTGCCCTAAACCAGGCAGTTTTGGCACCACCAGCAAACACACCAAAGTGGAAGGGAAGTAGGGCAGTGGACAACATGAAAGCTCAGTCTTAAACATCTTAACTCTTTCTAAATTACACGTTGAGGGACAAAATCGAGATCGATGCAGAACTCCACCCAGATGTCCCTCTCTTATCCCTATCCTTATCCTACAGGAAGATAGGGCTGGAAGAGCCCTCAGGAAGTTTATCCGCTCCATTCTCCATCCTCTGGGCCCTTCCCTTTCACCGAAGCTGTGCTTTTCTCACAGCCTCTACCTCACAGTTCACTGCTCTGAGCACCTCACAAGTGAGTAGTGAACAAGACTCCTGGGCTTACCAGGACAAATCCCAGCTAGGAGAAGAAAGGCAAGACAGCTGGCTACCACACCTCTTAAGGATCTCTTCTACCTGTTTTGTATTCTGAGAACTGATTCCTTCTCCCAGCAGCCTCAGCCTCTCAGCTCTTAACATGAGGTGGTCCTGGCAGTCAGGTATTTGCATTTATGCTCCTGGCACTAAGTGTGTCTCACCAGACACTGCAACTAAGCTGAAAACATTAGCAGGATACATTCCACAGTTTCCAGAGGGAAGCCAGAGCCAACAGGACACAAGGCAAAGTAATCTCTGCCACCAGAGGGATGGAGGAAAAGGCATAAAAAGAACTGTGCGTGTGTATTCCCCATAAAGCTCTGCTTCCCAAATGGAACTTGAAAAGATCACCTGCAGCTTCCCACACACAACCCCAGAGAATCCCGTTCGCCTCCCATTCCCAGAGGCCTCTGGGGGCTCCTGGAGGCTGGGGAGGCAGCAGTGAGGAGCTGCCATACCTGGGGAGTGGGCTCCACGGACGTCTGCAGAACAGCCGGCTGCGAGTGGCCCGAGGGCTGCACGGCCGGCGTCGTCCGGGCTGCATTTGTCTGCACAGAAATCACAAGCAACAAGGTAAAAACATTGCAGGAGAAACAAAAAGGGATTTTGATCAATTTAAACCACAAATCTTGGTTTCCCCTTCTCCGTCTCCCATCTGGCTCATGGCAGCAGCCAGGGAACAACAACGCAGCTCTCCCAGCGACCCATCAATGGTATTGCCATGGCAGTTCAGTTCCCAACCCAGGAACCAAATACATCCTGATGTGTCCTGCCACAAACCATCTTCCCCTTCACTCTTCATATGGCTTCCCTGTGAGTCAGCAGCCAGCTGGAGAGAAGCTGTTCCATGTGAGTGGAGAGCTCCAGCTGGGAGTTTATTAGTGGTCCAGCACGAGCAGCAGTTGCTTGCAGCTTGCCACACACACCATGAGTTACATTCCATGGGGAAATCAGCTGTGAATTCCTCTTTTCTGAAGTTGCACCTACCTAGGGACCTTCTACACCACTAAAACCACCACAAGACACACAGAGCACAGACACGTGGCACATACCAGCTGGGAGCTCTCGGAAAAGGGGTTGAATTCATCCAAGCCACTTTGGCTGGCATTTGTGAGCTGCGTCACTGAGGGATCCTGAAGGGAGAGAGCACAAGGATCAATCAGCGTCAGGTATAGGGCAACATCACTTATATCATCAAATTGTTCAGGTTGGAAAAGGTCTTTAAGATCACTGAGTCCACATTTCCCACACTGCTGGCCTTCCATCCGCTCACTGGCTGGGAACTGGATGGGGTGAAACGCAGGCTTGCCACAGGTGGATGGCCTTGGCAGGCATGGTATTTAAATATCCAAGGAGATGACTATCAGCAAGGCAAGGTTTGTGGGCAGAAATAAACTCCTGTTCAGCCAAGAGGTACATCTGAACAAATACAACATGCTTTTGGTACTGGAACCCTTTGTGCAGGTTACTACTGCTTACCAACAGAAAGTTATTTCTGATTTCCAGGGATCTGGATTCATTCATCCATGGTCAGAAAGCTGCTGGACAGCCAGGACCACCTCCCAGAGCTCATTTGCACCTCATAAAGCAAGCACAGAGCCACAAAGTACAGCAGAGCTACACAAAATGAGGTTCTAGATACAACTCGTCCTGGCTAAGAGATGTCAGCAGGCTCAAATGCCAATGATTGCTCCGAAAAGGCAAAACTCCCAGGAAAATCAAGCTGGAGATGTTGACACCAATTATTTTAGGAGGTTTTAATGCTGCTGGCATAACATCTGTGTTTACTTTTACTCACAACATCTCCCATTTGCCTCCATCAAATCCTCTGATATTTAAGAAAGCCTCTCTGCACATCTGAGAACACCTTTCTCCCCTCACCTGCAGTGCATGCAGCTATTTTTACCTCCTCTTTTCTACATACTACATTCCAAACAGAGATTCCTCTTTGACAGCCAGATGTTGACCTCTGGAGCGCTCCTCTCCCCAGTTACTACAGAAACAAGGTCCTTTTCAAAACTCGGAAATCCTCCTGCCTGGCAACCCAAGAGCTGGGCGTGGGTCAAAAAATTAAACAGTGGCTTTGTAGCCCTCCCTCAGCAACTCGTGTGTCCAGATCAGTCATTCTAATTTGGTGCTTAATGGGGCGAGAAGCCACTGAGGCTGCGCCGAGGTGAGAGTGAGAGGTGCAGGGGCTGACCGACCCGTGCGCTGCAGGAAAATCCCTCTGGAGCCATTCCCGGGGTTTTAGCGCAGCCTTCTGCCGAGCAGGATACACACAGAGCAGTTAATGAGTAACTCCTCCTCGACAGCAGGCACTCCCTACCAACAGGTTGCACTAGTTTATGAATCACCCCTGGCTGAGGGATCGCAGATGAGGAGGATCTGAAAGCTGCTCGGCGAAGCACAACTCAGCAGCAAGAAGGGGCTGTACAAAATAGGAAGCACCAGCAGAACTGCCGTGCTGGAAATTAAAATTGTGCCTTTATTTCACTACTGACTCCTCTGGAAGCTTCAGCTTCACCAGTTTTGCAGAGACACGGGCTGTCAGCACAAGTTTACACGTCACTTAGTGCACAATAGCTGCCGCACACCAGCACAAACCCTTTAATCCCGAGCAGATGAGGCCCCAGCCACGCTGAAGTCCAGTAAAAAACTACACGAGGAAGAGAAACTCCCTTAAAGGCATGGGAAGTGGAAAGTGAAGACTGCATAACCCTCTGAAGAGCTTGAATGGTCAAGCTGGGAGGAAACTGCTCGGAAATAAGGAGAAATGCTACAACACCACAGCAAAACACACATTTTTCTTCCGTTGGCTCATCTCCGTTCCAAAAGAAAGCTGGAGGCTCATCAAGGGCAGGAGAGCAGCACCCCTGCTTCTCTGCTCCCAGCTGCACAACAGTTTGATTTCAAAGGCACACAAGCTCTCATCGTACTGCACAGCTTTAAAAAAAATCACTTAATTACGTGGTAAGGCCAAGGCGCAGCAGCTCAGCTTAACTGGCCTGCCATTGTTTAAGTGTGTCTAAAAAGAGCAGGGAATTTGCAACAAAGCTGAAGTTTTTGGTCACGTGCCTCTGTGCCCTGGATAGGGCAGGAAGGAAAA
>JAYRBT010000018.1:20899841-20913112 GCA_036023395.1 Myiotriccus ornatus | reverse complement strand
ATCACTTAATTACGTGGTAAGGCCAAGGCGCAGCAGCTCAGCTTAACTGGCCTGCCATTGTTTAAGTGTGTCTAAAATAGAAACCCAAAGAGCAGGGAATTTGCAACAAAGCTGAAGTTTTTGGTCACGTGCCTCTGTGCCCTGGATAGGGCAGGAAGGAAAACAAGAGGGTGACGCACAGACACCAGCTTCCACGAGCTCAGAGCAGGCAGCGTGAAGGATGAGTAAGCACCAGGAACGCAGAGACAAACGAGACGCTGCCCACAGACTTCACGTTTTACAGTTATTTTCTGTAAGCTACGCAGCAAAAGGCAGCTGACCCTCTTGAAACAAGCACAGGCCTGATCCTCGAAAAGGATCAGGAAACAAGGTCTTAATTCAGCCACAGAACCAACTGAAGCCACAATTTAGCCACAAACCTCACGTTCACAAATCAGCGATTGGCTTGATCTGCAGGACGCCAGCGAGCAGATCCCACTTGTTGCCCTTCCAACCATCGCTTCCTGAAGCACCAGGGACGTGTGACATCATTTTTCATGGCTTCAAACACCCAAGTGCAGAAAAAATATGTGTTTGGACCAAATTACACTGACACAAAGATTAAAATAATTTTCAAACACAGCTTAACACAAATACAAGTTGCTGTCGTGCTGTGCCGGCTGCTAAAATGTTTCGATAGAACAGGTTTGTGCAGGAATTTCTATTCTTTCGTTTCTTTTTTTCCCCCACAGATTAAAGAAACAAAATGAGATGACTCTCTAGATGAGATCAAGGCAAAAGAACTCAGCTGAGAATCACCTGGAACTTAACACAGTTGTCTAAACATCAGAGTATTGCCCCAAATATCACCAGTCCTGCAGACTCAGAGTGCTGCCACTGCTTGGAAGATGCACTGAGAAATCCCAAGGATTTTGTTATTGATATCTCTAACAAGAATGGAGGTTTCCAGCTCTGCCTGAAGCTTAGATCAAAGTTTTGGAGGGAGCTGCCACTTCTATCAGATTACTGGATAAACCAAGGCAGTTAATCATCTCTCATTAACCAGTTACAATAAGTAACAGAAAAGCCAGAGATATTTTTAACAGGACCAAAGCAGCCTATTTTATACCAAGTTTAACAAACATTGTGAACAAAGCGTCCTTAAAAGGCAAAGAACCTCATCATGGCAGTATTTGAAGGGTATGAAGCATTACACTGGGATCCCCAGCAAGGAAGGAGAACCCTGGTGCTGTGACATGAGAGACCCATCAGCGTGACAGGACTGCTGATGGTGCTGAGGGTGCAGATGCTTCTAGTCCTTGCAGTGCATGTGGAAGGGGGTGTCAGTGGGCAACTTTTGCCCCAGCACTGAGCCAATACCTGGATCCAAGCCCCGATATGGAATGGGCTGTCCCACATCCTGAGACTCCATTTCAAATCAGAGCGACAAGGCTTCGAGGCTCCGGGAAGCAGCAGCTGGAGATTCCTCGCAACCAGCTGCTGAGGACTAGGGAATTTTTCTTTAAAAAAAGCTCTGAAGGGAAGATATAGAACCTGCCACAAAGACCAGATGAGCTGCAAAGAGCTGTCAGACAGGGGCATCCGTGGTGTTATTTCCCATTAAAAAGTGGGCCTGACGTGGGAGTTACCTGCTGGAGATCACCTCCAACCTTTTTTGTTTGAACAGTGAATAAAGTGTGAGCACAGCCCTGTTCAGCCCGAGATCAGGGCAGCTTTAATGTACACAAAGCAGGTGAAGGGGACCTGAAGTGAGCTGACAAGAAAGCTGGAGAGGGACTTTTTACAATGGGATGGAGTGACACAAGTGGGAATGCCTTCAAACTGACAGGGTGGAATTAGATTTGATATTAGGAGATTCTTCCCTGTGAGGGTGGTGAGGTTGCCCAGAGAAGCTGTGGCTGTCCCATCCCTGGAAGTGTCCAAGACCAGGTTGGACTGGGCTTGGAGCAACCTGGTCTAGAGGAACACATCCCTGCCCATGGCAGGGAGAGGAACGAGAGGAGCTTTAAGGTCCCTTGCAACCGAAAACATTCTGTGGTTCTATGAATATTGACTTCCTCAATGCAAAAGCAACAAATCCTGACATGAACAGCAATATATTCCACCCCATGGAAGGAATATCACAGGAACACAGTTATCCCAACCCTTTCCATTCGTGAGACTCACAAGAGCATGCTAAAATGAAAGTGAGGAAGAAAAGGATTTTTTCACCCCGATTCCTCAAAACACTCAGCTTCCTAAACAAACAGTTTCCGTTTGGCTTGGCCCTGAAATCTGAGGTCAGGAATCATTCCTTCCTGGGGATCACATCTCAGCCAAGCAGTAAAGGTGAGGTTAAGCTCACAGATAGGAGCCAAAGGCCAGACACTCATTTTCACACACCCCTGCACAGGCTCCAGGTCCCAGAGGCCACTCCAGGCCAAATCCCTGCATAATTGACCTATTTTCAGAGCACGGAGGTTAACCCAGAGAGGAGAAACTCAGTGAGCACTTAGTGAGCTCAGTGTCCTCAACAGGAATCCCACGCTTTGGGCCCTGAAATCCTCAGTCAAGCGATGCCTTAGGGAGTCACTGTTTAGAGCTGGAGCGCCTTAAAAACAGACCCAGAAAGACCCAGCAGACAGCACACCCAAGAGAGGTTCAGCAACTGATTATTTTTAATAAGCCCATAAACTAGGGCTTATTCACGGCTGCTTCGGCATCCTGAGAGGCAGCAAAACCCCTACCCACAGCCCGGGGAGGCGTGGGGGGACCGGGTCCGGCAGCACAGGGCGGGGAAGAGATGGGGGCTCCGAGCAAGTGGCGGTGGGAAGGATCCCGGCGGCAGTGGGCAGAGCCGGGGGGACCCCGGGTGGGTCACAGCGCTCCTGCGTGGCCTGCGGGGGACCGGACAGGGGTTGTGGGACCCCCAGCCCTGGCTGGACGGGAGACACGGCGAGGGGGACCAGGACCCCCAGCCCCGCCCGGTGCAGCGAGGGGGAGCGGGACCCCTTGTCCTGGGCGGAAGAGGGGCTCGATACCCCTGTCCCGGCTGGAGGGGGGTGCGGGGAGGGGGAGCGGGGCCTGTGGCTCCCTCCAGCCGGGGGATAACGGAGGGGATCGGGACCCCCGCGCCGGCCGGGGCTGGGCCGGGACGGTGCGCCCAGACCGCCCTCAGGGCGCGGGGGACCCGCCCCCTCTCCCTGATTGGCCGCGGCGCGGAGGAGCGGCACCGCCATTGGCCAGCGGCGCTTCACTCAGTGCCACGTCCCGGAGGCGGCGGGCGGGCGGGGGGCCGGGGGGACCCGGGCCGGGCCGAGTGAAGGAAGGGGGGGGGGGTCCGGCCGCGCATCGCGCCCACCTGGAAGGGGTTGATGTCCACCGGGTCGGCGAACGGGTTGGTGTCGAAGCCCGACATGGGCGCGGTCCGCTCGGCTCCCGCCGCCGCCGCCGCTCCTGGCGCTTCCGGGGCACCCGCGTGACCGGGGAGCCGCGTGACGTCACAGCGGCGCATGTACCTCGCGCGGTGTTAACCCTATGGGCGTGGCCGCGTGACGTCAGAGTGTCGCTTATAGCCGGCGGGGGGGTGGGGGTGGAGGGACGTGGGGGACGGACCTGCCCGGCCGAGCCATGGCGGAGATCCGGGGTGAGCGGGGCACGGGGGACCACCCCTGGGAGTCCCCCCAGGACGGTGGGACAGAGGAACCGTGACCCCTGCCCGCAGCCCGAGCATCCCGAGATCGCCATATGATGACTGAAAATCGCCCCCTCGTACACTCTGCCCTCCCAGGCGCTTGGTCCCCTGTCTCCCTGATGCCCTCTCACCCTGCGCTGGGGGCTTTGGAAGTGTCTGGAAGGGGTTTGGGGGTTATTTCTGTTCCCCGTCTAACATTTTACTACTCTCCCTTAGTGTTCCCCCTCTCCTGCGCGGTGCAGAACTACTCCTGGGGGAAGGTGGGCCTGGAGAGCGAGGTAGCCAAGCTGCTGACCAGTGGTGACCCCCTGGTCCAGATCCAGCCTGACCGGCCCTACGCTGAGGTGAGTGCATCTGTGTGTCCATCCCGTGCTCGTGTCTGTCACACCCCTGTGTCCCGCCCACCCGGCTGTGGCTCTCACCATCCTTTATCCCATCGAAATGGGATCCCGACCCGCCCCCCGTCCTCCTGGGGGGCTGCCCGGGTTGAAGAGGAGAAGCCTGGCGTGATTCAGCCTCCGAGGGAGCTGCCTCGTCTCCGTGGATCACCTGTGGGGCCGAGCAGCCTCTAAAAAAGCCCAAGTCATCCGTGTTGGCTGCCCAGCTCAGGGTTCCGTCAGTCTGTCCGTGTCTCACAGCTCTGGATGGGCGCACATCCCCGGGGCGATGCCATCATCCGGGACAACCGCATCCCCCAAAAAACCCTGGGCCAGTGGATCGCCGACAACCCCGCCTGCCTGGGGACAAAGGTGAAGGACACCTTCCAGGGACAACTGCCCTTCCTCTTCAAGGTGCTCTCGGTCGATACTGCCCTCTCCATCCAGGCACACCCCAACAAGGTAGGGAGAGCCCCAGATGGGCAGCCCACCGGGACCCCGTGTCCCCGGGGATGTCACCCAGCTTCTCTCCCCCTCTCCAGGAGCTGGCGGCGAAGCTGCATGCCCAGTTTCCTGAGCACTATCCCGATGCCAACCACAAGCCTGAAATGGCCATCGCCCTCACCCCCTTCGAGGGCTTGTGTGGCTTCCGGCCTGTGGAGGAGATTGTCTCCTTCCTCCAGAGTAAGGATGAAGGGTGCATAGTCAGACCCCAGGGTGGGGATGGGAGCCATGCCCCCTTGCAGTGGGGTTTGGGGTGGGGATGAGGGCTATGCTCCCTTGGGATGGGGTTCAGGATGAGGATGATGCTCCCTTAGGATGGGGTTCAAGGTGGGAGTGGTGGCCGTGCTCCCTTGGGATGGGGCTCAGGGTGAGGATGGAGGCCACGCTCCCTTGGGATGGAGTTTGGTGTGGGGACAGGGGTTGTGCTCCCTTAAGATGGAGTCCACTTAAGGGTGAGGGCACTGCTCCCCTGGGATGGGGTGTGGGGCAGGGATGGGGGCTGTGCTCCTCTGGGCTGGGGGTGCTGATCTGACTGGGCCTGGCCCCTCATAGATGTCCCCGAGCTGCGGGCGCTGATCGGGGAGGTGGCAGCGGAGCAGCTGGAGCGCAGTGGGAGCGACGACCCCCGTGGTGTCTCGGCCGCTCTCCGTGTGTGCTTCACCCGCCTCATGAAGAGCGAGAAGAAGTTCTTTGTTGACCAGCTGAATATGCTGGTGAAGAGGATCTCCCAGGAAGGTGGGTCCTCACTGTGGCCCCCAGAACAATTTGGGGGGGCTGTGTGTAGGGGAGGGGCCACAGCACACCTGGCTTCCTTCCTATGTTGTGCCTGGTCTCTTCCCACGCAGCGGAGGAAGGGAAGGACACGTCAGGGAGCAATGGGGAACTGCTGCTGCGGCTGCACTCCCAGTACCCAGGAGACATTGGCTGCTTCACCATTTATTTCCTGAACCTGGTGAAGCTGGAGCCAGGGGAGGCCATGTTCCTTGGAGCCAATGAGCCCCATGCCTACCTGCGTGGAGGTGAGTGTTGTGGGGGGCCCTCCTAACCCACCATCCCGCAAGGACTGGCCACGGGAACACATGGAAGGGCTGGGGTGGGCTGACAGCACTGCCTCATCCCTGCAGACTGTGTGGAGTGCATGGCGTGCTCAGATAACACGGTGCGTGCCGGGCTCACCCCCAAATTCATCGACGTGCTCACCTTGTGCGAGATGCTCAACTACACGCCGGCGCCCAGCAGCTCCAAGATATTCCCAGCCGTGCAGAGCCAGCTTGATCCCAACGTCTGTGTCTATGACCCGCCCGTGCCAGACTTTGCCATCATGAGGATAGAGGTGAGCGGTGACGGGTCCGTGTTGGGGGACACTTCTCGTCTGGGCTCCGGGTAGGACAACCCAGTGCTGGCTAGGCTTCAGTCACCTTTGTAGTTAGTGCCCCAGTGAGGGGGGAGGGATGCTTGGGGATGTGATGTTTGTCTCTTTATCCCTCCCCTCCGCCTGGAGCTCGTTCACCTTCTCCAGCAGCTCCGGGCAGAGGTAGAACAAGGTCTTGTGTGTTCTCAGCCAAGCTGAGGCCCCTGGGCTTGGGCTGCTGCAAGTGCAGCAAATAGATGGGAGAGGGGACAACCCCCTCCCAGCTCTCTGTAGAGGAAAGCTGGGGGAGACTCCAGCCGCAGTGACATTTTCCTTTGCAGATCCCTGCCTCCATCAAGCTGTACCTCATCTCTGCCATGGACTCTGCCAGCATCTTGCTGGTGATCCAGGGGACAGCTGTGGGCACCTCCACAGCCGCAGCCTCCGAGATGTCTCTGTGTCGTGGCTCCGTGCTCTTCATCTCGGCTAACGAGAGCATCTCCCTCCACCTCTCCTCGCCAGATGGGATGCTGCTCTTCCGAGCCTGCTGCCTCCTCTGAGACACTAATGTCCCCTCCTGGAACACTTCCTCCCCATCACTCCACGTTTGAGTAGATAGAAACTGGTGTCGGCAAAGTCATCTCGCTTGGAAGTTTCTCCTCCGTCTCTTAAATCCCAAACCCAGCCCTGATGTATAGAAAGAGCAATTCTATGGACCGACTCCTCGGATGTGGCACAGGGCACAGCAGGCCGAGGCTTTCTGCAGCTTCTGGTGGGCTCTTCCAAGCCTGGCTGATGGCAGCCAGTGTCGCCCCTTCCCCAGCTGTAAAAGGGGGCTGCTTGGCAGGCTTATGGAGCAGGAAAGCTTCCGATGCCTTGAATAAAGAGGTGACTTTGTCCTCAGTGCAGGGCAGCGTGGTGCAAGGAGCAGGAGGAGGATGGGAGTGGGGGACTGGAGGAAACACTGGGAGCAGCTCCAGCTGTAACTCTCCCACCACTGGTTTTTACCCTCCTCGCTCCTCAGGGGAGCAGGAAATGAGTAAAATGCGACAAGGGAAAACAGATCGCTCTGAAATCCCACCAGTCAGGGAAGAAGCCCTGTGGAGCAGGGCTGCTGGGAGAAGCAGGGCACCAACAGCCTGCAAGTAATGAGATCCAGTTTATTGAGTGCTCCCTTTAACAAGTAAAATACAAAAGCAAAAACAAAACCCCAAAAGCAAACAAACCAGACAAACAAACAGACCCCAATAGTTCAGGTCTCTAGACATGAAATATTTAAATAAGGTTTCTATACTGAAGAAGCTGATTGTCCTCTAGGTTTTAGAGCAGGACCATGGTTTAAGGCAGCTTTTAAGGTTTGCAGCAGAGTCCCCAGCCCCCCATATTCAAACCCTGTGTGGAGCTGGTATGGCGGGTCTGGACAGTCCCCCATCTGCATCAAAGCAGCACTGGGGAGAACAGAAACAAGCCATTAGCTACAAACCCAGCACCTCCTAACTCCTTCCCTTTACACCCCCACGGAGGTGCCAGGCTCTGCCTCTTCTTTCCCACCCCAGCAGGTGAGAGGTCCCATCCAGCCCACCAAAATGTCACCATGTCACCTCTCCCTCATATTGCTGAGTGTGAGGAAAAGTCCTTTGGGGTCAGTTGGTCTCTGCCATAAGCAGAATATTTCAGTCATTGTGTCACCATCCCAGCATGGGACACGGAGAGCAACAGCCATCCCGTGGGACAAAGAAAGTGCTGGATTTTGACCCGTTCTTGTGCAGCTATTGGATCGCACATGAGAGATTTTCTCCGAAACAACAGGGGCAAGAAGAGGAGGCAACTGGTTTTGGGGGGATGAGATCCAGGTCTTCATCATCGGGGACCTCGTCGAGGTGGTACCCATCCCGCAGCAGCTGCCGGCTCAGGTCCTGGTTCACCTGCTGTGGGGGGACAAAGCGGAGCTCTGCAGGGTGGGACACACGCACCCACACCCCGTGGGGTTGTGCTTCCAGCCCCTATCCAGAATCTCAGGTTGTGAGGGGAACAAGGGAGCGTGCAGGGACCACGCTGTCAGAGTCCAACACCTGCACTTGCCTCGGCAGAGGAGTATCCTGAGGAACATCGGGATCCTGGCTCCCCATCACTGAGAGAAAAAGGAAAACAGCTGGCCAGGAAATAACCTTGGAAATAAGCCTTGTGTAACTGCAAGGGATTTGTTAAATTTGGGACAACAGGAGCACTTCACAGAAATTTCACAGAATATTCTGCGTTGGAAGGGACCCACAAGGATCATGGATAACTCTCAAGTGAATGGCCCATTCAGGGATCAGACCCACAACCCTGGTGTTTTATTAGCACCATGCTCTAAAGCAACTGAGCTCATCTCCATTTCACTGCTCAGAGGTGCTCAGTGCTCTGTAAGTGACAAGGAAAATCAGTCCCCAAAGTAAAGCCAGCTCTGAGCACCCTCCACCAGAAATCCTGGGATAGTCACCCAAAAATCCTGGAATATTCACCTGTCTGAGTCGAGGGAGACCAGGTTCTCATCAGCTGTCTGGTTGAGCGCAGTGTAGCCCTTGTTAAACTTCACTGACCTGCCAGAAAGCAGCCGAGTGAGACCAGCACAGATGTTTTACATGGAAACACATCCATGGAGCTGATGGACCGAGGAGCCAGGGCAGGAATCCCGCTCCTTCCCAGCCATGTGCTATCCAGGGCCAAGACCAGCTAAGCTCTAGGACACCCAAATAAATCTATAACACCAAATCATCCCCAAAATAGAACAGAAAAGCCCTATAGTTTATTATACTGGCTGTTCCTGGCCAAACAGAGCTATCAGAATAAGGTCCCCAAACTCCTCTTTGTAATCCTCTGAATTTCCCAGCCTCCCCAAGGAAAGCAAAAAATACATTCTGGGAACAGAAAAGGAGGATCAGACCTTTTAGGCGCCAGTTTCGGGGTGGTGGGTCCCCCCAGCAGCCCCTGCCTTCGCAGAGCTGCTTTCACCAGCTCCCGCTGCCTCTCTGAAAGCCAAGCACAGGGACAGAGATAAAAATTCCCACGTGTTCCCCCAAGATCTGTTTTTTGGGTGGCGGGGGTGTCGCAGGTGAGAATGGGGGCAATGCAGTGCTTTCCACAGGCACCACTATGGGATTTTTAATGTTTTGAGGGTTTTGTTTATAAAGGTTTTATCCCACCAAGGAATAAAAAGGGACTTTTGGTAACTCCCGCCCCGGCAGAGAGGTGGAAATAAATCCCGAAATCCCAGCAGAGTCCACCAAGCATCATTTACTCAGCTTGGCCTGAATGGAGGGAGGTTTGCTCATGATGTACGGTCCCCTTTTCTCCACCGTATCCGTTCCCTTGTTCAGCCTCTTGTTTTCTGCCCAAATCAACTGGAAAAAAAAAAAAAAAAAAGAGGGAAAGAAGCACACTCATCATGTCTCCATGGGGTTGAAGCAACACAGAGTCATCTCAGAGCATGTGTGGTGACCAGCAGTTCCTGTGCAAGCCCAGCTCCAGCAATACTTGGGAAAACATGTGATGGAGGAGATTTAATGAGCAGGTTCATCAAGTAAAAATGCAAGTATAGTTTATTTTAATTTCTCTGCAGGGTTTGAGCTGTCAAGCTTCTCCTTTTATCCAGGTATTGTCAAGGAGAGTCAGCACTCCTAGTGGCAAGGGGGAAGAAAAAAGCTCCACAAATATAATAAATAATGGGGAAAATAGAGAGACTATCAGAAAACGGCAGAGGAAAGTTGGTGCAGGGGGGATAGGGAATTAAAGGAACAAGGCAGAAGACTTGGGTTGGTGATTGGAAAGCAGTCAGGATTAGCCTCAGCGTCTTAAGACGGAATTAGCGGGGCAGAGCCTTGCCGTGGTAATAACCAGGCAGGCAGCAGACCCCCGAATCCCTCTTGGATGTGCCATACCCGTTCCTAGATAGCACGTGCTGTGCTGATACACCGCCCTTGCACTGTGCCTCCGTGCACACACCCCCTCTACTCCCACACTGCCCCTCTGTGTAAATGCCCCAGCCCATATTCCCCTACAGACATACTCCAGCCCCATACCCACCATGCCCATACCCCATACTGCCCCCCCACACACACGCCCGCCCTATATCACCCCCACAGCTCCCATGCACACACCCCATACAACCCCACGCCCACTCCCCAGCCCCACACGATGCACACGCCCCATACGACCCCACAGACGTACCCCAGCCCTACACCCCCCGCTGCACACCACCCAAACCCGCCGTAACTACACCCTATAGTGCCTCACGCTCACCCCCGGCCCCACCAGCACCCCCGTACCCCGCCCGTACCGCCGGGCCCCTCCGCCCGCCGGCTCCGCCCGCAGCGGCACCGGGAGCGGGGCCGGCCCCGGCTCCGCCGCCGCCCGTCGCCATGGCCGCCTGTGGCCCCGCCCCTCGGCCCGACAGCCAATGGCAGCGCGGGGCCGGGGGGACTCAGCCAATGGGAGGCGGGCGGGGGACGCGCCCCTCCGGCGCGCATGCGCGGTGCGAGCGCGGGATGGGCAGCGCGGCGTCCTGCCCGGCCCGGCCCGGCCCGGCCGAGCGGCGGGGGCGAACCGAACCTCGCCTTCCCAACTCCCCCCTGCCCGGGGCGGGAACAGCGAGGAACTCCCCTTCTCTCCCAGCCCCGACTTCCCCGCCCCGCCCCGGTTCACCCACCAGAACAGATCAGATCCCTTCCCGGTGAGGGCACATCCCTTGCGAACAGGAGACCCCCACTCACCTCCGAAGCTTTGGACATCATCCCAGGGAAATTTCCCGAGGGCTGGGAGAACTCGTCGGGTCCTTGCTCTGTCACTCCCCAAAGCTGTGTGTACAGGAGGGTCACCGTGCCCTCCAGAGAGCTCCTCACCTCCCCTTTCCCAGAGCCAGGTGGTCAGGGAGGCCCCGGACACAGGCTTTGCCAAGCAAATAACGATTTATAAACTCCTAAGAGCACATTTATGGTTTACTTCTTCCTTTTCTCTGGAAAAGCAACAAGAAATAACCACACGAGCCACAGCTACAATATCAGTCAAACCAGTTTTTCCTTTATTAGGTCCAACTCCACAGCACTTACACTGTGACTCAATAAAGGAAGAAGTTATTTCGGATTAAGATTTAAGGTTTGTGTCTCCAGGTGACAGTGTACAATCAGGTAGCATCAGTAAAACACTCAAGTAATGCACCTGGAACAGAAAAGAGCAGAAAAAAAAAAATAACCAGAAAAACCATTTAAGAAGCAGCCCAATATCTCCACAAAGTTTCCATTAGGTTTCAAATGGTTTATTTCTATCCCTTTTGCCCTCAAAACCCCATTTAACCATACTCAGCCCAAAAATGCAGGTACTGCATTCCCAGCACAGCTGCTCCAGGACACCCTAGCACCAAGACATCGTACTCCATGGCAAGGAGGAGGGAAAGGACTTAAAAGATCCAGAATTAAGTACTATTTGCAGCAGGCTGACACATGGTATCTCTATTCTAAGCATAGTATTTTAAAAAAGAATATGACACTGGTCATCTCTTGAAGAAGCCAAATTAAGAGGCTTCCCTTCCATGAGGATTTTTATTTAGGGGTTATTTTTAGTCTGGGATTACAGCACGTCAGGTCTTGCCCATATTCTGTCTTTGCCAGGGCTTTTGGGGTACAGTAGCCCCATGCTAAGAGTCTGGAAAGCAACATCATCCCTTACCAATAAGGTTTATGCTTTGTCCAGGCCCAGTTCCTCTGGAGTGGAGATTCCCAGTTCACTCAAAGTTGGTCTAAGTTCCTGGATAATGTAAGGATAGATTTCCTTGTGAGGTCCTGCCTTGTCCTAAACAAAAAAGGAATGGTGTTATTTCAGCATAGAAAGATTCTTCCAGTGGTCTTACACCCCCAAAACCTCCACACCAGCCACGGTCTGTGGCAAAGAGAACTGCTGGCTACCAGGGCTGGCTCCTCTTAACTCCCTAGGAAGGCTGGATTCAAGTTTCAAGGTTTAAGGTGTTTTCCAGGCTTACCCAGCTTTCTGAGTTACTACTCCCAGCCAGCTCAGCACTCAATCCCTTAAGAAGTCAGTAAGCTCTGTGCTCATCACGCAGCCATCGATCATGGCAACAGGAAAGAGAGGTTTCCCCTTGCAGCAGGAAAAAGCCAGGGGAAACTCTCCTGCTGCCAGGCTCTAGCAAACACAGCAGTTCCACCCACCTTGACAACCTCTAGGATGCGGACAGTGCTGGCAAAGTCATTTAACCGTCTGCAGGCCCTCAGAGCCGCATCAATGATTTTTGGTTCTGGGACGAGGTCGTAACCCACCAGTGTGTTTATGCCTGTGAAGACAAGAAAACACCAAGAGGAACTTGAAATCAGCTTGCCATGCTGCCAAAAGGAACCCCTTGCTGCTGTCTGTTCCTTTCCCCTCCTTTCCAAGGGAAGAGCCCAACACCTAGCCAGCCAGGTGCTGCTGGAACAGTCCCTCTGGTTGCAATTTATGTGACTATGCAAACATGGTTTTAATTCCCAAGCAGGGAAGCTTAATAAAACTTGGCAACTCCACAGCAAACAACTGGAGACAACCAGGCAACAGCCTGCAGTCAGTTATGGCCAAGCCACTGGGTCAAAGTCCAAATTAAAATGTGCACGGTTACACACTGAACTGAGCTCAACTACACTTTCCCTGGAGCAAATGTTTCTTTCCCTCCCATCCAGGTGTTTAAGTCATGGAATGGTTTGGGTTGGAAGGGACCTCAAATGTCACCTAGCCCACCCACCTTCCACTGGACCAGGTTACTACAAGCCCCATCCAACCTGGCCTTAGACACTTCCAGGGATGGGGAATCCACAAAATGCCAAGTAAAGTTGTTATTTCTGGTCACCAAACTTACATTTACTCCAGGTTACTCTTCCTTTTCCCCAGCATACCTTTCCTGAGCTCCCAGGCATCAATATCTGGCTTGTTGAAATATGTCACCCAGCGAGCATCAAATTCTTCATCTGACTCTTGTGACCCGTGAGAGTAGCAGCGGGCATGCAGCATACCTGGATCCAGAAAAAAAAGGAAGAAACTTGGAGCAAAAGGAAAATAACAGTACTTTAGTCCTTACCAAGAGGTCAGAAGCCATAAAATATGGATTTCACTTGCTACAGTCAGTCTGGATGAGTCCTGGATAAGCAGTGGATGGATACAGCCATTAAATACTGTGCTTTGGTTTGTGGCAAAGTGTCTATTTTTTATCACATCAGAGTGTCCCCAGAGCCTTTGGTCAGAGCAGGATTATTTAAAGAGCACGGGGAAACGCAAGTGTCGTGGTTTTGCCCACCAGCCCGTCCCTGGGGCTGTGAATGGTTTTGTCCAAGTAGATTTCCGGACAAAA
>JAYRBT010000018.1:20880106-20899741 GCA_036023395.1 Myiotriccus ornatus | reverse complement strand
AAATGTTCATGTTATTTTCCCAAATCCAGTCTCTTTTGTTTGCATAAACCTTCTCTCAGCTTAAAGTAATTGTGTGGGGGGTGTAAAAGCAAATTGGCCCAGGGCAAAACCACAACAACAAGAAAACAAACTCTGGATAACCGGTCCTTAAGAGAGGTTTTCTAGCATCCTTATACCTGTAAGATACAGGAATTTTCCCTCTTCCCAGAGCCAAGCGAGCTAGAGAAACACAACACCATTCATCACCAACACTCCACGAGTCCAACTACAAAGGCTCTCAAGAGCAAAGGGATGAGAGATACTTCTTACAACAGGCTGCTGAAGGGTTGAAGGAGAAAAAAAAATGATCGCTCTATGTCTGTCCAAGATAAAACTCCCGGATCTCGAGGTTGTAATTGCATTAATATTTGATAATTAATCACAAAAGCAGATTGTACTCCCATGCACAAATTAGTCTGGCATGATTTATGAATTAATTTCTTCCCTCAACACTACTCTTGTCACAAATTGGGGGGCTCTTTGATGAAATTGTCTTATTTTACTGCACGAAGATTGGAATTGTTTTTCAAAGGAACTTAACTAAAGGAACACGAGCCTGGAGCTTCCTTTCCCCACTGCTAATCTCACTCCACTAATATTTGCAGAGGTCGCACACGAGACACGACCTTGGAGCTCAAAGCTCCGCTTTAGAGAAGTCAAATTTAGCTCCTGACTTTTTCTTTCTTAGTCCAGCACAAACCACTTGTGCTGACCAGCCATAGAGTTTTACTTAAAAGAAAAAACCCCAGCACTGGGTTCTATTTCCGCTGATATCTTTCTCTTCAGTCTCACTAATGACAGACTTCTAAGAAGTTAATTTTGGGTTTTTTAACAAAATTTAACGTGGTCCAACATTTCAGCTGCAATTCTGATCTATGCAATGAAAGCATGAAAATAGTTTTACTTCTTTTAGCTAGGGAAAAGTAAATAACAGGCCAAGCTGGAATTACAATCATCTTTTGTCATTCTGTAGGGAAATTCCCCCTCCTCTCCCCAACTCCAAAACAGACCTTTGACCCTGCTTTCTCCAATAAGTCACCTGCACAGCTGAGCTCAGAGCTCAGGACACTGCTGAAAAGGCCCCAGATTTCAGCTGTTTTGGGGAGTAAGCCTTGTTTTTCCTAAACAGAAAGAAAATCCTACAGAGAAGCAGTCAATCACAGTTTGAGAAAAGCCTAAATTGAAGTGCTCAAATGCCACCTTTAAGTCTAAAAACTAAAGTCTTTCCTTAACAAAACTATTCCCTGGATCCTGAACAAAAATAAAGGCCATAAAAATTAGAACTCTGGATTTCCAGGGTGCATTTTTCAGCTGCTGCTACATTTCTTTTCCACCCCGTGTTTTCCATAGTAATGTTTATATGTTGGGGACTGGGCTGTGAGATTCACTCTGCCTCGAATTTCAGTGGGGTCCATCAAGGTCACTGTCACACACATCGTGTGCGTGACAGCCAAACCACGCCAACCTATCCATGCGGAGATTCCCAACTCGAGGAAGAGGCAAAGGGCACGTACCTTTGCTTTCAAATAAACACAGCAGGCATCAAGAGCCTAAGAAGCCTAAAATCACCCAATATTACACAAAAACATGTTTAACCTTCTCCCCAGGGGCCCGAATTTGTCAGTTTTCCCTGTTAACGAGCACAGAAGAAGAACACGTATTAAGAAAAACGTTAATTTACTGAAAATTTGGCAGTGAGGAGCCCAGGGATTACGGAGGGAAACGTTTTGCAGCAACACAACCCCCCGAGGCCACCCCGAAGGCGAAGGGGTCACAGCAGCGTCAAGTGGGGTGTTTGTAACACAAGACCTTGGAAAAGAAGAACGTGGAGGGCCACGAGCAGACGGGGTTCAGCACCACAAAGGAACAGCGAGCAAAGACTTTCAGCGGATTTAAAAATAACAAAAAAAAAAACAAAACAAGGGTTTTAAGAAGCATCTAAGAAATCCCTGTGGTCATTAACAGTGAAGCGCAGCAACACGCTCCCTTAAGGCAGCTGTTTAACTGGCACGTGCCGCAGCAGAGGCACACACAGGTCCCCACGCATTATTAGTGCCCGCTAATTAGCTATTAATTGGAATGCAGACGTTAATTAGCTATTAACTGCGATGCACACGCATCCCGTGTTCTCCGCAGTCTCCGCATTCCAGTTCTGCCGCCCAGGCCGCCACCACCACATCGTACTGTCCGTGGCTGCTATCCCTCCTCTCCCTGTCTAACCGGCGTGTTAATAAGGTGTTAATATCACAACTCATCGCGGTGTTCAGAGCGGCTGAGGGCCGGCCCGGAGCTGGAGGGGGGCGGTCAGCGCCCCGGTGCTGCGGAGGTCACCGCCGCCCTTCATCAATGTCACCTTGGGACGGGGCGCGGGGACAGCGCCGCCGCCGCCCGCCGCTGAAGCCCCCGGGGAGGCGCCCGGGCCCCGTGTGAGGCGGCACCGGCAGCGGCGTTCCGGTGGCCGCGGCAGCGCGGGCGGCCCGCACTAGGCCGCGGGGTCACCGCAAGGACACGCCGGGCTCCGCCGCCTCACACCCGGCCGGGCCGGGATCCCGAGGGCGAACCGCGGCGGGAGAGACGGGCACGTGCGGCCGCTCACCTGCGGGGCCGGCGGGCCGACGGACGGCGGTGCGAAGGCCGGAGACAGCGCAGCGGCGGAGGAGAGAGGCGGTGGCGGCCAGCATGGCGGCAGGGTGCGAGGGAGGGCGGGAGGCTGCACCGGGGGCACGCCGCTGGCTTCCGCACCGCACCGGGAGAGAAGGACGGAGATGAGGGAAGGGGGAGGCCGACGGAGGCGGGCACAGCCGTGCGGCGGGTACGGAGCGCCGGAGGCCGCGGCGATGGGCTGGGGGCGCGGCGGGGCGGGACCCGCCGCCATCTCGGGGCGGGGCCGGCCGCCATTTTGTGCGTGAGGGGAGGGGCCGTGGGAGCTCTCCAGCCTCACCGAGCCACCTCTCAAGGGCGTGTTTAGAGTTGTTTTTGAGGGGTTCGGGCTGGTTTGTGGGGAGGTTTGGGCTGCTACTGCTGCCTCTTAGTCGAGCCCGCGCAGCCATCGCTCAGTGCAGCCTCCCCGTCCCTGTCAATGGATGCCCGCCCGCCCGACTCCATCCGTGTGAGGGGAATGGGCTCAGTCCGTCTCTGCTGCCGCATCCAGCAGTTCCCCAGGCTCTCTGGCACTCATGATCGTGTCCTCGTCCCCACACCGTGGGGTGCTGCCCTCAGCTACCATCGCACTGCGCTGGCCCCTGCATGGGCACAAACCCCAAAATTCGTCCCCGGGGCAGTGCCTCAGCAGCGCCACACAAAACCATCATCATAATTCCACTCACAGTGTCCCCCGATATCATCACACTGTTTTAAATGTTCCATTTTTTTGGGTTACAGTCATATTTTATTACTGGTTTTTAGTGTTCTCATGCAGGAAAACCTCAGTCCACAGTCAGCAAAGTGAGGCGTGCAGAATTCCAGGGGTGGTCTCCAAGTGTTGCCTCCAAGACCTGCTTTTAAAATCAAATAAAATAATTTTGCACAGGAACAAAATAAAGAGAAACTAGTGATTTTTGATTCTTTCTCCTCTCTCCTTGGTGGGACCAATTGAGGCAGCAGCAGTGGAGATGAAGGGCCGTTAATGTTCATCTTTATGGCTCCCACAGTGTTTAGGCTCTGATCTGAGGAGTTTATTAATTAATTTTATAAATGTTTTCTTGTGCATTTGGGGTAGGAGCCTGTACCTGGTACTCTCATGTGGGGCAGAGGGTTGAACCTGGATGGGGTCCACAATGAAGAGAGGAGCTGGGAAGAGCTGGATGGGACAGAGCCCAAAGCTTTCCCAGCCCCCAAACCACAAAAAATAATCCTTAAAAAAAAAATAAATTGGAAATTAATGTTCAAGTGAAGGGAATCAATCTGCAGCAGAGCAGATAAGCAAGAGCCTCTGGCCCAAGGAGCAGCTGCCTGCTGAGGGAGATAGCAAGGTCATCGCCAAACAAAACAAACCCCTTCTTCTTCCTCCTCCTCTTCCTCCTGCTCTTCTTTCATTCCTATTCCCAGCAAAGCAAGCCCTTGACAAAGAAAGAATGCTTGCTGTCCCAAGATAGCGGGAGTGAGGCAGGGAGATAAGGTAGCGTCAGCCGTAGCATTCCCCACGGAGGGGTTTGGGGAAGGTTTCACTCACTAATACCAATTAATTCATCTTGCGGTGTCCCCAGGTGCTGGGCCAAGGGGAACCAGGTTGATTAGAGCTTGTTTGGCATCCCATAACCTATTCCCCAAATCACCCTGGTCCCTGCTGTGGGGTCTGGAATGGGGGCTTTGCCAGGCGCTGCCATGCTGGCACGGACGAGGGCACACAGTAGACCCTGCTCCCATTCTTCCAAGGGACAGGATTTGGCTGGGTTCCCCTTGTCCTGGCTCAGCAGCAGCCCTTGCTGTGCTGATCCATGCTGTGATCAGCAGCCAAGATGATCCCCCTGTTTTCCCACAGACATATCTCAGCTATTTCAAAGAGCTTTTATTTTCCATTCATTTCCCTTTGCCTCCTGGAAGAAGTAGGGATTTAATTCCCAAGAGCTTTCCCAGGCTCTGCAGCCAAGCCACGATCCCAAAACCTTCCTGTTCTGCCCTGGGCACTGCATCCAGCCATGATAACCACCCACCCAACACTCCCACTGTCCCCAGCTCCCCAGCTCCAGACCCTCCAGGAGAGCAAAGACCGGAATATGCAATGCAGGTTGCTTTATTTCCTTTTGCTGTCCTCCAGGCAGCACAGCACAGCACAGCACAGCACGGCACAGCACAGCACAGAACAGACAAGCACAGCACAGCACAGCGCTTGGCTCTGCAGGCGCAGGGAGGGAGCGACCCCCTGCTTGTTTGGGTGTTTTTTTGGGATGAATCTTGGCCCCACAGGACACTGAGCCCAGCATTGATAACCCTGACAGCTCCTCAGCAGCGGGTTTGGTAATGAAAGTTTTATTACAATGGGCTTGGGGCAAAACCATCTCTCCTGATGGATGAGGCGTTGCAGTGGGGAGTGGTGTTGGTGTTGCTCCAGGCACCCCTTGGATGCTCTGACTCCATGGGAGTTGTGCAAGATGTGGCTGGTGGTCGTGGTACCCTCTCAGTGGCTGAATCAGGGGTCACTAGCTCCCCCACACACCCTCCCCTGCTTCAATCCATAACCAAGAGCCATAACCCTCACCCCAAGTCTGGAGACCTCCCATCTGTGGGGATCAGATGGAGCAGCAGCAGCAAGTGGGGACACGTCAGGGAGAGCCTGCAGCCCACTGGTGACCCCAGAACGAGTGTATATTTCTGCCTGTCTGATCGAGGTGGGAAGCACTGTGGTCAGTGGTCCAGCTGGCCAGCGGTGGTCCCTGAGCCCCTCGGACTGTCAGGCACCTGTACCTGCAGCTTCTTGGGCAGCAGCTCCTCGCGGGGAGGTGGCAGTGTCCGCTTCAGCCCCTTGGTGGAGGATCCCAATGCGTCTTCTCCTGCCTCACCGAGCTCGTGCCGGGGCTCCGGGGGTTGGTAGCCCGTCTGGTTGGGATCCAGGGGGTCTCGGGAAAGCAGGATGCAGATGGAGGGGACATTTTTGTGGACAGTCAGGTTCTGCGCTGGGCTGTTGGGCAGCAGGTCCTGGTTCTCCCAGACCTCCAGCACAGTTTTGTAGCGTACCTTGGTGACCTGGTGGAGCCCTCCCAGCTTGCGTTTCATGATCTCCACGCAGGTGATGGTCTTGGTGACCGCCCTGCCGCTGCCACTGAAGATGATCTGCCGGCTGCCCTTCAGCTCCATCTGGGCCATGGCGAAGTTCATCAGGTTCCTGATCTTGCTGCCCTCCTTCACTTTCATCTCCACCACATCAGGGGACAGGTCGGGGAAGGGCAGTGGCATCTCTTCCTCCGACGTCCTCACCTTTCGGAAGTTCTCCATCCCGGACTGGGCAACAGGCTTAGCTCTCCCTCCTTCAGCAGCCATCCTTCACCCCTTACCGGTGGATCCACAGAGGCCCCCAGCACCGTGGAACCATGGCAGGGCTGACCTCACTGCCCTCCAGCCCAGCCCTGCATCCCCACAAGCACCAGCCCCTTCCCCTCTGCTCTCCGGGGGCTGGTAGCAGGCTCGGTGGCTGTGCAAGAAGCTGTCCTCTGTAAGAGACAGGGCTGCAGGATCCTCTGGGTGCTCCCAGTTGCTCCCAGCAGGGATGACAGCTGGCTCCAGCTCTCGGTGATGCTTGGGCTCCTCCGCTCCCACTGCAGCATTTGCTTCTGCTGCTCTTTGCTTCATTCTGGACTTCAGCAGCCCCCAGAGCTGTTCTGTGTAATTAGCAGATCCTCCCCTTCTCCCTCCCCTTCCTCCCCTCCTCCTCCTCCTCCCCTGCTCAGCCACCCATCCCAGCACCCAGCTCCTGCCTTCATACCTGACAGGCAAAGGGGAGAGCAGAGAACCCAGCTCCCTCTCCAAAAACAGGGAAGGGAAGGGAAGGGAAGGGAAAGGAAGGAGAGGAAGGTGGAAGCCAGAGGCAGAAACTCACTCTTGCCTTCATGATGCTCCCAAAGTCCTGCCCCCTTAAAGAGAACCTGGTCCCTTCTCTCTGCGCTTGCTCCTCTTAAGGACATCCACTGCTAACAGCAAAAGTCACCCTGCCTGCCTGCCCTGCAGCATTCCCGGAAGGATGGGGAATCCCGGGCATGCTGCACTCAGGCATGGCACAAAGATGCAGCAGGTACTGTGGGAAGTACTTTGGAGCCTGAACTCAGCCCTTATTAGCCATCAGAGAAGCTACTAGGACCTGCAGCCAGGAAAAAGCCGGGCAGATGGCATTGCAGCCAGGCATGCATCAAGTGTGCCAGGGCTCTGCTCCCCCCCCCTCCGACACCCCACATCCTCACCCCTCGCTCTGCCCTGCAGGAAAATGTCTCAATTCCCAAAGCTCCGAGGAGCAGATGCTGTGGCAGAGCTGGTTTTCATGGGTGATTTCTCTCTCTCTCTCTCTCCCCCTCCTTCTCCTTTCCTTCCTCTCCCTGCTGCTCTCCCAGTCCCTGAGCCTCGCCATCTCCACATCCCCAGTGTGAAGCTGCCAGCTGTGGGCTCACCAATACTTTTACTGTCGGTAAATCCCAGAGGATCCCTATTGCAGTCCAGAAGGTGTCCCCTTCCTGCCCCCAGTCCCTTCCCAGGGAGTGGCAATGTCCCTGCCCCAGGCTGACCCTTTGCCTGGCCCTGTCACCTGCCTGTCCCCTCCCACCCCACTGGCCGGGGGATCATTGCACAGTGGAAAGACATGCCGAGTATTGACTTGCAGTCAAATCTTATTGGCCTATGCAGGCCCCTGGATTGGTTTCACTCAGAGCAGGGCTTGAAAATATACATAAATAAATCAATCGATCCCATGCTTGTGGAGGTGATGGCAGGATGTGGCCATCACCACCCATCCAGGATGAATCGCACATCCCTGTGGTCCCCAAAGCAGCTTTCTGTGGGTACCACTGCCTAAATGGTGGTGGATATGGGACACCCCCTGATCCAATCACTGGATTGGGGCTAGGGGGTGATCTGCAGGCAGTGGGATGGGATGGGATCTAGGAACAGTGTGCTGGAACACTCCAAGGAATGCAGAGCATCTTGTCCCTGAGGCCCCTTGGGCACAGAGAGGGAAACTGAGGCAGGGCAGGCAATGCTCCCAGGCCCACCCCCAGCACCAGATGCAGGCTTTGAGCATCCCCAGATCCAGGCTTTAAACATCCCCAAGTCCTCTCTGGTGCTCTGCAGTAGCGAGCATGCCTATTCCCTGTGCTTCCACCACAGATCCCTTGCTCCTATGAGACAAAACAATGGCATTTTCCCCCCTTTCTGCTTGGCAACTCTTTATGGCACCCTTGCAGATGGCACTTGCTTCCTTCCTCAGGCAGGCAGGGATAGATTAAAGCCCTTAGGGAAATTGCTGCCTTCAAAAGATGCGAAACCCCTGGGAAAATAATGGGGAAATATTTCAGTGACTGGGACATCCCTCAAGGTAATTATCCAGGTAACCTGGGAGGCTTACATGGACACTGAGGGCTGACAGCTCCAGGGCTCTGGCCAAGCCAGATGAAACCCTGGTGCTCACTGAACCATCCAGCCCTTCTTTCCTGGCCCAGAACCATCTCCTGCCTCCCATGGCCCATTTTCCATGGCCTTGTGGCTCCTTCCCCGCCATCAGATGATGGAAGCAGCAGCAGTTTTTTGTCTACAGCCTCTAGCTGCTGCTTACTGAACTCTGCTTATTGCAGCCTCCAAAACGGAGGCAGGTGAGTGCAATCACAAAAAGGCTTCAGGAGGGTGTGCTCCCACCGAGGCCAAGGCTGCGCCACATTAATGACAGGGTCTTATTTTTCCTCTGCAGTGCTTGAAATGTAAATGAAATTCATTATTAGCAACTCCATTGCTAATTACCATCTGAAGCCATTCATTAGCCTGTCAGCTTATTTGTTGGAGGACAACAGAGTGAATGGATTATTCCAAGTGAAGGAATAGCTGAAATGAGCTCAGTGGGGTGGGAGAGGAAAAGCAGGGAGAGGGGGACAAAGGCACAGACAACTCCAGCCACAGGGGATCAGAGAAAACAGCTGGGAAAGAGGATGGGGAGTCCTTTAAAATGGAGAAGAGGCAAACAGAAAAGGCAGGAATGGTGAAAAAAATAGGAGTGAAGGAATTACATCCTGAGTATTGTCCATCTGTCCTCCCTGAGCAGCCACGTTGGTCACTGCAGGACCCAGGGAGTGGTTTCTTCCTTCCTTTCCCCATTACAGTTTCTCTCTGAGCATCCCACATCCCAGTGCCATCCCAACCCCATCCCAGGAGGGGTCCAAATCCCTGCAGCACCTTCTTGCCTGCTCTCAACCCACAGGAGGTGTGAGCTTGTAAGGGCTATTTGGGAGAGGAGCCAAGAAGAGAGCTGGTGGTGGCAGAGATGAAGAAGGCTGCAGGAGACAGCACAGAGACTAGCCAAAACCTGGAAAAGTGGGAAAAACACCCCAGAAACATATTCCTGTTGAAGATCAGGGCAGCTGGAGAGGAACAGTAACCCGAGCCCCTGTCCTCCACCTGCCCTCTCTATATTTTCTTTCATCCAACATGGCCCTGCACAGGAGCAGGATGGAAAGTGGAAGCATCTGATACAAGGAAAGTCTCAGTGCCACCGTCCATCTCTGCGTCATATCTGCCCAGCTCAGGTCTCAGCCTCTCATCACATTGCACTCAGCAGCAGGCTGATGCCAGAGCTGATTGTAACCCTGGGAAAGGGGGTACAGATGGACCCCTGAGATGTCACAGTTAAAGGGATCCCCTGCCCCAGTCCTAAACCAGCATCCTGGAGCTGCTGTTTCGCAGGAGCAGCCCCCTGAGGGTGCACCCCAGTCTTCCCAGGGTGCAGGGGCTGTCTCAAGGTGCTAGGGGAACCTTTGGAGCGTCCTAAGGTGGCACCATCTCCCTGCTAACTGAGCCCTTATCCCTATAGTAAGCAGAAAATTACAGAGCTCAAGATAATTCTCATTTTTAAGAGCCACACAGTAAAAGAAAAGGGGGAAATCCCTTTTATAAGACAAATACCTTTGCAGAGCTACAGCATGATGAGCAGAGAAATGTCATAAGGACCCTGAGAGCACTAATAAACGTGAATGGTCCCCACCAGCCGCACCGGTGACTCCCACCCACATCCTGCCTGTGGCACAGAAACTCTATTTAAGCTCAGCCCAGGGGTCTCAGTCCTAGTCTGAGCTGTGCT
The DNA here is from genome assembly GCA_036023395.1 of Myiotriccus ornatus. Classification (NCBI taxonomy): domain Eukaryota; kingdom Metazoa; phylum Chordata; class Aves; order Passeriformes; family Tyrannidae; genus Myiotriccus; species Myiotriccus ornatus. The sequence continues at coordinate 20,889,939 of JAYRBT010000018.1, read as the reverse complement.
GGTGCTGGCTTCTGGGTCAGCTGCAGCTGGTCTGCTGGACTCTGATCCACAGACTGACCCTAGGCTGGACCTGTGAATTGACTTCAGTGGCTTTTAACCTGTTTATTTGCTGGGAATTTTCTGCTTGATCCAGACTCTTGGTTGGATCCTTCCCACCTGCCCCGCTCAGGTAGTGTGGGATGAGCAGGGAGGCTCTTCCCCTGCCCCTCTCTTATGCCCTTGGCTCACCTGTGAGCAAGAGGAGCACACATCTGTTTGAATCCTAAATATCCCCACTCAGAAAATCTGTGGGCAGACAGGAATGTGATAATGCTGAGGGGAAGGAGCAGCTCTGCAGCTGGACATGCCCAAAGCCTCAATGGGATGGAAAGGCACTGGGGGGCCTGAGGCAGCAGAGAAGCAGGGGTGGGGAGGGAATTTAGATGAGAGAAAGATCAAGAAACAAGACATAAGGGACAAGAAATAAACTCCAGATTCCCAGGGTGCTCAGCCAGGGTGGCTCTGGAAGGCTTGGAGCACCCCCGTGAGGTCTCACACGTGGGCGAGTAGTGGTGCTTGGGAAGAGTGGGGATCCATGACCCCATCCTCTTCTCCCTTTCCTTCCCTGCTTCCAGGCAGGGCATGAAGCTGGATGCATGGGGGGCCCAGTCTCTGCAGGAAACAGCTCAGGGTCCAAGATCCAGAGGGAGGTCAGAGTGGACAGCTGGGCCCCCAGCTATGGGGTCATCTGTGACACACTGGTTTTCCTGCTTCCCTCCATTTTGCCATCTGTGAAGCAGGCATTTTCCCTGTTTCTGCCAGATTTCCTTCCTTGCATGTCCACAGCAATGCTGTTCCCCTGCTGAGGGTGTTTGGCGACCAGGGCTCCCTGGTGAAAAGAGATTTTGCTGCTTCCTTGCCCCACTCTTCACATCTTCCTGTAGTGGGATGTTGTCTTTGTTGCCCATCTGTGACCCTTGAGGTTGGACCCTGGGAAGGAAGGACAATTTAGTTTCAAATAAATCCATTTTCATGACACTTCACTGATATTCTCACAAGCACTGAGGCAGGAGGTCCAGGTGGTGTGTACAGAGTTCTGTGTCATGACACTGAGGACAAGGGACACTGCCTATGGAGTCCTCAGGCTGATTTGGGATTTATTTCCCCTTTAGGAGTTTCTGATCCCTGTCCTAGTCCACCTGTGAATCAATCCAGTCCCTTCCCCTGCCCTCTGGATCCCGACCTTGACACTGCCAGCAAAAGCAATCAACATATCCACTGCCCCTCATGCAAGCCAATAATTAATTACTGCTCCCAGAGTGAAGCACAGGGCGTGAAGCAGGGCGTGGACATGAGGTCACCCAAATCTGGCCTCCTGCTGGCTTTCCACGGCCTCCTGGGTACAGGGAGCCTGCGTGTGCACTGCCAGGGGCTGTCCCCAGAGCCCCTGCCCCACAGAGGGTGGTCTTGTACCCCCGTGGGGCTCGCCACGCACCGAGTAGGGGTCACCGCACCCCTACAGAGCCCCCGCGGCCCCGCCCCTTCCCCTTGGCCCCGCCCCTCCGGCCGGCGGGCGGCATCAGGACCCTGGACAGCGTCGGCGGGTGCTCCCGCGAGATCTCGGCGCTGCCCATGGAGCGGGCGGCGGCGGCGCCGCAGTCTCGCGAGAGCGCGGTCGCTGCGGCAGGAGCAGCACCGGGCGGGCGGGCGGCCGCCGCCACCCGCCGGGGACCGGACGGGCCGGGTCGCGCCGCGGGGTGAGTCCCGGGGCCGTGCGGAGGGGAAGATGCCTCGAGGGGAGGGCGCTGGATGGTTCCCCCCCGAGCGGGGTGACCGCCCTTTGCACCGGCGCCCCGCTCTCCGCCCGTCTTGGAGGGGGATGCGCGGCGTGGGGGCACCCGCGGTGTCCCCGCACACGCGCGAGTGCGGCGGGAACCGAGCGGGGGGCGAGCCGCCCTTCTCGCCGAGCCGGGCCGCGGCTGGCAGCCTGCTCCCGGCTTCGAGGTGGGGGCGCGTAGGGCACGCAGCCCTTCACGCGTGGCAGTTCACGCCGAAACCCAGCCCTGCCTGCCCTCCCCGAACCCACGCCACGCACCGGAGGGGTTTCTCCTCCGTGCCGTCATCCATGTGATGAGCAGTCCCATTTTTCAACCCCTCCACCATATTCCAACCCCTCCCTCAATTACATCCAACACAATTTTGGAAAACAAAACAAAAAAAAAAAAATCACACCAAATCTCTTCAAAATCTGGGTGTTTTCTCCCCACGGCGGCGCAGGTGTCGGGCCGGGGGGAGCGACTGGTCGTGTGTCCCGGCACACGTGGGTGGGGGCGGCCGGGGGGACGTCACCGCGCCCGAGGAGCTCGTATTTATAGCACCGGCGGGATGGAATCATCCGGGGGCTGCCAGCGGATGCTGGGAGAGATGGCGAGCCGCGGGGGTTTGCTGTGCCTGGCCTGTGTCTTTGGCGCTGGGGGATGGCTGGAGGGTGGGAGAAGACCCCTATAGAGAGCCCCCTAAATCCGCCGGGGAGCCCCAGGCACCAAGCGCCAGGCCCCCTTGTCCTGGGAGGTGTGTTGGCTTCTGCCAGCTCTGCCCGGATAGCTGGGAGAGGGCAAAACCTGCAGGCAGGTGGGATACGCCATCTTCACGCTTCTATTTAAAACCTCAGCTCTTAATTTTTGCTGTAATTTGCCTTAATTTTCACTTCTGGGACAGAGGTGAACGGTCTGGGATGGTCCAGCTACATGAGTAATCGTTAAACCAAGCACTCAAGTGACTCATTAGTGACAATCGCCACTGATTTTTTTTTTTTTTTTCCAACCGATTTCCCTGCTCTTATTTCCCTGCTCCCTTTCTGGTCTGCTTTTTGGCTTCTGCTTGTAGAGATGGAAGCTACAAGGCAGCTAGACAGTTCCCTGTGCTGGAATTCAGCAAAAATAATAATTTTTTAAAAAAAAAATTATTTTTGGGCCAGGTAATGAACTTGGGGGTTTCAAGCTGCCCTCAGCTGCCTCCTTTCCCTGCTGTCCCACCTGGCCCTCTCCTGGATGTAGGTCACTTGGGAGTGAGAGGCCCCACGTCACGGGATCCTCTCGTAATCTTCTGCCTTAAATGGTGTGTAAGCCTCAGCCAGAGGAGCTGGGATTTATCCCCCTGCCAGCCAGGTGTCAGCCTGGATGGGTGACAGTCTAGAGTGTCACAGAAATGAAGCAAACTGTGCTGTCCTCGAGTTGTTTTGGAGCAGGGGGGAAGGTCAAGGGTCTTGGGGAGGTTCCTGACCACTTCAGTCACCTCTTTTCTCATTCTCCTCCAGCTTTGCTAAAGCTCAGGCGTTGTTCCCAAGTACTTTTCCTGAGGAGCAGAGAGGCTGAGTGTGTGCCGGCATGGCAGGTATGCGGGGGCGTTCCCAAGCCCATCGGGGCTTTACTGGCCATGTTATCTTGTTAGTCCCCAGTGGGGTGGTGGGTGCCCACGTTTGCAGGATCCACATGGCCAGCAAGGGCTGAATTTGATCCTTTTAGGTGGGTTGGTGGTGGTTTCCCTGGGACATCCTTAATTCCTGTGTGAAACTCATCAATTCTTGGGGCTAATTATGAAGCCTCTTGGCTTTTCTTCAGCTCCGGGCTGTGCCTGACAGTGATGAAACTTTTCATTGCAGAAAAGGTGAACAACTTCCCTCCCCTGCCCAAGTTCATCCCCCTGAAGCCATGTTTCTACCAGGACTTCGATGCGGAGATCCCGCCACAGCATCGGACCATGGCCAAGCGACTTTACTACCTCTGGATGTGTGAGTCACTGGCTGGGAATGGCTTGGGTGGGATTTGTTTGCCTCTCCAGCGGCTGCTCTTCTTGGAGCCGCCAGCTGAACGAGCAGAGCAAGGTCAGGGGAAGCCCTTTTCCCCCTCCAGGCCTTGGTGCCTCCTGTTAAAGTCCAGGAATGGGATGTGGGCTGCAGCACGTGGGTCTCAGCCCTTCTAACCTGCAGGACGGAGGTGCAGAGCTGGCTCAGTGTCTGAGGGCCATCAGTAGTGATGTTGACATCTCGCTGCAAGGAGGAGACAGCTCAGACTGGAGGGCTGGTGTGCCTGCTCCCCAAAACGTGGGAGCCCAAGGCTTCCCAGAGCTTGCCTGTTCCTCTTGCATGCCTGTGTGTGCCGTGCTGTGCTAACAGAGCTGTCACCAGCTTCCAGCTCTTCAAACTATCCTGGATCTCTCTTCCTCACCAACCTTGTGCAGGGAATAGAGCCAGAGGGACAGATCACATAGGTGGAAACATATGTTGGGGCAAGCTGGCACCAGCATTTAATTTAACTTAATTTCTTTTCAGAAGGAGTTCCCTTATCAGTTTTAGAAGTTTAGTTTCCTTATGAGGTGTTTTCCCTGAACTTTGGAAGCATCAGTGCCCAAGGAGTGCCTTGTGCTTTGGAGGCAAGTTATGAAGAGCTGAGCTGGTACCAGAGAGGTCAGGGTGTTCCTGCTTTTGGCACAGCACCAGGCTGACACCCCCAGGGCTGTGTCCCATCAGGAAGGTGACCATGGGGTAGCTCCTTCATGTCAGAAGGGTTAGTGTAGCTTGTCTTAGAAAGTGGAGTGAAAAAAAGCTGTGCTTCCCTGGGGAAGCTGTCTTGGAGGTGTTCAATTCCCTCCCCATCCCAATCTGGCTGTTCTTTTCCTCTTATTGTAACAGAGCTCGGTTCTTGCTCCACAGCACAACCACCAGCTCTTGAAGCCAGTCACTGTCCCTTGGTTTCTGCCTCCAGAGCTCCTCTCTGGGTCATTTTCTCCCCAGTACCTCCTCAGATACGTAGGACAGAGCGGCAGGAAGGTTCTTTTGGTGTTCTTTAGGGCAGCCCAGGCAGCTGAGCTCCTTTCCTTGCCAGCTGCAGCTCTCAGGCAGGCGATGGTGGGAGGGTTTTCATTCTCGTCAAAATAATGAATCATTCTCCGAACTCGGAGGCGTCAGAATGCAGCTGAGCATTCTCTGCTTTGTCCTGTGTCTGCTGATGTGGGATACATAGTCAGAGCCCTTGTGTGGCCTGACCCCAAGCAGGGGTGGGTGAGGGAAATGTGTCGCCCCCTGAACTGGTGAGATAGAGCCAGGAGTTCAGCGATACTTGGGGAACTCCTGCACGAGCTCCTTCAGCAAAACTATCTGGAGCAAGCAAAAAAAAAGCTTCATTTTGATTCCTCCAGTTTCCTTCCATTAGTGGTAATGTGTCCTGGCTTTATGGGAGTAGGAGAATTTGCCTCTTCCCAATCCTCAGGTTGGGACCTTGACCTGCTTAAGGAATTACAACATCAAAAAATTTATTGATTTTCCTCCTACTCTTCAGCTGAGGTTTGACCCTCTTTGGCTCAGCCAGCCTGGGAGTGTGCTCCCAGCTTAATTTAAGGGAAATCCAGCTAGGGCAGGACTCCGAGGCCACGTCCCTGGGGTCAGGGTCTCTCATACCTCACTGCCATCCTTGTGTCCGTGCTACTCTGCTCTGTGTGTGTGTGTTTGCAGTGAACAGCATCACCTTGGCAGTGAATCTCGTGGGCTGCCTCGCGTGGCTCATTGGAGGCGGCGGAGCGGTAAATTTTGGACTGGCAATTCTCTGGCTCATTCTCTTTACGCCCTGCTCCTATGTCTGCTGGTTTAGACCTATTTACAAAGCTTTCAAGTAAGTGGTTGCACCTGAGTCTGGCTTCTTTTTTGCCTTGTTTTCCTTCCTAAACCATCACTGTTTAGACTGGGGCATTGCCTAAATTACTAGAGGAATTTCTTTCTGTCCAGCCTTTTAGCTTTTTACTTTCTAACCTTCAAAACAAGGGTGTTTGGGATTTTCCGAGGGCCAAACCCCCAACCATGTGATGTAAGGGCACCCTCCATGTGCCTCTGTGCAGCGGCGGGGGAGTGGTGAGGATGCAGTTGGGGTGCAGCTCTCCCTCTCTCTCATCCTTGAGGCTTCTTTTATATTTCTCCATGAGTCCTCGAGGTGTTTGTATGGGTTATCCGTGCTGCTGAGGTTGATTCCCAAATCTAGAAGTCTGGGTATGTATTTATTCCCCATGTGGGGTGGTGTAAGCCAAGAGCTGTGTCCCAGCATGGATGTCCTCAAGCTCAATGTACAGAGCTGGCCGAGCCATCGAGAGGGTCTGGTGCCCCTGTGGCTTTTCACAGGTGCCCCTTCACCACCTTCAGCCTCTTGCAGTTTTTCCTTTGCCTTTAATTTTGCTTCTCACCACCCTCCTGCTAAATCACAGCAGGGTCTGAGACATAGGAGCATCTCCTCGAAGTGCAGCAGGGATGCAGGTGCAGGGAGTGACCGAGCCCTCTCTTGCAGGACAGACAGTTCCTTCAGCTTCATGGCCTTCTTCTTCACTTTCATGGCCCAGCTGGTGATCAGCATTATCCAGGCGGTGGGAATCCCTGGATGGGGGGTCTGGTAAGGAAAACGCTTCTGTGTTGGGTGCAAGGGTGGTCACCATGGTGTTTTAATATCCTCGGTTCTTCTTTCCTTGGGGAGGGTTTGAGGAGCTGGTAAGGATGCCGGCAGTTGGGGAAAGCTGGTTGTTTTCATCTCCTTGCAGTGGCTGGATTGCAGCGATTTCCTTCTTTGGGACCAATGTGGGGTCAGCCGTGGTGATGCTGATCCCCACCGTGCTCTTCACGGCCATGGCAGTCTTCTCCTTCATCGCTCTCACCATGGTATGGCAGGAGAACTGGGTGTGCCATGTTGCTTTGGGGAGGGGGGGCCCTCACCGTGACCCTGGGAGCTCAGCAGCAGCTGCAGGCACTCAACCCCTCTGGATTTTTCCCTCCAGGTGCACAAGTTTTATCGGGGGAGCGGCGGCAGCTTCAGCAAAGCGCAGGAAGAGTGGACCACGGGGGCGTGGAAGAACCCCCACGTGCAGCAGGCGGCCCAGAACGCGGCCATGGGGGCGGCACAGGGCGCGATGATGCAGCACGAGACGCAGTACTCGGCCACCCCCAACTATACCTACTCCAACGAGATGTGAGCAGCAGGACTCTGTCCTCAGGAGGAAGAGCTGGTGGGGGGGGAAAGAGAGGAGGAAGAAGGCTAAGCGAGTTTCTGCAGCTGTTTCAGAAAGTTGGAGTGTACCATAGTGGTGGTTCTTTTTCCGTCTTTGTAATGAGATCCTTTGGGATTTTTTTCTTTCCTTTTTTTTTTTTCCCCTTGTTTTAAGCTCTTATTTTTACCCTTTCTTTTTCATTCTGAAGAGGCTGTGAGTTGACCTGCAGGGCTCTTGTTGTGCGTGGTAGTCAGTGTCCGTTCACGTCTTCTTTTTCTCTGTGGAATAGTGTACAGTGGTGGTTTTTTAATTACTATGGTGATAGGTGTACGTTAGAACCTCATCAGCCAAAAGCCCCCCCACACCCCTAAAAAGGGAAAAACAGCAACCAGCACCCATCTTCCCCTCTTGGAATAAGCCCTGAACCACAGGTTTCTGATATGTGTGAGTTTTCTCTTTCAGTTGGTAGTGTCCAGCCACTTGCCATTGTTTCAGCAAGGGCAAGCAGTCCCGGGAATTCTCCTTTTTCTTTTGCTTTTTAACTAGCAGGTGGCTGGTTGATTTAGTATTAAAAAAAAAAAGGGGGGGGGAAATGAGAAACCCTCAATCCTGCTGTTATGCTGGAAGCCAAGAGATTCCTAATCTACACCCTGGCTCAGGATCTACAACTCCTCTCAGTGTGTGGTATTGTAAGTGAGTAGTTTACACACTTTGACATGGAGGACCTGTGTGTGTGTGTGTGTGTGTGTATGTGTGTGTGTGTGTTGGGGAGCAAGGACAGGTTTTCCCTGCGGGATACAACTGTCCCATTCTGGATTCTGCATCCTTAGTTTGGTTTTTTTTTAAAGGCTTCTGTTTTGAAAAGCAGTTGTAAAAGCAGCGGAGTGTTCCTCAGAGGACCTACTCTTGGGCAAGGCTGCAGGTCAAATCTTGCCACCCCATATCCAAGCAGTCTCCCTGACGACAGAAATAGCCAGGCCGAGATTTGTCCCTGCTAGCTTTGGAGGCATATGTTAATTTAAGGCTCTTTAGGAAACCTCCAGGCTGGCAGGAAGGATTCCCACTTACTTGCGCTCCTAAAAAGCGTGGTGAGATGTTTTCCTGGTGCAGGAATCCCTGCCAGCCCTGAATCCTGCCCAGTTTGGGGATGATGGGCATTAAATAATGATCCTGCATCCTAGCAAGAGGCAGCTGAGCTCAAACTAACACCTCCTGGGGGAGAGTGACTGGCACGCCCTGGAAAAGACTGTGAGTGGGATCATAAATGGGAATAGATGCTGCTGGGCAGGAGTTGGGAAGCTCCTTCTCAGAGATGCTTTTCAACTCTAAATGCACTTTAAATAGGCCAGTTTTTTTTCCCGAGTCCTTGAAAAGCAGTCCTAACAGAATCCAATCCAGCCCCTTCCTTAGCTCCAGTATCTCCTGCCTTGGACAGGAAGGAGCTTGGTGTGCCACCAGCCAGGGCTATGTGAGTCTCCAGCCCCTCACCCATCCCGTCTGCCCCCCCAGTGATGCTTGGATGTGACCCCTACCCCAAAAAGGACCTTCTCTTCTCCAGCAAAGCACACCAAGACTAGTTTCCTTTTTAAGGTACCACTTCAGTCATTCTGCAGTAGGCAGTCATCTCTTGACCAGACTAAAATGCAGCTATTGATAAAATGCCTGTCTGTGCGTGTGTGTGTATATATTTATGTATAAAATGTCAGGAGAAAAGTAATCCTTTGCTGAGCCTATTATGTTTAATCAGGTTTAAATATTGTGCAATCCATTTCTAGCTCGCCTAAAACTTACTCTGCCAAACCATGTGCTCTGTCATCCGTGTCTGAGAAACGATGGATTAAGTGACTTCACCTTTTGCATTGACAATAAGATGCATCAATAATAACTGTAACGAGCTGTAACTAACAGACATTGCTTCAGCACCTACCCCTCCTCTCCGGTGTGTCTCCTGAGTGTGTGAGCGCTGAAATGTGCCCCTGTGACACCAGGTTGGAAACTCTACCCTCTGTTCTCACCTTGCTTATTTTTAAGCTGTCCCTGCTCCAGATGGGGCTGATGTGGTTGTGATCAAAGTGTGGTGCTCCTGAAGCCCACAGGGTGGGAGAAATGAGGTGTTCCTGCAGCTGGGCAAGAGGAAGCTCCGGATGGAACACACCTGGGGGTTTCCTGATCTCTCCCTGTTGCTTCCCATGTCCTGCAGTCAGCAAAACAGAGCTCTCTGCCTCTTGCCTTTCATGCTGCTTGTTTGTACTGATATTAGAGGGATGTCGAAATACAGGTTAAAAGCAGCAGTTATCTGGAAAGGCTTGTGACCGCACACTGCCCCAGATCTGTTGTGCTCGCATAAGCATGGAATGGCTTGGACTGGAAGGGAAACTTCAGAGATATCCAGCAGGGACACCTTCTGCTAGCCCAGGTTGCTCCAAGCCCCATCCAGCCTGGCATTGGACATTTCCATTGATGGGGCAGCCACAACTTCTCTGGGCAACCTGGGCCAGGGCCTCACCACCCTCACAGGCAAGAATTTCTTCCGAGTATCCCATCTAAACCTACTCTCTTTAATTTTGAAGGCATTCTCCCCTGTCCTGTCTGCACCTCAGGCAATAAGCGATTCTTTAACCCACCTTCCCCTGCCAGCTCTGTGTGGCTACCCTGAATCCTCGTAGGAAAGGTTTTCCTCCTGGTCTGTACCACTTCCATGGGCCCAGATATCACCTGGAGCTGCCACTTGAGGGGACCTCAGACGCCTCAACACTGCCTTTTATGCCCCCCCCACGCCCAGCAGCGAGTTTTGCTGCCTTCTGTTATTTCCAAAACCCTGCCAACGAGCCAGA
>JAYRBT010000018.1:20862757-20880006 GCA_036023395.1 Myiotriccus ornatus | reverse complement strand
AGATCACCCCCCCCCCCCCCCTTAAGTTTAACTTCCTCAGCGGCCTGAAGCCACCCGTGTGCCTGCCCATGGCGAGATCCCCCTCGTGGGCTCCGCCGCCGCGGCGCGGGCACACCTGTGGCACCGAGGCGCTCAAAGCCCTCCCGGAGCGGCAGCGGAGCCGCCGAACCTGGGGCTGCGGGGGGACGCGGGGCAGGACAGGGAGCGTGAGGGGGCGAGGAGGGGAGGCCGCGGGGCAGGACAGGGAGCGGGAAGGGAGGCCACGGGGCAGGACAGGGAGCGTGAGGGGGCGGCCGCCATGACAGCCGCCCCGCCCGCCGCCGGCGCCAACCCGCGCCATTTCCCGGCGCCCCCCGCGCGGGCCGGGCCGCCCTCAGGCCGCGCCGCCGGTCGCGGTGCCCGGGCCGGAGCGCGGGGGTTGCCGCCCTCCCTCGCCCCTCAGTCCTCACCGCGGCCGCCCTGCCTCCGCCGGTGTACAAACGCTGCTTGTTGCCTTCTGGAAGCCCGCGGGGGGCGTTTCTCGGCGCTTGTTCTGTGCGTGCCCCTTTGCGGGGTTTTTTTTGGAGCGATTTCGAGCGTCACTACGGCATTAAAGCTCTTGTTTAAATGGCGCATAAGGCCTGTGAGTTGCTCGTTTTCTAGTGGCTGTTTCCCCAGAGCTGTGTTTGGGTAAGAGAAAAGCGCAACCCAGCACTTGAATATCATGGTATTATATCTAATATATAATTTATTTTTTATAATATATTATTATATATTATGTAAATATATAACTATATATTATGTATAATTATCACTAAATATTATATAATAATCGATAATGTCTATATTAATATACATATTTTATTATAATGTCATCACTGTTCTACCTTTTTGCCGTTATTTTACAGTTTTTATTTTATCACTTTTATAAGTGATAAAAAAATATAAATTTTTATAATTTTTATCGATATTTTATTATTTTATAATTAGTATTGTTTTCTAGTTACTTTGCCGGGTTTGTAATTATTTTGTAATTTTTATCATTCATGACCCGTTTTGAAAGGTGCCCGACCTCTTATTCCCCAGGCTTTAATTTGTGGATGCTTTGGGGAATTAATCGTCATTTAGGAATCATAAGGGAAATTTTGAAAGCATCCTAGGAATGTTTATTAAATAATAATTTTAATTATTTATAAATAAACAATAACTTTCTAATTTTAATTAGATACAGATGAATATATGAAGCATATAGCGGCATTAAAATCCCCCAGCCAATGTGCTTGCTACATCTCCTCACTTCTAATTACCCTTGCTAATCAGCACAGCTGAAATTGGGCTCTTTTCCTGGTAATGCATTTTATAAACACGCTGAGAAACTTCTGAGGCTGGAGTTAAACATGCTAATTCTGAGCAGAGCATGAAAAAAGAAGGTGGTGGGGTTGTGAGGGGGTTAGAAGGGGTGTTTGTCTGGGTGAGAGGGGCAGAATTCCGCACAACTGCTGCACAACCGTGAAGGATCCCAAGTTAACCTGCTCCTGGTAGTGACTGAAGGGTTAGTGGGATATTGGGAAGAAATTCTTCCCGCTGATGTTCTGGCACAGGTTGGCCAGAGAAGCTGTGGCTGCCCCATCCCTGGAAGTGTCCAAGGCCAGGTTGGACAAGACTTGGAGCAACCTGGGCTAGTGGAAAGTGTTCCCTGCCCATGGCAGGGAGTGGGAGTGAATCACCTCTAATTTCCCTTCCAACCCAAACCCTTCTGTGATCCTATGAAATTCCTCTCCCTGAGGAATCCAGCCTCCCCACTCCAACATCCAAGTTGGTCCCAAAAATAAGGGCAGCCTAAACATCTTGTTCTTCATCGTTGTTCCACCCAAAGTGCTTCCAGGCAGCTTTGTCTGAATAATAAGAACCATCACTAAAATGAAACAAACTTCACTGAATAGAATGATTTTTTCAAGAACTGAATTTACTCTTTGCTAATTACTTGTTAGATGATGATATTTTGATATTTGAGATATTTGTGTCAATTCTAATGATTTCCCCACCAGAACAGTCATCTGTGATTTTTACTGGTGTGGCAGCAGCACAGGGAAGCCAGGAGGAGGCAGGGGACCTGAATTGAAGCTGCTAGGGAATAATTTCTAGGGCTGCTCTAAATATTTAGGAATACAATAAGAAATAGGATGATTATGCTTGCCTTGAGACTCCCATTTTTTAAATATTAAGATACCTTCCTGAATTTTTTATCCACCAGGGGTATAAGGAGAAAGCAACTCAGCTAGGGGTTGTATGTCTTTGCAGCACTTGATGTGAAAGGTATTTATGTTAAATTCTGGACCATTTCAATATCTGAGAGCCTATTTCCTTTGTTTTTATGGCTGGGGTTAGCAGAGCACTTTTGCGGCCTCCTAGTACAGGTTTTAGGGGTGTGTTTACACTATCTGTGAGAAAATTAAATTGCAATTAAACACTAAACTGAGCTTAAAGGTTTGCTGGTGCTCGAAAGCTTTGTGGATCAGACTGTTTTGAATTACTCTTGAGTCCTGCAGAGTCCAGGTTTGGATCTGTGCCCTCTGGAATATGTTGGGGTTGGAGCCCTGCTGCGCTTGGAGGCACTGTTAGTCTTTGTTTTTCTGTGCTTGCAGAGTTTGATTGGAGCATGAACCCTGTCTCCCCGCTAGAACCAGGGATTCCTGCAGGAAAAAACTCACCCATGCCACAGAAAAAATTCCATGTCTTGGTGGGGGTGACTGGAAGTGTGGCTGCTCTGAAGCTGCCCCTGCTCATCGTGGAATTGCTGAAAATCCCTGGGGTAAGTAAAAGCTGTTGGTGGAGCTTTGTAAAATTGGAGTTACCCTGTTTTTGAGGAGAGATCACATGGCTCCTGCTGAAATGAAAAGTTACTCCTTGAAGCCCTTTAGTTTAACAATTTTTTGGAGGAAAATTCCTCCACCTTTTAAGAATTGGTTATTTTTTTTTCCTATCAATTAACACTTGAATAGGTCTTGGCTTTGGGCGAGTTTTTTCTGGAATTTGTCCTTGTCAGTCAAATTGTCAGATGTGGCTGCAGACAGGGGTGATGCACCTGGAACTTGAAATCTCCAGGATAGTGCAGTTTTCCATCGGTGGGATATGGATTTTCGAAATATAAACGCTGCTGGCTGACCAAGAGAGGGGGAACCAGACCTTGTAAAACCAGAAATAGAAAATACAAACTGCTGTATGAGTCTGTGCACTTTGTTTTTTTAATCTTTATTGTCTGAAGTAACAGAATTGCCCAGCAGAGGCCACTGGTAACTGATCGGGGAGGGAAACGTGCTCTTTTCTGCTGTAAAATAAAGTTAGAGGAAACTTCTAAGAAATGGAGCAGGTATTTTGGAGCAGCAAAATGAAAAAGTGGCAGAAGCAAGAAGGAGCACTTAAATCTGAGATATATCAGTTAGATTCCTTTATGAATATCCTTTAGAGTGATTTGGGAGGCTTTACCTTGTGAATGCATTCAGTAGAGGCACAAGAGGTGCTGATTTATCTGGTTTATGTTGATATTCCAGCTGGAAAGGGTACTGGAGGGGAGGCATGGGTTGCAAAGAGGAGTCTCAGTTAATTTATTGCTTGATCTGAAGTGGTTAGTGAGGTCAAAAGTCCCAGCCTGAAGTAAGAAGGACAAAGAAAAAGATACCAAGGAAGGGAGTGATCAGCCCAGAGCCAGAGATATGGATCTTCTAATCCTCTCTCTCTTGGATTAGCTTGGCTATTGTCTCTTTTCCTTTTTTTCCTGATGCTTGGAACATCTTTTTGTGAAGGTGACAGGCAGAATGCAAATGATCCACGATAGGAATGTGAGCCAAACCCTTCCTTCTCCCTGAGTGTTTGGTTCATAATTAAAAGCTGCAGGCAGCTGTGGACACAAACTCTGTGCAGACCCAGAGGACTGTGACATCTGGTGAAGACTTTGTGGCCACTGGTTTTAGGTTTTAGTTGCATAAAAAGCAAGAGTGAAACGTCCAGGAGCTTCTTACACTAAATTTATTAATGAAAATTATTTGTTTACTCATTTCTGCTGTGATTTCAAGGCCTGCTGAGTCAGTGTAACTTTCCCATTGAGTTTGTTGGGTCTGTTCACAAGGCTGTTGCATCAGTTTCTTCACTGCTGGAGAACTTTCCAAAGCCCTCAGCTGAGGTAGGGCAGGAGCTGAAGGAAGGCCTTTATACCAAAGGAGATGTGGTCAAAGGCTTGAAACTTGGCAGGGTGATCTTTGCTGCTCATTAAACTTGAACATCTTCTGGAGGGTGACTACAGTGCACTGCTTTTTGTTTAACCTCTTTGGAGATCTGGGAAATTTCGATGGGTGCAGATTATTGACCTTGCACCTGGTGGTGGAGAGACAGCACAAGGTCTCATCATCTCAGACACCTCATTCATAGAGTTTTTCAGTGGCAGGCATACCATGACAAAAATCATACTGGCAGGATATTGGTTAGTAATGGGCTTTGGGGAGACCTTAGTGCCCCTTCCAGTCCCTAAAGGAGCTCCAAGAGAGATGGAGAGGAACTTTGGGCAAGGGCCTGGAGGGGCAGAACAAGGAGGAATGGCTTTAAGCTGAAAGAGTTTATACTAGCAGGTTTAGATTGGATATTAGGAACAAATTCTTCCTTGTGAGGGAGGTGGCGGTCTGGCACAGGTTATCCAGAGAAGCCGTGGACGCCCCATCCCTGGAAGTGTTCAAGGCCAAGTTGGACGGGGCTTGGAGCAACCTGGGGGGTGGAACTGGATCGCCTTCAAGGTCACTTCCAAACCAAACCATTCTGTGATCCTATGATAAAGAAAGGCAAGGACGAACCTTTCTGTGGGTGAATTGTTTTGTCCTTGAAGCTACAGGATGTCAGCTGAACTTTAGGCTTAAATTACACCATGTCGCTTCATTGTGCACGTGCCAGGCAGCCTCTACCTTAGCTTGTAAGTGCCTTTCAACAGAGGAGCTGCTCATTCGCTTGTGCTCAGGCTGTCTATAAAGATTTTGCTGTCAAAACTGAGGAAGTTATTTAAAAAAAATCACACACACCCTTAACCTGGGCAGAAAGGGCAGTGCTAGGAGAATTCTCTAACAGAGACTAACAGTGTTGCCTGAACACAGGAGTGCAGTTTTGCAGTAAAGTTTTATTTTGGAGATTTGGCTTAAGGGGTCTAAGCCAAAGACCTCTAACTAATCTAAACTGTCTCCACTTAGGGAATTAGAGTGTGGCTAGACTGCCTTTATTAAGATATCCACGGGCAAACAGAGGGTGTGCCAGGTAAATAGAATAAAACTCCAACTATGTAGGCTAAAGTGATCTTGAGAACACTGATCTCTTTGCAGTGTAGCTGGAGGGACTTGAAGGACTTGGTGGGAACAAGGGAACCTGGAGCTCACCCCAACAGAAAACCTTCATTAGGGAGAATATTTAACTCAGAGCAGTTTTCTTGGTGGAGTGATAGAGTCACCAGCACTCACAGTCCTTCAACATCCATCCCTCTGGTATGTTCTGGCTTGTAGTGGGTTGGATGCAGTGCTCAAAAGCCAGAGCTATTCTCTAATCCCGGGCTTATGCTTGGAAGAAATTTTTTTTTTTTTTAATGGTACCATTTCAGAGACAAGACAAACCCCTTCAAACTGCACGGTGCTCTTTAAAATCCCCAAATAAATATTCTCTTGCAGGCTGAGGTTAACACCTCACCCAAGCCCGTGGTGCTGCAGGGAGCGGCATTAGCACCTTTGTGGGTGCTGCTGCTTGGCTCTGAGCAGCTTCCTGTGGGGTGAGGTTAGCGTGGAAATAACACAGTTAGCTTCACGCTCAAAAACAGTACAGGCAGCTGTGATTCCAAGTCAGGGTCACTCGGTAAAGAACAGACATTTAGAAGAGGCAAAGAAGCAAATATATAATACCAAAAACTGGTGTCGTGTGCCGCTATATTTCCCCTTGAGTTTTCCTTCAGGAAATGGGGAAAATTACCAAAGACCACCAATATTACCACCAAATTACCAAATATGCCAAGGCTGGGATTTTCCTCTGCTCCCAGCTGTTACTCTATTCATATAGCCTGCAGGGAATCAACACTACCCCATTCCCAGTGGAATAAAGAGTGATGGGAGGTGGGTTAATGTGGTTTGTCATGTCAGCCGAGACTCCTGTGGCCGAGAACTTGGAGGTTTCCAGCAGTTGGTTTTAGCAAGGGTGCACACACCAAGTGCTTCATCAGTTTTCTACCTCAAGCCACAATTGTCCAAGAGGCACAAGCTACTGGTGAGGCTCGTTTCTCCCCATCTCACACCACAGTGGGTTCTCTGAGCTTCTGGAAGGAGCAGGCAGAAGTTGAAAGTGGATAATACCATGGAAAAAGGGATATTTTTCACTGTAATCAGTGACCTGAGGTGCATCTTCCACAGTACTAGTCTTCAGAGTATTCTTTCCTTGTACTGGCCTGTCTATTTACTGGTTTAAGGAATATCCTTGGAAGGAATTGCAGATGGAAGTCCAGTTGCATGGGGGATCAGGGCATGCAGAGCCACTCGGACACTGCCTCCGATTTGGGGCTGGTCCTGGTGCGTGTAGGGCATCTGTGGTTCACTGCTTGTGGGAGGAGCTGTTGGCAGCATTTGTCAGTGCTACAGGTCACAGGACAGGTAGAAACCAGGGAAAAAAAATCTTTTTCCACTTGTTTTCTGCAGGAAATGAGAGGTTCACCTTAGCACCTCATAAGCGTGTGTGTCAGATCTGAGGGATGGGATAGAGTTTTCCCAGTATATACCAATAACTGAAGGTGCCACTGGCTTTGCAGGTTTATCTGAGACTTCAGAGAGAACCTTCATATCACTTCACCCAGTCTCTCTTTATGGAAGCCACTGGTTTACTGCACAGAAATGCTGTGCTATGAACACCTACACAGAGGCTTTCCTCTTCCCACCATCTTGCTTTGATAGGAAGGATAGCTGGAAGACATAACTCCCACTTGCTTCTGGTAAGATCAGCAAGTCTGATTAACACTGTTATACAATGTAGCATCCCATAGTCTACAGCTTCTTCCCCACTTTTGGGATCAGGAGGTCATGGAGCAAGAGAGGTGGGGCAGAAGGAGACAGAGAGAGGTGCACGACATGATCCATTCAACCAGGAAACCATACTCTGTGTTCCAGAGCTGCTCTTTTCTGGGGAGCCTTGTGCAGAAGAGGTGGGTGCTGAGCCCCAGCATACCTAGGTGTCTCTCAGCACCTATGCTGGTCACTCAGCTTTCTCTTGGCACAGAGCTTCCTCTTGGCTCCCAGTGTGGGAAGAGCAGTCCTGGCAGTGCCGTTTTGGCGTGTCACCTTGGCAGTTGTGGTTCAGGGAAGCCACTGAGGCAAGATGCTTCCTTCTTCCCTTTGGCAGGCAGGTCTGGGGATTAAAGGGCATCTTTCAGTTTCACAGGGCTTTGGTTTGCTGCTTCTTGCTGTGGCTTTGAAGTTCTGTGCAGAACTGCACCTCGTTGTCACCTGCACTGCCCTCTCTGCTCTCCTTGCTGTGAACGTGTTTGGCCGGTGGGGACCTGTCCATTTTAGGCTGGCATGAAATGAGTCTCTGGCTCCTGTGGATATCTGCAGTGGCTTGGCCTTTCAGTTTTGAATAGGCAAGGTCCTCTGCGAAGCCACAGAGCTTTCAAAATTGTCCTCAAGTCTAACCATTGGTCTTTTTCTTTCTGCTTAGCTCGAGGTGAAGGTGGTCACTACTGAGAGAGCCAAGCACTTCTACAATGCTCAGGAGATTCCTGTCACCCTCTATGGCGATGAAGATGAATGGCAGGTGAGTTGTTCTTGCAAATAGAAGCACTCATCTAAGTCTCTTTGCAAGAAACCACATTTAGTTCTTATTTAATCCTGGGCTAGAACCCACTCCTTGGTCTAGTAATCTATGTTTGGAATATGGCTTTCAAAGACCGCGATGTAAATGAGGAAGAAGAAAGAGGCTGCCGTGATGTACTGCAGGATTTTGTCCCGCATCAGCAGACCCGCAGCAGGCAGTGCTCTCTCACCACCCTGGAATCAGCTGCTCTGAGAGGAGTGTCAGGAAATATCATGAAAACCACTGCAGAGCTGTGGTGAGCATGTTTGGTGCTTGTCATGAGTCATACTTGTCACAAAGGCAGCAGCTTCTTCTTAGCTCAGCTGTCAGGGCTGTGAACATCTCTGCACCCTGTAAAATGGCTCTTTCTCCTGACTACAGTTTTGCTGACACACTTGGAGAGTCCTTGAGTACGGAGAGGTTCATTATATAACCATGAAGATTTTTTTTTCCCCTACATTTGATCCCTATTTTGCAGTAGTAATCCTAGTACAAGGTGCTCTACTCTTTACCACTACTCCTGCCAGTGCACTCACACGTGAGTATCACTTTTGAGAGAGCCATGCCAATGGCAGTGGCCAGTAAACTTTCTGGATGGTCTAGATATTGGTGGAGATCTACTGAATCCCAGGGTGCTGCAGCTCCAGGCAGTTATTTCTGAGGAATCCTCAGTGGGGTAAGAGAAGAAGTTCATGTCGGGCTTTGACGTGCTCTGGCAGACTGGAAAGCAGGCATGGAACACTTACGATGGGAAGCAGTCATAGAATCACAGAATGGTTTGGGTTGGAAAGAACCCTAAAGCTCCTCCTGTTCCACCCCCTGCCATGGGCCAGGACACCTTCCATTAGTCCAGGCTGCTCCAAGCCCCACCCAACCTGGCCTTGGACACGTCTAGGGATGGGGCAGCCACAGCTTCTCTGGGTAACCTGTGCCAGGGCCTCCCCACCTCACAAGGAAGAATTCCTTCCTAATCTCTAATCTAACCCTGTCCTCTGTTAGAGTGAAGCCATTCCCCCTTGTCCTGTCACCCCAGGCTCTTGCAAATAGTGTCTCTCCATCCTGTCAGTTCCCTTCAGGTACTGGAAGGCCACAATTAGGTCACCCCAGAGCCTTCTCTTCTCCAGGCTCAACAATCCCAATTCTCTCAGCTTTTTCTTATAGCAGAGGTGCTCCATCCCTCTCATAACTTGGTGGCCTCCTCTGGACTCGCTCCTACCGCCTGCTCAGCACCTCTCCATTAGATATATTGCCACTCTGACAATGAAACAACAAGAAAAAATACAAGTGAGGGGAAGAGGTAGGAAAGGTGTTCAGGAAGCCCCAGCTTTCTGGGTGCTGTGTTTTTGTTGTGGTTTCCCGTGACTCAGAGAAGGAGCAGTTTGTGGCCCCGATGCACCCTGTGCTGACCTGTGATTGTGTGTCCTCTGGGAAATTAAGCACCTGATGCTGTTTGCTGCTTCTCTGGACTCTTTCCCAATTAACGGAGCTCTTAAGACCAGAATTCACTTGAGCAACTCAGGGCTTTAGTGAAAATAGAAATAATCACTCCAGAGTGAATATTTCAGGAAGTTTTGGATGCCTCATTCCTGGAAGTGTTTAAGGCCAAGCTTGGAGCAACCTGGTCAAGTGGAAGGTGTCCCTGCCTGTGGCAGTAACTTGGAACAAGGTGAGCTTTAAGGTCCCTTCAATCTCAAACCATTCTGTGATTCTAAGAGCCAAGAGAGGAGGGAAGTGCCCAGCTGGCTAAACTTCATCCATGGTGGAGAAAACCAACAGGACTGTTCCCTGCAGTACTTAGGAGGCTTTCTTTGCTGCTGGGAGGATGGTTGTGCATCCTAATTAAAAGTTACTTGTACAGTTAGGGGTCTATACCTCGTTAAAAGCCAGTGGAAAGCTTCGCTTCAATGTGAAGCTTATAAATCAAATGGGTTTCCTAGGAAATGTGCCCCTGTTTTGGTCCTGCCTGGCTTCAGGTGGCTGGTAGGATGGAGCTCTTTTCCCTGCACAGGTGTGATATGGGTTGAGGGAACTCTTAGGAACAGTTCCAAAGTTGAGGGATGCTGTGGATGGGGAAGGCTCTTTCCTGTGAGTTGAAATCTGTGGTTGTCAGGTGTGCGAATTGTCTCTGTGGGGAAAGGACCTCCCCACGTCACTGCCATGCCTTAAACTGTGCTCCCTAAACACAGGAATGTGTTTTCTGAGGTGGGATTGGTGAAGTGCCCGTTGTTCCCAGCGTTCCCCGTGAGGGTTTGGTGACCTCCATGTTGTCTCCTCCGCAGCTGTGGAAGGGTCGGTCGGACCCCGTCCTGCACATCGAGCTCCGGCGGTGGGCTGACCTGATGGTGGTAGCACCTCTGGATGCCAACACGCTGGCAAAGGTTGCCAATGGCATCTGTGACAACCTGCTGGTGAGTAGCTGGGGCTCTGCCTGCCACTCCTCTCACCCCTCAGGACTGCCTGACCTTTCCTTCACGGAAAATGGTGCTTTTGCAGCACCATGAACAGGGAGATTTGCATGTTCTGCCTCCGCTTCATCTGCTTGTCTCTCTCTTCCTCAGGGTGGTTCCCCTGTTCTTTCTCAAACAGTGGGTCTTCCCTGACCTACATTCTGTCCCACTCTTCAGTTCTGTCAGTCTCTTCTGTTATTTCCCAGTCCCCACTTTGTGCTTTTCCTGCTTTTTCTGGAGGATGATATTTCTTTCTACCTGCACACTCTTTCATTCATGAACAGAAACACATAACACACTTAACTCGCTCACTTTGAGTTTCTCTCTGCATTTTTTTTTATGTAATCTGGAAAGACACCTGTGAGATTAGATAAAACTTTTTACTTCCTGCTACCTCATCACCTCCTCACCTAACATAGCACAGACATTCAAACATGCTCACATTTTACTTACCTTCCCGTCTCAGCTACGGAGTATTTTGCTTGTTCAGGCTTGGTTTTTTGGTGTTGGAAGTGCTCTTTAGGCTCTTCAGGCTAATCAGAAAGTCTATTAAAAGAGAATGTGCTTCTCTATTGGGTGCTGAGGGCCTTCAATGGGGCTGACTGTTTTGTGGCCAGGCATTAACCACACAAAAGATCTCTCAGGAAGCAGCAGATCTGCATGACCAATAGCTTTTTGGGTAGGAAATGCATATAAATGAACAAAATCCACGCAGATTAGATTACTGTGGTTCTGAGAAGTCAGAGAAAAGCTGTGGGAGGGACAAGCAATGTCTTGTCCTTCTGGATCCCCTCAGTACTGTGGATCTGATGGTTGGTTTAGCAGGGGAAGAGCTCAGGAAAGATGTCAGGGATGCATGGCTTCAGATTCCTGCCAGTCTTTTTAGAGAGCCTTATGAAGGGAAGAGGTAGCTCCAGGAAAGGAAAGCAAGTGCTGGAGGTGCTGGTTGGCAGTTTAGAAAAGATTACAGCAGATGTCCTTGTGGTGGTAAGGGTTTAAGTCACAGGTATAAAAAGGGTGGGCATGGTTCCTATAAGGACTCTGATCCAAGGAGAGGCCTGCACCAGGGACTGCTGCTCACTGGGAAGCTCATTTGTGTGACTTAAATGCTGCTAGACCTGGGGAAACAGGTGGGCATTGCATTAAGAACAAGCAGCATTTTTCTTTTTAAGGAGATGAGGTGATACTTGGGTTATCTGGAAGTGCTGCTGCTAGATAGTTTGCAATCTGCCAGCATCTGCTGCAGCAGCCCAGATGTGTTTGTGTTATCCTCTGCTTGCATCCCGGACGCAGCAGTGCTTCCTCATGAGAAGTTATGGAACCAGCTGGCATATAAGTTCAAAAAGAACTCACTTGCCAGCTTTTAGTGTTTATCTTTACAGCTGGCTTACCTGAAGTGTTGCCCAGGGGTTTCTCTGATAAGATCTGTGGCCACCCCTCAACTTCTGTGTCTCCCACATGGGCTGGCAGTCTGCACACATCCTGTTCCTGCTTGGTTTGCTCCAGCCTGGACTGCTCGCTTGGCCCTGGGCCATAGCGGGATGGGATCTCTCCTCTTTGTAGCCTCCCTCACCTTTCCTGCCTGTCAGACATGAGCTTTGCCGGAATGTGATACAAATTAGTCTCAGCCTTGTGAGTTAGTCCACCTGTGCTGACAGACAGAGGCTTTTGGCCTCAAAATGACATCCAGGCTGGGAAAGCAGTTCTGTGCAGCAAAGGGATGGGAAGGAATGAGGAAATCCAGCCCATTTCTTGGCTTCTCTTGTAGACTTGTGTCATCCGCGCGTGGGATCTGAGCAAACCTCTGCTCTTCTGCCCAGCCATGAACACGGCCATGTGGGAGCATCCCATCACAGCTCGGCAGGTGGAGCAGCTGAAAGGCTTTGGCTACATCGAAATCCCCTGTGTAGTAAAGAAACTCGTGTGTGGAGATGAAGGTCAGTCCTTTTTCCCTGGCTTCTGACCCTTTTCCTGCCCCAGTGCTGCTCTCACCCTGAAGGGGCGTCCCCTCCTTTTGTTGTGTGGCCTCTGAGATGTTGAACTGCCAGGGTTTGTACAAACAAGCTGAAGCTTTCCCCTGTATTATTCCTCTTTATTAATTTTTAAGTAGTCTTAAGGGACCATCCAAGCCAGGCTTTCAGATGAGCCTGATACTGAACAGAAATGCTCAGTTCAAGAAGGGAGGAGAAAAGCTCTGCCGTGAATGTTATCATCATGGGATTTGTGTGTCCTGACTTTGCCCTCTGCTGTGGTCGGGGGATGTTTTCCTGTGCCTCAGTTCCTCAGCTCTGCCATCGGGATAAAATCTTGTCCCTAAGAGCAGACAATGAAAAGAGCCCTTTCAAGATGTGCCTGAGGGTGTAGCTGGACACACATTTAACATTTGTGGTGGTGTTGTTGCCTGGGTTACTTTTCAGCTTCCCAGTGGAGTTTTGATTTGGGGTTTTGATATCAGATTTATCTGTGAATTGAAAGAGGGGGTGGGGGAAGTTGTCACGCTCAGATTCAATAGATTTAGCTTGCAGTGCTAAGAAACAGTACTAAAATGGTCTCATTTGCATTTTAGCAGCTGCTTTAAAGGGAGGTATTTTGACTTTTGGGAGTGGTTTTGATACAAATTTTATTGAAATTTTATTGGACAAATTGTCTGTAAAATGTCCCCCAATTCCAGCCATAATAGCAAAATAGCAAACGTGCTATTAACTGCACAGTATAATGCTCCTACTTTAGTGTAACAACCCCAACTCCAGCAAGATTTTAACCACCCTGTCAGTTCAATAAACAGTCTGTACCTAAGCCAGGATGTTCTAGTGTCCTTCATGGTCAAATTCTAGGGCTGGCTTAATTTTGGAATCCTTAGGTGGCTGCAGTGGTTCTAGAGATTGTATTTTTGAATCTGGAGACTAGGAAATATTTACAATTAAGTAAGTGTAGTCAAGTAACTCAGGCATCAGTTGAAATATCCTGGATGGTTATCCTTCCATTGGGATTTTAGACATGATTACATCAAATTTCTTCATATCCAGCTCATCTGTCCCTGCTGTGAGAGCAAACTCCTGAAGGAGCTTGGAGGAGAGGGATGGCACAGACAGCTGTGCTAGGAAGTAGCCACCTCTGATTTAACTCCACTTGTGTTTGTGAACCAATTCACAACAAGATCTTCCTGCTGGCAACACCAGGATTTTCCTGGCAGTTTGTAAGAAAATTATGGCAGAGCAGTAATGGATTCCATCTCTCTGAATACCCAGTAGTCCGCCACTGACTTTTTCACCTCTTCCCCTCTTTTTTCAGGCCTTTCACCCCACAGCCTCTTCCACTCTCATTTTGGTTTTGTGGGTTCCATCCACACAGGGGTTTGCCTGGTTTCCACCCAAGAAACACGTAGCAACACTCACACATCTGGTGCAGAAGAGATTCAGTTTGTACCAGTTTTGTCTGTTGACACTGTGGTTTGTTTTGCTCTAAAAGAGGTTTCTCTTTCTCAACCCATGTGGTTGGTCTCACCTGAAATGTGCCAGATCCTCACTATCACCAAGTTTTTGCATTACAAGCTTTGCCTGATTAATTTTTCTCCCTCAGTAAATGGGCGGGTTTAGACCGAGAGTTCAGGTCAAAGAGAGTTAAAATAAATTAAATTGAGTTCCTTGATTCAATAGTTTCCATACTGACAGTATCTTCATCTTTCTTGGCTGGATTTCTCAAGCTGGGCACACTGGAAGATTTCTACCTGTAGGCATGAGCTGTGCTGTAAGATGCGCTGCTTAGCAAGATTTTGTATTGCTAAACCTAAAAATCCATGTGGGAATTGCCAAAGATATTGGAGAACTGGGTGGTGGAGGAAGAAGACAGGCCTTGGAAGTGTTCTGGAAGGGCGTAGCTCTGCCAAACCGTGCAGAGAAAGTCAGGGTATGTCTCTTGTTCAGCAGCACCTGTCAGGTGTAGCTCCTCTCCTCAAGGTTAGGAGAGCAGAAGGGCCCAAATCTGCCTGCAGCTCATCCACAGGATGCTCCAGACCTTCTGGGATTTACAGGTCTGAAAAAGAGGAGAACAAAACCTTCTAGAACTGATTTCTGCTGAGCAATAAGGCATGTGTATTTTAAATTATGAGAGCTATTAGCCAGGAGGACAAAAACTCAATAGAGACTCCTTTTCAGTCTTACAAAGGAGACAAATACCTATGGGAAAAGCACCTTTCCTCAGCTCCAAGCAAATAACAGAAATGAATGGCCTGAGTTCCCACTGCTGAGTTCAGCACATGAGGTTGGACAAGATGCTTTAATCATCTCTGGGCTTAAAATTCTGAACCTGAGTTGAAAAAGTATTTCAGAGCGAAGCAGCGGCACAGAGTAGATTAGATGTTCATCTGGCAACTAACTAGTCTGAGAGGAAAAGCTTTCCTTTTTGTTCTGTCCAGCACTCAGCCTTTTCCAAGAGTTACTCCCAAGATTCAGGCTGGTGGGAGTCCAGGACTGCTTTCTATACTTTGGGTCTCACTGCAGAGTCGTGGGAATGGCATGAATTCAGCAAGTCTTTTGTATAGGCAAAGACCATTTCAAAAAGATACTGAAATCACACAAAAAGAAAGGTGAAATAGGGAATTTTGGTCCACACACACTTTTTTGGGACAGTTTTGCACGCTTGCCCCCACCCTGGATTTCACAATGTGGTTTTGCTCTTACCCTGCAGGCAGAGGTGCCATGGCAGAAGTGTGGACCATCCTGGAGAGAGTTAAAAGGATTCTTGAAGAACTGGATGTGCCAAGGCAGAGCTGATGTTTTGGCATGTAGATGGTGTTTTTGTGCCTTTCTGATGGTTTAGAGATAAACCCAGCAGGAAGCCCAACTGCCTGTGGGTACCCGTGGTATGCATACCTATAGCTGCTCTTCAACAGAAGGAGCCAACCGTTGTCTTCCAGCTGGTGCCAGACTGCAGTGTGGTACATCACCCCAGACTTTTGAAAACCAAAGCCAAGAATGTGCTGCCTTAGGGTGAAAAACTCTGTAGTATCTTGCAGAAAGGGAGTAACATTCCTGAGGCTGCTCAGCCCCCAGTACTTCACACGTGCTCTGTTCTGAGGAGGCTGCAGAAGGATTTTCAGCTCCAGTCGTTTCCCCAAGGACTTCTAGAGAGGAGAATGCTGTGCAGAGTCTGGTGATGGGAATAATGCCAGCTCCTTCCAGCATGGGTGTTTTGGACCATCCCTGTTATCCAAAGCTTGGTCTGTAGCTGTGCTGGTTGCATGTTCCCAGCAGGAGTCACTGTCCGAAAAGCATTTTCCCTCTGGGAGCTTAATAAAACCAAGCTTTTAATCCTGCCTGTGATGAATTGCCTCTTGTAGCTGCTCTGGAAGGTGTTCGCACCTAACATCTTTGCTAAGTCGTTGTGTCTGCTTGTGTTTTTTATCAGATATGGAGAAAAACTGGCTGAGAGAAGCTCTCTAGCCCCCAAATTAGCCTTTGCCCTTTCGTAACTGTTGGCTGTTCCAAAATTCCACCTGCCCATCCGGGTTCTCCAGTTAGGAAGTTAACAGGCCTGGCCCTCACAGAAAGCCAGGATCCGTGTTTCCCAAGGGAATGAAGTGAAACATTATCAGCTATGATGATCCTTTTTAGATTGAAAGTTAACTGACAGGCATGAATAAACTGGGAAATCCTGTGCCATTGTGGGGCAGACCAAGGCACCCCCAGTCCAGTCCAGCCTTTCCTTGGGAATGTGATCTTGCTCAGGGGGGAATGGAAGCAAAGTGGGGTTGTGAAACATGCTGCTGTAGCAGAGCTCTGCTGAGCCACAGAGTTTTTTAACTAAACCCAGACAAATTTAAGGCCTTTGGTACAGCATGTGCATATCCTGCCTGTGGGGGAACCTCCAGCCTGCTGCACACGAGGGAGGAAGTTAACAGGTTAGGTTTGCTTGCATTATCGATCCCACACAAATAAAAACCTCTGAACTTTCCCTGTTTTGACTCTCCCACTGGCAGAGACCCAGGGAGTCAAAGTTTTGAGAAGGATCCTGGTGTGAGCAGAGCTTGTAGCTCTCACAGGGGGCTGTAGTGGTACTGTGGTTGTGAACTTTGCATTTTTCCAGGATTTATGGTGTGACCTCCTGCATTGTCAGCTTGTGTTCTTACATGATTAAGCTCTCAGCCTCTCAGAGGGTCTTATTTTAAGTTTATTGAAGGCGGTAATAGAGATGCTGTGAGGTTTCCATGAGTTTTGATGGTGAATGTTGTTTCTCCTACTCATAGGGAGATGTGTATTCTGGCAGTTACAATTGTCACTTGCTCTGAGCCTCTGCCATGGACATCTCCTGTGGTCAAGAGTTGCTTATCATCTGGTCCCTGACTTGGCAGCCCAGAAAATCCAACAATGAGATTCCTCATACCAGGACAAAACACCGCATCCCTGGTAAGAGCCTTCATCTCTTCCAAGCCTGTTTTGCTGGCTTAAGCTGCTCCATGAAGTTGACAAATAAACCTCTGCGTAATTGCTGTTATTTTTAATTGGCAGCAAGTCGTGATAGCATTCCAGGCTGGGATAAACCTGTGCCCAAACCACCTTTTCTTCAGGGTAGGTAGAAGAAACAGCTGAGTTCCTTTTGGAAGGCAGGAGCAGCTTCCAGCCTGGCACAGGCACACTTCCCCACCCACCGCCAGGGAGGTGCTGGCAGCCTGCAGGCAGGAGCTGCTCCCTGTGGAAAAGGAGAAGGAAGAAGCTGGAGGAAGCCCTGGGTGCTGTCACATGAGGCTTTAGGAGGGGACTTTGGGACAGTGCTTTTCTAGGATGAGGCTTGGGGCAATGAGTGAAGGACCTGATTCCAAACCAGGGCTTTGTGCTGGCTCAGGCAGTAGGTACAAGGTCCGCTTAGCCACTAAGCTCACCAGGAGTTGTGGAGGTGCTGCCCGTAATGAAGACACAAACTAACAAAGTGTCAGTTTATGCGGTGCTTTATTCAGGGCCCGGGAATTCCTGC
>JAYRBT010000018.1:20847933-20862657 GCA_036023395.1 Myiotriccus ornatus | reverse complement strand
CTCTGACAAGCCCTGACTTGTTTCTGGCAGGGGCTTTTCAGACCTATGCTCCAAGCCTTGACCAAACTGCAACAGAGGGATGGATCCCTCAGGGCATTCAGGCTTCCAGCTCCATCCCTCGCAGATCTGTGTGTGTCTTGGCTTCCCCAGGGGAGGCCCAAGAAACTCCCCACGTGCTTTTTCTTTTCCTTCAGCTCTTATTTTTAAGCTGCACACTGATTTTTTGTTTCACTTTCCCACAAAACTCTCGGGTGACTGAGGCAGCATCCCCAGGAATCCTGCTGTGTTGCAATTCCATTCATCCTGCTTAAAACTGTTTCTCTCAGCATGGCTTGGGAGCGATAAAGAGTCGGGACAAAAGCTCGGCTAAGGCAGCAGCCCTCCTTTCCTGGGCTCAGATGTGACTCTCAGCACCCGTGTCTCCGGCTGCTTCCCCCATCCCAAACTCAAGGAAACCCCTTTGCTGCTTGGATTCGGGGGGCATCCGAGGAGGATGGAGCTGCCGTGGTGCTGCTTTGGTCTGGCTTTGATCAGGAGCTGGCTCCCCATGTGACTTGTGATGGGAATTGCATCATCCCACACGCCTGTCCCATCCCACGCCTCCATCCTGGGAGCCTGCAGCAGAAAAAAAAAAACTCTTAAGGAAGTGATAAAACCTCCCGACGACGATGTTTAGACTTCTGGCAGTCATGCCTGCGTGATGCACCTGGTGCAGCAGCTTTGCACCTCAGCGCTCCGGATTTGGCACCTGCCCCCCCCCGCCCCAGTAGGTGCCGATGCCGCCGCCTCCTGATCCGCAAAAGCACGTGAGGTGGCAGGAAGAAGGTTTTGCTCCCCAGCCACAGCGGAGCTGGCTGCTGGAAGAGCCGGTGGCTGCCACGGGGGTGACAAATCGGTGGTGGCAAGTCAGACCCGGAGGTGTTCGTGCAGGTTTTTTCCCCCTCCTTGCTCTGGCAGGACTCAAAATAACGCCCTGAGATGCGAAGCTTCCTCCTGTAAGATTACAGTGACGGGCAAGTGCTTTTTTTTTTTTTTTTGGTAGAAAAGGGAGGTGATCCAGAGGGATAGCAGTGGTCCCTGACTCTGCCCTCGTGATTTTGCTTTCAGTGTGCTTAATTTTTTTTGCCTCAGCGGCGCTCCTGACTTGGGAGATGCTTGAAAGCAGCTGAATTGCCCTGACTGGTGGTAAGGACGGTGCCAAAAGACACGGCATGGCTTGGCAGAGACTCCCTGGCACCAGTGACACCGACAGCTCGGTTTTGGCGGGACAGCCTTGCAATTAAAACTTCCAGTTGCAGTGTTCTTGCTCTGGTCAGCAGCCTTGGTGGGTGCTTGAAAAATTGTTTCCAGGAGTAATTGAGCTTAATTAGAAGCTTGAATTGCCTGGAGCTGAGATGCTCAGAGATGCACAGGAAAGAGAAATAATCCAATGGGGCAGCTCCCTGCTAGGTCTCAACCTGTTGTTTGGGGTTTTACTCCTGGAATTTCAACATGAAATTTAGATGGAGACTGGAATTTTTTCCCTGGGAGTCCTGAATTTGGTGTTATACCTTGCTTTTCTGACTCTCTAACAGAGGATAAAGGGGATGGGATGAGCACAAAGCCATCATGAGATGAGGCATAAAGGTGACTTTTAGTCATCACAATGAAGATAAATTTAATCTGCTCCTGACCACCGGCTCCTGAGCTCCCTGGAGGGAGTGCAGAGAGATGGGCTCTGCATGGGGACTCCTAAAATGAGGCTCCACCAAGTGGGATTGGAGACACCTCAGACTGAAAGCCAGGAGAGCCTGGCATGCTCCCAGCTCTTGCTCCCATGGCATTCAGCCTCCAGAAAGCCTTTTATGTCCGGTGCCAGCTGCCATGAGCACCCCAGGGACCCTTCATCCCCCTGATCCCTGCCCTGCCAACAGCAGGGGTATCCAGGAAATCCCCCCACGTCCTGCTTCCAGCACCACTGGCACAGTGGGCGAGCATGTGAGGACAGGCAGCGTGCCACCCCGGCTTCCCACCACCAAAACAAGCTGCTGGGGTGCCAGGACAGAGATAAAAGCTTTACAAAAGGGATTTATTCCCGCATGGCTCCTTGGATGGCTAGAAGAGCCCTTTTCCCAGGATTGCCATGCCCTCAGAGTGGCCTGAACTTCTGTGGCTGGCTCTGCTTTCTGTCTCACTTGATTTACACGGGGCACTGGGGTAGTTTATAGTTTTGGAGAAATACGATTCACAGACTCCAGCATGATAAGGATGAGGGAAGAAAGATAAGCCACGTCAACCTGAAGGAA
Source organism: Myiotriccus ornatus (assembly GCA_036023395.1). Classification (NCBI taxonomy): domain Eukaryota; kingdom Metazoa; phylum Chordata; class Aves; order Passeriformes; family Tyrannidae; genus Myiotriccus; species Myiotriccus ornatus. Next base: position 20,860,372 of record JAYRBT010000018.1, on the reverse strand, counting down.
TGCAGCAGGTAGAGAGCCCAACCTGTGGTGGGCAAAAGCCCTGGAAGAGAGGATCTGGTGTAAAAAGGGACAAAATAGGAACATGTGCCTGAAAAAATAGCTGAAAGCCTCCCATCCCTGCTACAGGCAAGCACAGCTTACTTCGCCTGGGCTCTCATCCCCCAAATCCGCTGCAGCTCTGAGGCCATGGGATAGGTCCAGGTAAACTCCATGGACATGGGTCAGCCAAACTTCCTAACTGTGAATAATTTACAAGCCAAGCCATTGTGTTTGTGCAGATCTGAGTGTGTTTCCAGGGCTGCAGCTGCTCTCCAGGCCACTGCTCTGCTTCCCTGAGGATAAGGAACCAATGTGGGGTCTGGGAGCCATCCCAGAGCCATCCCAAAGTGAGCTCTTGCGTGAGTGGCAGGCGAGGGAAGTGTTGTCCCTTTGTCCCTTCCCTCTGCCAGGCAGCACCATGTGCTTGGGAAGCCTGTGCCTTGCTGGGGCTTCCTTTGCCAGTGGGGATGAGGGTGGTGGGGGAAGCCCTGACCTGGTTCCTGCTGCCCCCACGTGCATCAACCTCCTGTGCAAACACATCTTGACCTGGCAAACACGGACCTTTTATAGAGGCAGCAAATTTTGGCTGCTAGAACACGGCTGATGCTGGAGCGCAGCCCACTCTGGGATGCGGGTGCCACGTGCCCCTTGGTTCGCTCTGAAATACCCTTCCTGAGGTCAGGGAGCTCCTGCTTTTGCAGCATCTCCAGGAGACCTGCATCCTGCCTACCCTCCGAGCAAGTTTGCTCTGAGGTGCTCTGGGTAGATGTTCTTTACAGCAGCATTTTTCTATCGATTCGAAATAGCTCTTAGTGAGGGCAAAAGCTCCTGAGGTGTGGACAGGATGCAGCTGAAGCACCCAAGCACTTCCAGCCCATGAACCTTGCCAGCTGCTTCATCAGAAAGTCAGTATTGACCCTCTGTCAGCACTTGCATGCATCAACACTCCTGTACTGTTGCAAATAGTCTAATAAATAATTAAGATTTCATTATATAGAAGAAGAAGTTGTGATAAAATAATCGAGATTTGATAATATAAAAGAAATAATTTGTTAGATTCAAGGTAGAAACTTGTGAAGCCCAATGCATAGAATTGTTAAGGAGGGTTGTGTTTGAAGTGTGCAATCATGGATACCTTGCCAAGAAGTTACTGGAACATGTTTGTTAAGTTACTGGACCATATATGGTGCTTGGAAACCCCCTCACCCCTTCCCATCTTGATCTGCATATCTAGGATTGTAGTCAGTAAAGCTAAGTAGAATTGACCGATTATTGCTTTTGGAATAAAGATATATAGCCTATAGAACCAATCATTGTAAAGGCTGGATTTAAGAATGGACTGATATAACAGAAAGGTATAAAAAGGAATGGATTTTATTGCTAAGGTGGAACAGATTTGGAGGAGCTATCCCCTGTGTTCCCAGCACACTGAATAAAGAAGTGTGTCTGCTTATTCACATCAAATTGGTGTTGAATAAGTTTCTTTTGTCCTGTTTGGTGACATGATCAAAACCAGAACAAAGCCTGGTGCGTCCCCCAGCACCAGCTCTGTGTGCTGGTTCTATAAAAATAATCATAATTAAATAATTTGGTTTACTGGGGCTTTGTTGGGAGTCAAAGATCCGGGAAAAGCCATGGAGAAAAAGAGCTCCAGCTGCTCTGCTTCTTACTCCTCACCCCTCTCTCCTTCCCCTGACCCAGTATCTATCCTCTCCCAGATCATCCATCCAAGCTGGATCACTGCAGGAGAAGAGACATCACCCCCCATCCCCGTTGTGTCCCCACCACCTCGGATGGGACATGGGAACGGGCAGCACCCCTGAGAAATAAAAGCCGAAGTGGTTTGAAGGCTTGGCCTCTGAAGGGGGAAGGTGATGGGGGAGTGGAGAGGAACCAAAACCCAGCAGCAGAGGAACAGGCGGAGGGCAAAGGAGAAGTGAAAGGAGCTGTGATTACTTAAAGCCCGGATGTGAAAGAGTGGGAGTGCTATCTTTGGGGCTCTCACTTCCCTGTCTGCGTGGGTTTTCTTGGCTTTCAGCTATTTTTTCCCCCCTTTCCTGTCTTTGCTTATAAATTCCACCCTGGGGCAGGTGGGGTTGGTGCCCCTGTGTGCCATGGGGGCTCAGTCTGGGGACAGATGAACATTCTGCATGGTGGGGTTTGGGGAGGAACCTCTGAGCATCCCTGCTGTGAGGGATTTGGGGACTATCCCGCTTACTGCCAGGGATGCAGATACATCCAAGCTGCATCGCCCCACTTCACCCCCTTTCTGGTCTCTGGCACATGGAGTGCATCTCCGTGTTTGGCCTCTGAATAAGCAGATATTTTAGTCTTTTAAGCAGACTCCATCTCCCAAATATATGGTCCCTGCCCCCAGATATTCATGCAGGACTGGGCACCTGGTGGTGGGGCAGAGCAGAGTGTTTTGGTACATCAAACACCTCAGTAAAAGCCATTTTAACATGAAACACTGTCACTAAGGGTTGAAAGAGCTGCTAAGTCTGGTGTCAAGCAAGGGTTTTCTTTCTCCAAAAATAAGCAGTGATGCTTCCCCTAAACCGTCCTTACTCCTGCAGCCTTCATGCTTAATTTCAGGTAACCAAATCCTGCAGGTATGTGGGTTTAAGCCTGTCTAACAGCTCTAATTAAAGGAGTTCATCCCCCCCATCCCTGGAAAGAGTCAGCATAACTCTGCTGTGACCTCGGCTGGGCTGCGTGACTGCTGTCTTCTGTGGGACCCCAAACCTGGGTTTAAAGTTAAGCCTGGGATTAGAGGCTGTGCTGAAGCCAGCGGGGTGAGTCCCTCGCTGTCCTGAATCAGCAGAGCAGCTCGTGGGGTGTTGGATCTGAAAGGAGGGAGCTAGCTGAGGGTCGCCTGAGCTGTAGGATTTTACTGGGGACAGAAACCCCAATAAAATCAACACCTATATATACACCCATCAAGTTTAAGCAGTTTCAGTCTCTATGTCCTGTCCTGCTGTGGAAGGAGCATCCTTATTTTCCCAAAAGTCTCTTCCCAGGGATGTCTGCCCTCCATTTAAAGCCTGGCTTTTCTCTTCCCACTCCTCCTTTAATGCTGCTGGGTCGATTTGCCCCCATTTCCTCTATACCAGTTTTAAATTCCATAATTAACAGGTCAATGCAGTCAATCCTATTCCAGAAACAGGGAGGAAGTCAGATCCTGCTACATTCATAGAAGGGGATGCAGAAGGAAACAGACTGGGGGCTTTCCCTCTGAATTAAACCAACACAAGAAAGAAAGAATAATATAACTGGGGGCGGGGGCAAAAGGCAGAAAAGAAGCCACTCCCTGAAAACCAACCCCTTTCATCCGTGGGACCTCAGCAGAGGGATCTCAGGCAAAGCTGGGTCAGATGCTCTGGAACTCTTCCAGGCCCAGAGTGTTTAAACAGAAAGGTTATGTACCTGGGAGATTTATTTCATCTCTTAATTGGTTGTTTGTTTACATGACTCGGGAGCTCTTTGCTAATGTTTGCTTTGCTGGCTCACTCAGTGGCTGCAAATCCCGGCCGGCTGCGTCCTGGCTCTGCCGGCTCGCCAGAGGCTGCCCTTCCTCTCCGGCTCCTCCCAGTGAGCCCTGGTGCTTCCCCGTGACCCCTTTCCACCCCGCTGTAGCCAGCATCCCCCCCATCCCACACAGGTGTGTCGGTGGGATGGTCCAGGTGAGCTTCCATCATGCCAACACCTCCCCTTCCCCTGTGGGCGGGAACCAGGGTATGGTGGAGGTGGAACCCCCTTGTCTGGGATTTGAAGCTGCCCCTCTCCCCAGCATCCTGCCAGGTCCAGCAGAGGATGAGATCCAGAACACCACAGGTTTGGGTTTGGTTTTCCCCAAGTGCATGGTAAGGTCTTGGTTCTCTGCTGGCCTCAACCTGCACAACTTTTTGGAGGAAAATCAGTTTTCTCCCACTGCAGCTCTGGAGAGAAGAGCTTTGGAAACACCAGGAAAAGTGCAACAGCTTCTCTCTCACGCTCCTCTCTTGGTTGTAGATACATTTTATGTTAATTTTCTCTTGGTTTTATCTCAGTTTATGTTAATTTTCACCTTTCCAGGCTTGCCCAGTGGTAGATGCGAAGTGCCCTCAGGCTCTTTGGCCTAGCAGGTGTCCTGATGGCAGATGGTCTCCACCTCATCCATCCGTGGCTGGGAGACCCTTTCTGCCGTCCCTGCCCCAGTGCTGGAGCCAGTGGATCCTTATCTCAGCTTGATATGCATCCCTGGAGGGGAGAGGGGAAGCTGTGCTCCTGGCTCATGCCAGTAAGGAACAGCCACCCAGATGAATCAGTGGGATGACCTTGGAAGGAGCAGCCTGGGGTGATGGGAAAGCTGAAGATACAGGGGGAATCACAAGCAGGTGGGCCCTAAAACACCTCCCACCTTCTGAGGCTTCCCCCTCCTCTGCCAGCTCCTGTCCCTGCTCATGGAACTGATGTCAGCAGTGTTCACCTGTGTTTGGGAGGAGCTGATGGGTGTCAGTGCAGGAATGTGGGATTTTTTGTCATGAGTGTTTGGGTTGCAAGTGTGTTAACATCTGGTTTTTTTCAATGAAACCTTTCCTTAATCTTTGCTGGATGCAGATGAAACACATTGCTAACAGCTAAATCAGAGCTGCCTCTGCTCCTCCTCCTCCTCCTCACTGACCTCTTCTTCTCTCCTTCCTCTCACTGAAATCTGCATCAGTGCTTGGTTCTCTTCTTGATAATTAAAACCATGTTTGGGAGAAGTTCATTGATTTATCATCTGGGATTTCTTGTTCCTCCTGCACTTCTGAACTGGTGACATGGAGGAGGACCTCCCCAGGTGCCGCCCACAATTTTTTTGTGGGGATATGATGTGGGTATTTGGGCATGGCACCGTCTCACAGCCACCCCAGGACATTATAGTGTCTCCAAGCTTTGATCTGTGTAGCCATGAGGTTGGCTATCCTGTGCTGCCCCCCCAGTCTCTCCCCAATCCCTCAGAGTCAGAGCCAGCAGGACACAGCAACCCAGCCTCAGGCCATCCACCAAGCCACATAAGATGTTTGGAGCAGGAAGGAGGTCTGCCCAGGAAGCCTGGAAGGTGATGCTGCCCTGAGGTTGTGGGATGGGAGGACCAAAGGCTATGGGGAATTTTTCCCTCTTGCTGCAGGGTGTTGGGGAGAAACTGTGTAAGGACATGGTAATTAGATGGCCACTACCAGACTGGGTAATGGAGCCTTCTCCTAAAAAAGCATCATTGCTTGGGGCTGAAAGGTCCTGCAGAGGCTAGAAGATCCAAGGTGGACTTGTGAGATGGGAATCACCTTCTGGAGAGCAGATGGGACCCTGCACTGAGCGTAGTTCTTCTGCTGGTGCTTAGTTTTGATGGGAAAGTTGCTGGGGTTTGGGACCGTGGAAAACAGGGAAAGCTCATCCAGGATTTCCCTGGGCTGGGATTTATGTATGCCAGTGGCAAGCTGATGAAAATTCTGGAAAACCCTGTGGACCTGCCATGTCTTTCAGAGCCACTGGCTTGGTGTAGGCAAAGCCCAGGCCACCAGTTACCTGCCCGAGGACAAAACTTTTGGATTTGGGTTTTCTTAATGTGTGGTCCCTATCTGATCCCCGTCCAGGTGGTACCAAGAGTACCCCAGGGATAGCTGATGTCCTTCTGGAGAACAGACAAAGCAGGAAAAGCTTTGAAAGCAAGAGAAGAAAGATTCCTGGGTGTCACTGAGTTCCTCCAAGCCTGGCTGATGCAATGTGAGCCCTTCCAAAGGCTGAGAAGCCCTGGGAAGTTCCCAGGAACTTTGGTGGCATTGAGGCTGGCTGCCAGCTGGGGCTGGGGAGTCCCCAGCCTGAGGGGAGATGCTGAACTGGGGCCAAGCTGTGGTTCCCTGTGGGAAGGGCTGATCCAGCTGCTATGGAGCAGATGGCAGCAGGTATCCCTGAAGGAGGATCAGCCAGGAATAAGCCTCCTTCTTCCAGGTTTCCATGAGCTGTAAGACAATGACATGGGGATTGCGATGGGGAGATGCAGGGCAGAGGGTCATTTCAGCCCTAAGCCATGAGCAGCCATCCCTCTCCTCTACCTGGAGTGGTAAAGCCATCCTTGAACTGGCAGCATGGCTTATTGCATCACCACCTCATTCCAAGACATCTTTCCTGAAGGTTTCCACAGTGATAGCCCTGCTGAGGGAACCAGGGATCAGCAGGTCAGCCCCAAAGTCCATATCCCAGTAACAGAGGCATGGAAAAGAAGAGCTTGTGCATCCAATCATCTTGTGTGATGTCCTCTCCCATACCAGGCTGGAGAAGGTCCTGCAGCCCCATCCAGGAATGCTGCCGTGGGCACAGCCAAGAGCTTCACTCATTTATTGTTATTTTCTTTCCTTTTCCAGGCACTGAAAATTGCTGTGTGGGAAGAAGGGGATTTGAAGGTGGTGAATGGCTTGGCTACGTTTGCCAAGCAAATGTTTTTTTTTGAAGGGCACCAAAACACCTGGGCCTGCCCTTCCTGGCTAGAAGAGTGAAATTCCCCAGAACTATTCACAATTAGTAGCCAAAGTGGTAGTTTCAAGAGGAAGGCTGGAGGTGCCATGGGGAGGAGAGGCCAGGTTCAACCCTCTGAGGTATGTGATGTCTGTGTCCTGCTTCTGTCCTAGCCAAGGGGATTTTCCGATGGCCTGGATAAAAGCAGGGCACGCTCCATTCCTCCCACCGGTCCTGGCTCAGCTGTCCTGGGGGCCTGTGGCACAGGAACTGAGCATCCCTGGGCCCAGAGGTGGGGAGCCACACTGTGATGGATGCTCCCAGGTCACGGGGGTGCTGCACCCAAGCTGAGAGCAGCACCCCGACCTCAACTCCTTGGTTTGCGTGTTGAAATCTGGGTTTTCCCGTAACAGGAAGACTGCAGTGTTCCCTTCTGCCTCCTCAGAGGAGCAGCATATGGGTTGTGAATGATGCCTTGGGTAGCAGAAAGGAGATCTTCAGGTTTTGCTACCTACCCCGCTAAACGTCTATCCATCCATCCACCCACCCACCCATCCACCCACCCATCCATCCATCCATCCATCCATCCCCAAGTTATTGCACCAAACCCAGGTGGTCTCTGTCACCCCAAGAAGCTCTCTGCCACTGCTGGTTTCCTCCCTGTGGGTGGGATCCCAGGGTTTTGGACTGTGGATGTTGGTGCACATGAATTATCTCAGTTTATCTGCTCTGTTTGGGATATTTTTGTGCTTTCTCATGGTAGTTCTCAGGAGCAAACCCCAGGCAGCTGTTGGGCTACAAAAACCCTCCAGTGGGCTGTGAGGGACAGATCTCTCCAGAGAAACATTTTTTAAGAAAAAAAAAAAAAGGATTTAAAAATTTTTAATAGTTTTTTTTTTTTTTTTTTTTTAACTATTTACCTGGTTCTTCAAGGCATTTCAGCCCCAGTGGCAAGAAGGAGTTCCCTGGATAAACGTGCAGCCTCAGCTCACCTCTGCCAGGGCAGGGACTGGCACCGGGGCATCGCCAGTAATTTTCCACCCATCTCCATGCTGTGGAAATACATCCAAGCACGGAAAAAGCCTAGAAGGGAATAAAGAAGACACTTGGCCAATAGAGCTTGGCCAGCTCCCAGCTCAAGGAATGGCTTCAGGTTTACCCCCAGCTTGGCAGCGCTTGGCAGGCCTGGCTGCCTCGGCTCCTATAGATGGGACAGGCCAAGCAGCATCCCTGCCAAAACCCCGGGTGCTCCTGCTCCAACAGCTCCCTGCACCCACAGGTTTGCTGCAACACAAAAAGGGGGAGAAGTGGCCTTTTTGTGGGGTTTGGTTGGGTTTTTTCCCTTCGTTGTCACAGTGGAGCAAAGGGCGGGAGAAAAGAAGGAAAAACTTGGCACAGAGGGCAGAGCGAGGAGGAAACTGGAGGCAGCGGGGATGTGGCACTGTGAGGGAGGTGACAAGTGGTCCCTTTATGAGGTCTAATTGCCCCGCCAAAAACCACATTAGCCCAGTGAGTGAAACAAGGTTTCCATGAGGGCAATAAGATGTCCCAGCGTGCTGAGGCAGTGATTGCCAGCCTGGAGCCCGGGGCTCTGCAAGGAGCCGCTGGTGCTCCTGCTTCAATTCCATTCCAGCTGGGGCAAGAGGGTCCGGCCCGTTTCCCAACTTCCCTGTGCTAATCCAGTTTACCTTAGTGGTGCAGCAATAACCACTAGGAGCCATCACCACCTCCCGTTGCCAGTGGCTGGAGAGCACAAGGTGTTCCCAGACAAACCTCCTCACACCCTGCGCGGCTCCGGCAAACAAGGGAGGCTTCCCAAATCCCACGAGCATCCTTCCCCCAGCAGCTTTCAATGGCAAACACCCTCAGAAAGTTGCTATCCCTAGCCCACCTCTGTGAAAACTCAGGCTCCTGTGCAAAGGGCGATGAAACAGGCTGGGAAAGAGGCATCAGGGGCAGACATGACCAAGGTCTGCAATATCCTGATGAGTCCGCAGAAGACAAAAGATGAGAGGGTGATTATTCACTGCCTCTTGTGCAAAAACCGTGGCCATCCAATGCATCAAGCATGTCCAAGGAGATATTTCTCCATAGGATTAACCTGTGGAGCCCTTTGCTGTGTAGGGCAGTACAATGCAGGAGGCTGAAGTTGGCTTCAAAAATCAATTCCTGGAAGAGGAAGCCGCCCAGGACATGAGGACCATCGCCAGCTCACTCTGCTCGGTGTAGAAGCCAACTGAGGTCTTATGTTTCCCCTGGATCCTCTGCTGCAGGCGGTAGTTGGGGGGGAAAAGATCCCCTGGCGAGGTGGTGCTCCCCCATCCAAGGCACAGAGCAGCAGTTGGTGCCTGGGGACATGTTGGCCAAGGGTTGGGCCAAGCTCCTGAGTCAGGGGTGGCAGGCCTAAGTGGGGTCAGGAGCAGGGGAGGGTTATTTGTTGGGGATGGGCATGAAGGAAGTAAGATACCCCCATTGTCAAGGTGGCCAGAGAGAGCTGGAGTCACCAGGATTTCACCCCATGGGAGGAATGAGTCAGTAGGAGCCAGTCAGAGCAGAGACCACAAGGATCAGTTATCAGTGGAAAATCTGTCTTATGAGGGCATCAAAGCAGCTCCTTGTGTGCTGAGGCAGGAAGGGGGAGGATGAGAAAAGGAGGACAAAGAACTGCTGTGCCAGGCAAGGAGGTTTCTGTGGCCCCCCCAGGCCACCTGGGGTGATGCAGGAGGGGGTTCACAGCCCCCTGTCCTTTCACTTGAGAGCTTCTTCTGCCCATCCTGACAGCCCAAGGGCTGGAGAAGCTGGGAGGGGAAGGTCTTGCTCCCTGACAGCACCATCCAGCCAGAGCCAGGCTTTGTGTTATTCACTTTTAAACTATGTGAGTAAACAGAGAAGGCTCCTCTTCCTGGTCCCAACCAGGCAATTAGGCTGCAGGCTGGAGCAGAGGAGCCCTAATCCAGCCCGGCAGATTAAGGGCATGCTCTGCTCTGTCCCCTGGTGAGTCCTTGAGCCAAACCACTGAGGAGAGGAGGAAAGTGGAGCTTCAGTTGGTGCCCTGGGACATCCCCTCTTGCATGGAGCTCCTTGGAGATATCCCACCAGGACGAAAACGTGCCTTTCCCACCACTTGTGGTGTTTTTATCACCTGTATCACCGTGTTTTCGTGGCTGAGCAGCAGTGATGATCACGGCTTGCTCTGCGGTGTGAGAGGAGTGGAGCAAACTCCCAACTGAGAGACCCAGCACCAGCTGGGAGGAAGAAGAGATGATTTCACAGAAGAGGGACCTTCCTGCTAGTACAGCGAAAGCCTCTGAGCTCCGGGGATTTGGTGGCCACTTCTGCAGCCATGAGTTCCATTGGATGCTGCATCTTAATGCCTTCCACTTTGGTCCTTGGAGTTCCTGCAGGAGCTTGGCTCTTCTCTATAGAAAACCTTAATCCATCTTGGTGTCCTCTTCTCCATCAGTGCCATATGCTGAGTATTCCTAGAGGAAGAGAGGACACCACCCGGGACTATCCCAGCGGGAAGAGAGCAGCCTCCAGAGCAGGATTGGAGCCAGCCCAGAGCTGGGGAGCCTTGCAGAAGACTGAAGTGTTTCCAGGGTTGATAGTGATTTCTGCAGGCAGAAGAGGAAATAAAATGGCCAAATTCACCGTGATTCCATGCCGAGGGAAGGGGTTGGGCAGCACCGTCCCTGGGGATGTGGGGACCCCCTGGCCAGCAGCCAGGCTGGGAGGGGGTGGCACCCCAACCACCAGCGAGGCCAGCTTCCCAAAGAGGGGCACTGCTGGTGTCCCTTCAGAGGGCCTTGGATTCATTTCAGAGCCCGGGGAGGTGAGGGGTGCTTGGGCATGGGACTGGCTCCTGCATGTCCAAGCTCATCCTAGTGCTCCCTTGGCTGGCTGCTGCACGGAGCCTGCAGGCCAGAGCAGAGGGCAGCTTGCCAGCTTCCGTGGCTCAGCTGTCACCACATCCAAGGCTTTCCCAAGACCACAAGTCTATTCCTCACCACAAGGCAATGAGCAAGGTGGTTTCCCTGCCCTGCCTGCTCTCCTCCTTCTGAAACAGGAGTGCTGGGGTGTCCCCGGAGGTGGTGGGAGCTGGGTGCCCAGGGAACAGAGGGCTGCTTCCCAGTGGAAGGCCGGAATGCAGAGGCAGAGAAAGGAAGGGGAGCTCACAGGGGAATCCCAGCCCAGGGGTCTCTGCTCCTGGGTGTAGGATTCCTGCAAAAAGCCTTTTCCCATGCCCCAGGATGCTCCTCCGCTCCTGGTGCTGGGGAGAAGCCGTGCCATGGGGCTGTCCTGGATATTCCCTGGCTATCCCTGAATACTGAGGTGGGTTTGGGGGTGTTTCCTTCCCGCAGGCAGGGAGCGGGTGAGCCACCCCAGTGCCTGCATCCTGCCCACTGAAAGAGCAGGGAGTGTGTCACGAGCATCCCAGGGCTTCCACAGGCCCAGGACTTCCCACAGATGGAGCATCCAAACATGCCAAGGTAAGCAAGTCTGGCTGTAGGGCTTCAGTGCTGGAGCCATGGACTTCCAAGCCCCCGAGTGGTTCCATCAGCCTGTGAGCCACTCCAAGGGGTTTCTCCCTCCCCGCATCCTCCCCAAGGGTTTTGCAGGATTTCACCTCACATACTGGGAAACAAAAGCAAAAAGAAACCCCACAGTTTATTATTAGTATTTAGGATTAGTATTATGTGCAGGAGTGGCGTGTGAATGCAGGAGCAATAATTCAAGCAGGAACATGGAGCTGGAGAGTTTTCAGCTCCCAAACTCAACCCAAGCACAGTTAGCTTTGTGCTGCTCATTCATCCACAGGGTTATTTTTGCTTTCCTCCTCCTGGGAGAACTAGATTCATCTTGTTTTCAGTGGTCCTTGGAGAGCAGCTTGACGAGGGAATGGTTTAGTAGAGGAAAACCCTCTCAGCTGGTTGGGTCTGCTCCCATCTTGCCTGGCATTGAGGGGCAATTCCAGAGCCATCACAGAGATCCATTCCAGGTTCCCATCCCTGGAAGTGCTCCAGGCCATGTTGGAGCAACCTGGTCTAGTGGAAGGTGTCTCTGCCCGTGGCAGGGGGTGGAACAAGTTTAAAGTTCCCTTCCAATTCAAACCCTTCTGTGATTCCATGATTCTGGATGCAACGGTGATGTTTTGCATCCTTTGGGAATTTATTCGCACTCTGCTCTTGCTGGGGCTTGATTAAATCTTTACCTACAGAAAATTACCTAGAGATAATGAGGTACATGCATCTCTGGGTTACTGGGTTTTGTCTTTATTGCTTTCCAGGGGCAGCAAGTTGTGTAGGTTGGGATTTTGATTTATTTACCAATAACTGTAGGCCCCGATGGGATCTAAATCAAAGTTTTGAAGGGGATAAAGCTGGAAAAATGCTGGATAAGCAACCAGACCTGCCCATGCCTAATTTTTTTAGAATCGTTGAATGGTTTGGGTTGGAAGGGACTTCAAAAAATCATCCAGTTCTAACTCCATTTTTCTCCTAATTCAACCCAAAAGGTGATTTTACCCTGGATGGAAGGAGATCCAGAGCAAGGAGGGATGGGAGAAACTGTAAAGACCTACCCCGAGAAACCTCAGAGCATGGCATCTAACTCCCAGGACAGAGAGAGATGTGAGAGCAGGTGTCTCAGGGGGTGCTCAGAATTCTTTCCCACACTGCCAGCACTCACCAGACGCTTGGAAGGAGCTGGCAGCTTCCAAGGCTTCAACTCCTTCTTGTCTCTGGAAGAAATGAGTGGGATAAGGAAACCCTGATCTCTCACTTCACAATTAAGTGTGTCGTGGTTTTGCCCACCAGCCCATCCCTGGGGCTGTGAATGGTTTTGTCCAGGTAGATTTCCGGACAAAACCCAATCAAAACTCGTAGTGACGCCTTTGCTAATTACATATTTAAGAAAAACGGAAGAG
>JAYRBT010000018.1:20790688-20847922 GCA_036023395.1 Myiotriccus ornatus | reverse complement strand
GTGTAAGCAAATTGACCCAGGGCAAAACCACGACAGTGTGTTATAAATTTAAGCACACTGGAAGCTGCTGGGAGTCCCCCCCTCCATCCTCCTCCTTCTGGCTCCTCCACCACCACTCCATCCCTTCATGTCTGTTCTCCTTTGTCCCTCTCCTCCAGCCAGGCTGAGCGTGGGAAATGGACAGAGTGAATTTTGGGACCATCTGTACAGCTTTCTTACTCCAATTAGCTCAGTAATTAGAGCCTCACCAAGGATGCTGCTGCCTCAAAGGATGTCCCCAAGGTGAGAGCTGCTAACAGGGCTGTGAGGTTCCCAGCAGGAGCCCTGGGGATGGTGGGATGGGGCTAAAGCCACCTCTTGTCCTCTTGGACAGAATGATGGGTGCCAAATTCCCTGCAGTACCCAAGGGATTTGCCTTCATTCCATATGTGGGATGTGCTTCAGGTGTAGAAGAGGACCCCATTCATCTCCCACTCCCCTCCAAACAGTTCCAGGCTGAGTAGCTGATCTCTCCAGAACCTGGTGCATGACTTTATGGGGAAGCAAATCAAATAGAAGAGGAAAAAAAGAGGGAAGAGGAATGAAAGCAGATGTTCCTGGACTGATCTGCCATGGGAAAAGGAGATGAACAGCTCTGTGAGCTGGGGACCACCCACCCTTCTCCATCACTTGGACTCCAGGCCAGCATCACTCTGGGTACTGCCTTCCTAAAGGGGGTGAAATTTCCCTGAGAGGCTTAATTGGCAAAAGGAAAAATTGGGGAGCACAAGCTGGGACAAGAACTGACCCTTTTTGGGGTATGGGAGAAGTGATGTGGCTGGGGAGCAGCAATGAACTCTGCTGGAAATGCTGCCTGGAGAGGGGAACCTGATGCCCATGCTCCCACCTGGAGGCCCCTGAGCCTGATGGGGTGAATCCCAGGATGGATGTCCCATCTTGGGCGTCTATTTGGGTGACCCTGGAGGCAGTGGCAGTCTGAAGCCAGCAGGTTTCCTGAGAGCTAAGGAGAGCCCAGCAAACCACAGATCGAAGATAGATGCTGAGTCTGAGAAGCCTCAAAAAGAAAATTGAAAACCACAAGGCCAAAATTTGACTGAATCAGTCAAATTGTCACCCCACCAGGATCACAGTAACCCCGTGGGGATGCTGGGGCTGCTCCCTGTCATTGGGTATCTGAGCTCTCCCAGGTGCTCACCCACCAGGGCGGATGCTGATGACTGGAGGGGCAGAAAAGGTGGGAATGGCTATGCCTTGGGTGGAAATTACCACCCACCTTTCCCCAAAAGCCACGTTTCCGTGTGCTTCTGTCTTTAAAAATTATTATAAAAATTAAAATAATAAAATAAAAATCAAAGAATGGAGGATTTAGAGGCTGGTGCTGATGGTGCCAGCAGGTTTGATGCCTCAGCCACTCAGATGATTTGAGTAGCTGATGAAGAGATGAATCATGCAGGAAGTGGAGAGAAGGAAATTCGCAGGAAAAATAAGGAACAAGAGCAGGTATTTGCTGAGCGAACAGGTAGAAACTCCCCTCTCTGCACCAGAGAAATGTAAGAGTGAGAAAATGTTGAGATTTAGTTTTCAGAGTCCAGCTGGATGCCTGGCAGCAGGGATGTGGCCAAATTCAAATGAGAAAAGGTCTTTCTAGAGTAAAGTTACGTAAATGCATGAGCCAACTCGAGCTTAAAGGCATTATATGCAATGTCAAGGGAATTGTGATTCTGTTCAGCAAGGTAAAAACTAACAGCAATAATTTTAATGCCCATAACTCCAAATAACAAGCTTTATTATCCACCCATTTGCTCGTTTTAATGCATAATAACTATCATATGCGAACACTAATATATACCACCTCATAATTAAATATAATAACTATTCTCTAATTGCATTACCATTTGACCAAAGAAAATATTAACAGCAGCACCTGATCGATGAACTCCAGACGAAGCAATGGTCTGTAAACATTGGAGCCAAGGGACCGGGAATTCAGCGCCAGCTCCTCCCAGATCCTTATTTTCTTTGCTGCTGCCACATAGCTGCTATAAATTAAAGCTGTAATGGGAAAATAATGCTTGTGAGGCCAACGAGAGGAGAATTCAAACCCTTCCTTCTCGGCCTTTGTTCAATAAAGTATTAAAAAAGTGGGATTATTTTTCACTTAGAAATCTTTATTCCTCACTGTTAATGGGAGCTTGAGCCTCTTCCACTGCCTCACTCCAGGGTCTTGGGCAACTCGATCTCCCAGCATCTGTGTCACTGGGTTAATCATATTTACGTGCTTTTTATGAGGGTTAATGATTAGCTGGGGGAATGTTTGCGAGTGTTGCAAATTACACAGAAGTGACAGTTAACAGAACGTTGTGTGGAACGTTGAGAGCTCTGCAGCGAGTCAAGGCCCCGTCCCGCTCAGGGATTCTGCCGCCGCCTGGGAACAAGTCAGCGCAGCCCAATCCATTTTAGGTGCTCTGTGGCCGCCATGGCAATAAAGTCAAGCCTGCCCAATCAAATTTAGGGGCTCTGTGGCTGCCTTAAGTAACAAGTTGGGGCTCTGTGGCCGACTAAAGTAATAAATTGTAACGCTTCTCAATGAATATGTATATCTGCAGCTAATAAAGCCATGTATTGTCCTGAGCCGGGCCTGCACATTAGTCAAAGTTATGCCACGTGAAGCAGGTGCCAGGTTAAAGTAATGCCTGCTGCTTAATGCTACACTGGTGTTAAGGACTTTTCATTCCCGAATTTGGGTGACAGATGGACTTTTCCAGATCCGACTCCTTAGATAAACACTGCATGTTAATGCCAGTGAGTGGACCTGGGGCTGGCAGGGGTTAAATCCGGGAAGAGAGGCTTTTCTTTGGGGTGGAGGTTCACTGTGAAGCTCATAAGCCATTCCCAGCGCACCCCAGACTGCCAGCTTCCCTCTGTCCCTGCTTACCAGGTAGTAAAGTGGTTTTGTGTGGACGGACGGACTTGTGTCTGGACAGACCTGGACCGCTGGCGGTATCCTGGCAGTCTCAGCCTTGAGGAGCATCCCTGTGCCGAGAGGGTGCCCATAACTCTGTGAGGATGGATCTCCCTGTAATGGGGGCTCCTCTTTAACAGGGGATCCCTTAATGGGGTCACGTCCTAATGGGGACTGCCTGCGCCACTGAAATTCGGGAATAAAACTCCTTAACACTAATGTAGTATTAAGAAGCAGGCATTACTTTATTACGATGCTGGACTATGGCCCCGGATGCTTATGGGGATATGCATACCTGGCTCACATTTATTAACCCGGGAACACAGATTCAGCAGAGAAGTGTTACCTATGAAGTTGCTCACCCTGGTTCTGTAAACCGATCAACATGTTTCTGAACAACTTGTTACTAAGGCGGCCACAGAACCACTAAACTGGATTGGGCCGCATTGCCTTGTTCCCAAGCTGTCAATCTTCCACCAACTGTTACTTCTGCATAATTTTGCACACCTGCACTGAGGGGGGTCCCCTCTTAGTGAGGGTAAGGTAGTGTCTCTAATGGAGACTGCATGCAATGGGGATTGCCTGTAAGGGGCGAGGGGGGGAGGCTTAATGGTGGTCTTCCTTAATGGGGGGTCCCCTTAATGGGACGGTACTGCCTAATGGGGACTAACTGCAGTGAGGAGCCCCTTAATTGGCGCTCCCTTAATTGGGGTTCCATACAATGGAGGCTCCCCTTAATGAGGCTCCCCCGCAGCGTGCGGTCCCCATGCGGCTCCTCCTCCACAACGGGGGCCCTGCTGAAACGGGGACTCCACCGTATGGGGGCTCCCCCCTGCAGGTGTCCCCCCTAGCGTGGGGGGATGTCCCCGTCCCGAGGGTCCCCGCTCCCAGGGCACGGGCTCACCGCACGTGTGCCTGCCCTGTCCCCTCCCGTCCCGTCCCGTCCCATCCCCTTCCCTCCTCCAGCCGGCCCACACGCACACCCAGCCCTCCTCCTCCTCCTCCTCCTCCCACTTCCTCCGCACAGCGCGGGCTGCCGGCCGAGCGTTCCCCTCCGTCCCCGCCGAGCCCCTCCCGACCCCGCAGCGATGCTCCGGGGCAGGCACCGCGCCGCAGCCGCAGGTGAGTGAGGGGCCGGAGGGATGCGCGTCCCGCAGGAGCCGGGATAGGGCGGAGGGATGTGGGGGGGACAGGGAGCGGGGGGACCCCCAGCCAGCTCCCCGCCTGCTTTGGCGCTCCCGCGGCGGGTGAAACCCTCGGACAGAGCGGGCCCTCTCCCCCCCCTCCACTTCATCGCACGGCTTCTTCGGGGTCGTCTGCTTCTCGTTGAGCCATGCAGGGAAAAGCGGGTTGCAGGCTCCGTATCCCGGGATTTTACCCATTTATGGACACTTTGGATCATGCGGCTGATGCGCAGCGTGAGTGCGCTTAGCTTCCTGCGAGAGGCTTATTTTGGGGGTCACCGGAGCGTTGCTCACACGAAAGCGGTGGCCGTGGGTGTGTGAAGGGGACAGAAGGACGCACACAGCCACCTCTGCCCCCCCTCCCGCCACATCCGCACCTCGTGTCCTGGCGGGGGTCTGGGAGCACCGGGACGCCCCGGCCTTGACCGTGGCCAACCTGGGACGTGACATCGATGGTTCGGAACGGGATCGATGCGTTTTGGAGGTGTTTTGATCCCCTAAATAGGAGGGAACGCAGTCACTGAGCCCTTCTGGTGGCTACTCAATGCTTCGTGAAGTGTTTTTTTTTTTTTTTTTTTAATATAAAAGAGAATATTCCTGGGGGTTTTCAACTTAATTCTCATACAAGCCATGGCTTGGTGCATGCATTCCATAAGGATACTGCCCTAAGAAGCAGCTGGCTTGGTCCAAGGGAAGGCTCTGGCTCGGCATTTGCCCACTTGGGAGAAGCTCGGGAGCTGCAAACTTTGTGGAAGAGGGACAAGGTACGGAACGAGGCAGCTGGGACCGCTGAGGCCTCTTGTTTGTCTCCCCGAATGATCAAAGCGGGGGGTGCGTTGCCGGTGATCTCATCCAAACCCGCCGGAGAGATGAGAAGGGTGGAGGGATGGGAAAAGCAGGGTCCCAAAGTCCCCGCGATTGTGAAACCGGGATCGCAGCCGGCCGGGAATGCGCCCCGTTACCGGTGGAGAAGCCCACAGGTTGAGGGGGGACCCCGGGGAACTCCGCCCTGCCAGCCACCCTCCGCCGCAGCACCTCGTGGGTGGCTCGGTGGGGCTGCGGGTGCTTCGTGCCAGCGGGTCTCGGAGCTTTTGGGGGTTTATTTCTCGATTCCTGCGGGCTGGCTGGGAGCTGGCGGCTTTTTTCTCGGCATCACGTGGCGGCGGAGGAGGCGGGAGGCTGCGGTGAGAGGCTCCCACTTAGGACATCGCATCCTGGGCAGGAAATTCCGGGGAGCCGTGAATGCCTGACTGCCCCTCTGATAACAGACACGGGCACGCTGTTGGGAGCTGTCGGAGAAAAAAAAAAAGAGATGTCTGCAGTGTTCCCAGCAGCCTTGGCAGGCCGAGGAGCCTGGGGGAGGCGGCACAGAAGCCCTCCTGTGCTCGCTGGACGCTCGAAACGTGGCAGATAAAGTTTTCTGAGGCCCGTGGGAGCTTATCGGGGAGGTTTTGGTGCTCGGCACGTGGTCCTCTGCGTTTGGTTTTACTTTTACTCCCTCCTGACTAAACGGTCTGTTCTGGGAAAAAAACACCGAGAAGAAGAGGAAGGGGGGAAAAATAAATCAAAACCATTAAAAAATAGATGAATAACGGGATGTGTTTAATCCACCCCCTGCTTTTCCCAGTTGTGGGGTTTCAGAATTGCTGACTGCATTTGTTGGGGTTCACTCAGGCATCCCCCCAGCCCTGATTCCCCCTTATCCCTCTTCTCCTCCAGCTCCAGAAGCTGAAAGGGGATAGTCCCAGAGGGAGAAAGTTGATGGTGACAGCAAAACTGTTTTCTTGGGATGGCACAGATGTAGGGATGGCACTGGGATGGCCCCAGTGGATTTCATGGAAAGAGTGAGCCCATGAGGGCTCTCACCCTAATGAGGTTAATGAGCTTAACCCTATCAGACATCAGAGAATCCCAGTGCCTGGATCCAGCCACTGGGCATCTCCCCAGCAAGGCTGGAAGTTGGATCTGGGTGAAACAGGGCAATTGCATCATGCCCGGTGGCATCACCTGGGCGAAGGCAGGGCTGGTGTCACAATGTCCCCATGCACAGGGGGTAGGAGTTGTAGATCCCTGGGGGTTTTGGGGAAAGGGGTTAAAAACAGTGGGGAAACGTCAGGAGTCACAGGATCCCGGGTTCCTGTCCCGGCTTGTCCAACCTGAGCATTGTCACAGCTGGGAAGGGATCCCGTGCCTGCATCTCTCTCCCACGCAACATCTCCTAGGGAGATGGATTTAAACAACAGCCTCCTGAGAGATCCTTCTTGGAAGGAAAATAACCCACTTTGGGATTTTCCCCAAGGTTTTTTTCAATTTGAAGGGAGCTGTGTTTTCTGGATCTTAGTGCTGGCAAATTTAATTGGTCCTGGATGTCTTAGAAATGACCCTGAGGATTTATCATGAGGATAAAGCTGTTGGAAATGATGTGGGGGAGCTGCTTCTGAGGGTGCAAGTGGGAAAGGAAGCACTGATCCTCTGATGGGGGTTTTCAGAGGATTCCAAGGAAGGAGCATCCTCACTGGAAAGTGAGAAACTGTCGAAGTCTGGATAAGAAACCCAGCGGAAAGGATCAGCAGAGAATGCAGCCTAAGTCGTGCTGTTTTGGGGTGAGCTGAGGCTGAGGAGAGACAGATCATCCCCTGCTACCTTCCAGGCAGAGCTGCAGCACCCCCACCAGCACCACAACCACTGGATCCCTTATCTCCCCCCACAAGTCTTCTCATTATCTGCTCCATTTCCGCTGCTGTGGATGTGGCTTTTATCTTATCTCCATGTGCTTTTCCTCCATTTCCTTGTTGGCTTCTCTACTAACTCTGTCACAAAAGGAAAAAAAATAACATGGAGGAGATCCTGCTGCAGGGAATCTGTCTCTGGGCTTGGGGATGCTAGGCCATGCTGGGAAATACTGGGGGATGTTGGCCCATGTTGGGAGGGTGCTGTGCCAGTGATGCTCAGGTGGGTCTTGGGGCTTGCTTGGGTCACTTTACAGGATGTTCAGGTGATGCTGGGGGGGTACTGAGCGAAGGTCCTGTGATGCCCTTGGTACTCTAGTGATGCTCGGGTGTCTCAGTGGGATGCTTTGGAGATGCTGGGTGATGTCAGGAGATACTGGGAGAATATTTGGAATGCTCCAGGATGCAGGACCACGGTGGGACAGCCTGTCAGCTCCACCTGCTGGCATTCACCACCTGTCACTGCAGACCAGTACCCACCACACAGCAGCCCCAGATCAGAAGACATCCTAAGGGAGAGGGTGAACTGCTGCCTTGGGGAGGAAACCTCAAATTACTTTAAAAGGTGAAACTGGGGGTGGGAATTTTGGGCACTCTGTGTTTGTGTCTGCTGGCTCTTCACCTGAGCTGACCCAGCTTTGCTCCCCACTGCCTGCAACAGACACTCATTTGAGGCTTTGGAACCAAAGCAGTCAGAGCTTTCCAGGGCTTTTCCAAGGAGACAGATGGAGAAATGCCCAGCCAGCCTCCCAGGATTCCCCCCACTGGCTGTGGACTCCCACCCTGGCTTACACAGGGCTTCCTGACCGGATCCTGCACTTCCACCCTGATGATCAAATGCTGCATGTCAGTTGGGGTAGGGTGGGTTTTTTTAGGATCTCTGCCAGGTGCTGTGAGGATGGGAGAAGGGAAGCAATACCTGTTGCCCTTGGCAGAGGCTGGCTGTGAGACAAGCAGGGTTTTCCACACCTCCCCTCCTCTGCTTTAGCTTTCCAGTGTGATCCTGAGTATCACAAATGGGATGCCTGTGAAAACCAACATTCTTCCTCCAGCCAGCACAGGGGCAAGGTGACTTTTGGGGGCCTCCTGAAGGACTCTGTCACCCTGTGCCACCCCAGGGTGCTGGCCATGGGGACTTGAGGACTTGATTTGCTCATGTCTTATTCTCTCTCTTGTTCAGGAAGGCCAGCTCACCTCTCCTGTCGGGACACCAGCAGCAAGGTATAAATGGCCTCAAAACGGCACTTGGAGTCTGTGGACCCCGTGATCTTCAACAAGCGACCTCGGCCGGAGACGGAGCCCGCCACCAGCTTTCCATCCAGCAAAACCCAAAGCAAATCCAGCCCTGTGCCCAACCCTGGCTCCGAGAACCATTTCAACTACAAGGGCTTCTACTTTGCCTGCCCACTGCAGAGCTCCAAGGGTCCCGAGCAGCCCCAGGCCCGCTGGAGCCCAGCGCCCACCTACCTACACTACGGCCCTGGTGCCATGAGCCAGCCAGTGCCTGACGAGGGGTCTCTGGTGGGCTTCCTGCTGTACCCCTCGGAGAGCCTCGGCGCCAGGCTGCAGGACCTGGGCGCCCAGAAGGGCAAGGACAGCCTGATGCAGGAGCAGCTGATGGCTAGGAAGAAGTTGGACAGCCCAAGGTGCCCCTTACCAGTGAAGAAGCTGGTGGCCGTGAACAAGGCGGCCCCACTGGCGGTCCCCAAGCCGGTGTATGGAGCCCCTGCCTGCTTCCTGGCCCCCAGGATGGCTGTGCCGCTGGGAACACGAGTGGAGAGCCTGCAGCAGGCACCAAGGGAGGCAAACTGGGCTCTGCCCCCCGCCGTCCACCCTCTCCAGCTTGGCGAGCCCCACAGGAGGGGTCCCTGCTCTGACCCCAGCGTCCCACCACTGCTCTCCAGCCTGGTGCTGCCTGCCAAGGAGCAGTTGGGCTCCCCTGTTGCCTTATCTCACTACTATGTCACCTTTGATAAATACAGGCCCCCCCCAGTCACCCCGATCTTGGAAGCAAGCTGTCCCACTGCCCACAGCCAGAAGAAAGTGCCAGAGGTCCCCAGCCTCATCCCAGACTCCTGTCCCCAGCTCCAGCTGCCTGATGCTGGCCTGACAAACCAGGAGAAGCCAGCAATGTGCTACCCACCCCCTCCCTACCCACTGTCTTCTCACAGAGCTGCTCCCCTCTATCACCCTCCGGCTCCCACTGCAGGGGAGGCCAGTGCCCTGCCCAGCTCCAGCTTTGTGGAAAGCAGGAAGCCCTTTCCTGGCTCTTACCTCAAACCCCAAGCCCCAGGGAGCTACTTGCCCGGCTCCCTGGACACCCACGTGCCAAGGACGGCGGGTGCTGGTCCCTCCAAGCCGGTGGTGGTGCCGAGGGACGCTGAGCTGCCGAGGGATGTTGAGCTGCCTGGGTACCCCGGTTTCACCTTCAACTGTGGCGATGACTCCGTGTTCCACACCTCCTTTGCGGGCCTGGAGCCAGGATGCGAGCAGCATGAGGCAGAAAGTCCACGGTAGCGAGCGGCATCAAGGCACAGCAGCGCTTTCCAACCTGTCTGCTCCCCAGAGAAGCTTTCCAGGGGCTCCGGTGGGCTCACGGAGACACTTCCCAAAAGAGAAGGGAGCTGGGAGAAAACCAGGCAAGGGGAGCAGGAGCCCCCTTCCCTGGGGAGGAGGAACACCAGCCCAGCCCCTCAGGACACCCCGTGTGGGGGACCAGTGGCTCCTGTCATCATAGGGCAGGGAAGTGACTGCAAGGTCAAGGATCCAACCAAGGAGCTTGCCCCCCCTTCTTCATCGGTGACGCCCCCAAAGGGGCTGGAAGACCTGAGGGACACCAAAGTTTTTTCTTCCTCTCCACCGATGCCAGTGATCCACAATGTCTTCAGCCTGGCACCTTACCAGGACTACCTGGAGAGGGCCAACGGCTCAGCCCATGTCCTCTTCTGCAGGGACCCTCTGTGGGGGGATCCCCCACCTCGGAACATGAGCCACAGCCAGGAGGCTGCTTCGCTCAGAGATACCTCGGTGGTGTCCAGCCTGAGTTCGGACAGCGGCGTGGTGCAGAGCCAAGGGGAAAGTTGTTACAAGAGGGCCCCCAAAAGCCCAAAGCCTGTGTCCCCAGAACTGGGTTCTCAGGAGGGCAGCCCCGATGGGGTGAGCGCTGGGGTGCTGCTCAGCAAGGATACGGCGCTGGACCTCAGCTTGAAGAAGAGACCGGTGGAAGCCATGGAGACCCAGGGACTCATCAGCTGTGCGGAGGGGACGCTGGACCAGGAGGATGTGGGGGAGGAGGAGAAAGAGGCTACAGGGGGAAAGGTGGGAGAGGGAGAGGGGGCCCAGCCCCAGCTGCTTGAGGTGGGCTCTGGGGACAGGAGCAACTTCCAGAGCTCAGCCACCTTCATGTTCAAAAAGTACAAGCTCCTGCACTCCCTCACGCCCAGCACAGAGCCCCCCGTGTTCAAAAAATACAAGCTCCTGAACTCCCTCACGCCCAGCACAGAGCCCCCCCAGCAGGATGGCAGCCCCCACGCCCCCCAGCCCAGCCCACCCAGCAGCACCCCCATGCCGAACCCACCAGCCTCTTCACCATCCAGCAGCCCCCCAGTCCCACCACCTGCTCTCCAGCCCGGCACCGTGTCAGGCCCAAACCCTCCACAGCCGCCACTTCCCGAAGCCCCTGTCACCCCAGGGGAGGAGGGGATCTCACTGGCCAGGAAATTTGGCAGTCCTCCCCCAGAGACCCCCCCTGGGCAGTACTTCACCACCCTGCACACCTGGCTCTGTGACACGATTTCGGGATCGGTGTCACGGTCGTCCCCAGAGCTCCTGCAGCAGTGGCTGAAGAAGGCGGAGCTGGCAGAAGAGCTGGGAGAAGAGGTGCCCAAATCCCTGCCCAAGCCCAAGAACGGCTCCAAGGTTCCCGCTCCTCAGAAGCCCAGCAAAGGCAAGGAGATCTGGCTGGCTTTCCAGGACGTGGCCGCGCTCCTCGCCAACCTGCTCTCCCAGCTGGAGACCTTCATGTTCGCCTGCCCTTTCCCCCACGTTGTCCGGGCAGGAGCCATCTTCATCCCCATCCACATGGTGAAGGAGAAGCTCTTCCCGAAGCTCCCTGGGACCTCTGTTGACCTAGTGCTGCAGAAGCACAAGGTGGAGCTGCGTCCCACCACGCTCTCAGAGGAGAGGCACTTGAGGGACCTGGAGCTGAAGAGCTGCACCTCCCGCATGCTGAAGCTTCTGGCGCTGAAGCAGCTTCCTGAAATCTATCCAGACCTGCTCAACCTCCACTGGCACAACGCCATCCGGCAGCAGCTCGGTAGGTAGCCCGGCATCTCCTGTGAATCCCAGGGATGCTCCAGCCGCACCTGCCTTTCAGATGCTCCTGTTTTTTGGGAGCATCCATCACTCACCTGGTGCCTCAGCATCCCTGTCCTACCACGTATCCCTTTTCCCTGTGGGTTGTGGAGGGAAGAAGCTTGAGCTGGGAGGGAGAAAAACCATTCTGGGGATATCAGGGAGATGTCTGTCACCTCCAGGCCACCTCTTCCCAGGCGAGGGCAGTGTGCCAGACCTGCCGCCTGTGGTTGTCCCATCAAACTGGTGGCCTCTCTGCTCTATCCAGAAACTCTTCTGCTGCTGCTCAAGGCCATTACCAACAACTTTATTTCTTGCAGGTTTGAGGTCGCAGGCTAGCCAGCATCCTTCCAAGTAGGTAACTCCTCTTCCATGCTGCTTTATAGGAATTTATGGGATTTATATGTAATTCTGTGGAGGTGGAGGTATACTTTTGTGGATTTGAGCTGGCTGGGGAGGCTCCACTCCCTGGGTCAGGCTGGAGCGGGGATTATTTGGGATGTGGAGGTGAAGATCCTGCCCTCCCTAACCACTCCTTCCTCTCCCAGGTAGCCCTAGCTCAGACGCTGAAAGCTGATGACAAAACAACAGCCACGGATAGATCAGAGAAAAAAGAGGCACTAAGGAGTGTGCCAAGGGCAACGTGAGAATGGGAACAGGAAGGTCCCTCATCCGCAGAGCCATGGATGTTGAGATCACCAGCAGCCCTACAGGGAGACGCTCGGTTCCCACCAGCAACAGGGGACTCTCCAAGGACAACGCTCAGGGTGGAGAACAGTTTAGTGGTGCACGACCACATGCAGGGATGCTGGTGGTGTCTGTACCCACGGGGATGGGCTCAAGCCCCTCGTGGCAGCTGGGGCTAATTTTTGTTTGAATGCATCGTATTTTAGTGCATCTCCCGCCTCCATCCATGACTGACTTGGTGAGCTGGGAGGAATTGGCTGGAGTTCCAGTGGATCTGGAGCAAGAGGAGCAGGGAAACGGTCATAGCACCATCCCCAGCCTTGGAAAAAGGCTGGCTACTGTGAGGACAACATCCCACCTTCCCTCTTCTCTCCTCTAAATCCTCTCTCCTGCTTTATCCATGCCATTCCCAAGAAACGTACCTTCCTTCTGGTTTTTCATCTTTAAAGTGCAACAGAAACCTTGCACAACATCAGCACAAGGGAATCTTGACTTCTGTAGTCCCAGGACTAATTTTTCTTGTTTTAAATGAAGACATTTTACAAATGTTCTGGATTTACCTTTATAAGGAGCTGCTGCCTTCAGTTCATGTGTTTTGGGTGGGTTTTTTTTCTTTAAATACAGTAATTTATACTTTTTATTTCAACTAAAAGGCTGCAAGAAAGATTTAAAGACTCCTAAAGAAAACCAAACTACTTTAAGTCCCAGATCCTCTTCCAGTGGAGAACACGGGAGATGCACATTTAGCCATCACCTCAATGGAGATGTGGTGATCATGGGAGCAGAGAGGGGAGCCACGCTGCCAGGCCTTTGGAAGCAGGGATCCTTTCCATCCCAGAGCGTTGATGGGCATCCAAGAACGTGCAAACATCCCCTCGTCCTGGGGGGCTGCAGCAGGGTCCACAGCAGAGGCCTTACCAACTCATCACTCATGTTTTTCCAGCTGCTGCAGGGCATGGAGGAACAAAACAGGGATTATCAGGATTTTTATTTCACTACAGCGAGTGTTTACTTTAAACTACGAAGAAAGAGGGAGGGAAAAAAAGAAACAACAAACCTACCCAAACTGTACTTTAACCAAAAGGTGTGTTTGCTGTTGGGGGATTTCTGTGTCTGCCTTTGTGGTTTTCCATTGGGATGGACTTGCTGTGGATGGGACAGGGAAGGGGGGGATGCTGCTGCTCTCAGTCTCCCTCGCCATACCATGGCTGTGCACAGCGATTGGGAAAGCAGCATTTGTTAATAACATTGTTTTTATACGTTTCTATTCCAGGGAAGAAAGTTCCTTCCCTTTATTTAATTTTTTTGGTAAGAATATCAGTTTTAAGAGGTGCTTCACCTGGTTAAAAGAGTTTGGCTCATTTCCAGACATGCTGTGATTCTGTCTCTTGCTTCCCACTGTGGGCACAACAGGACCTTTCTGGGGATAGAGGGTCTCCAAATCCCCACCCAGTGCACTTATCTGCTTCTCCCTGGATCAAGCCATGAGTGATGTGCCCAGTCCCTCTGTCCCATCATCAGGGGGCTGGATTCAGAGTCCAGTGTGCCATCACAGATCACCCAGGGGAGCGGGACATCCTGAGCCAGGGTGACAGCCTGGGACGAGGATGCTGGTGGGAGTGTCTGAGCACCAGAAACCAGGCAGGAAAGCGTGGGGTGCTCAGGGGTGCACCCTGGGCTGATCCATTGGGGACCCCCAAGACACCCTACCCCTTGTGAGCCTCCGTCAGGCATAGAATGTACCTGATCCCAAAAGTCAGGTACCCCAAACCATGTTTTTCAGCCCAAATTACTGGAGCTCAGCAGGGGAACAGCACTGCCACAATCCACTCCCCCAAAACAGGGTGTTTTGGGGAGCATCGTCAGGGTTTCAGGACCATCCTGCCTAAAGGAGCAGGCACACACCTTCCTTCCTCTGCCAAGGACTTAATGAGGAGCAGAAGGAAACTGAGACCCCTCCAGCTTCATCTAGGGGAGTGCAAATGAGTTTATGTGTTAATTAGGAGCAGCTGAAATGGAGGCACATTTCCCCCCCTGGGAAATCAGATAAAAGCCAGGGCTTGGGTGTTGTCAGGCTGTGTGTGTAGGTTGGTGAGCCTGGTTGTCCTTGGGGCAGGGAATGAGGTAATGTCTGACCCCAGAGCTGCTTACAACCCTGCTCTGCCCTGGGAGCCTCCTGGGAGATGCTAAGGCTTGGCACAGGCTTTCCTGAGCTAGGAAGCTGCTGGAGAGAAGGAAGATGGCCTGGCTCTGGTGTGTGGGTTGACCTATGGGACAGATGTTGAGGGATGGAGCCTGGGGACACCAGCTGTGGCCCCACTGACATCTTGGACCTCACCACAGTGGGAGCTCGGATCTAGGGACAGGGAAGGGCTCAGGTTGGACACTGCAGCAGCTGTGACTATGTCCCCCACACAGTGGCTTGGCACAGAGGTGCCTGCTACTTTGACCTGGCTCTTCCAGGCTGATGGTGACTCCAGCCCTGTCTCCTGCCATCACCTTGTGCGGGGAAGCCTCCCCAGAGCAGGACCAGGCTCACATGATACCACATAGATGCCAGCAGTGACCTCAGCTCATGGCCTGGGACAGCCAGTGGGCACAGCAGAGCCCACAGAGGGTGTCTGAGGGCACCCCTAGAGATCAGAGTAAGCCAGCTGTTGGGGTCCCTGCCACCTCCCAGGCATGGCTGCAGCCTTCTTCCCTCCCCATGGCTGCCTCTGGCCCCTCTGCAGGGGATGTGGTGATGGAGGTGGTGCCCGCCCCAAGGGGCTAATGGGGTGGCTCAGATCTCATCTGTTGTCCCAGCACAGGCACTGATGGATGATCCTTTCTGGAGCTGCAGCACAGGGTAGCAGGTGGTGCCCTCGGCTCTGCCAACAGAAGGGATGCCCAGCTCAGCCAAGCTGCACCCTGGCACTGCGTGAGTGCCCTCTGCTGTGACACCTGAGGGGTTCTGGAGCACTGCTGCCACCTTACTGCATGGCAAGGCTGCTCTGGTGGTGGACAAGGTCCCAGGAAATGGGTCTGAACTCCTGGATGCTGTCTTGGCATCACTTCCCAGCCCTGCACTGGCTCCTGGTGTCAAAAACCTGCAAGTGCTGGCTCCCTTCTGATGGTGGATTTTGGAGGTCCTGCTGTCACCTCGAGGAAGCAGAGTGGCCTTCCCTGCCTGCACAGCTGATGTCCACTGAAGCCCACCCTTATCCCCAGCTTGGACCAGGGCTCCCAGTGCTGCAGGTCCCACCATGACTGGGATGAGCTCCACAGCCCCTGGTGCCATCTCAGAGTCCGGGCAGGTGGCTGTGACAAACGAATCCAGGCACAGCAAGTCAAGGACAGCATCAGTGGGACCCACTCCAGCAGGACCTCCAGAGCCCACCCCTGCCAGCCCAGGCTCTGTGCCTCCCCCCAGTTCCACAAACCCTGCTCTGGAGCATCACTCCGAGGCTGGGCACCGCGCTGGCACCACCAGTGTGCCATCTCCATCCTACCTGCTGACTTCTGGAGCTGGACGTGTAGCCAGCTCCCAGCTCAGTTCCCAGACCGTGGCTCAGCCCACAGGAGTGACCCTTGATGCCCTGTCCATGTCCAGTGGCTCCATCACCTCCCATCACCCCTCAATAGCCCCAGAGCATGTCCCTGCAGCTGCCAGGGAGGCCTTCAGTCAAGCTGCTGATGATGGGCAGACCTTCTTCCACAGGGATGAAAATCCCTGCGTCCTACCCCTCCAGGCTCCCGTCCCCCACACAGCCCATGCATGTGCTGCCATTGCAATTCAAGTTGCTGGGCATTGGTCCCACCCCAGCTCTGGGGAGCAGGAATTCGGAGAGCTACAAGGAGCTGGAGGTAGAAGTGAGACTGGTGGTGAGTGGTGGAGCTGGTTGGGAGAGATATTGGCATTTTGGGGTGCAGGGAAGCTGCTGCAGGACCCAAGCCCTGCTGGGGTGAGAAGCCTGTGGGCTGCATCAGCCCTTGCTAGGTCTGTTGCCCCTGAGCGTGGTGGAGATGGGTAAATCCCCGGCACTGCTCCACCAGAGCTTGGTTTGAGGAGGACTGGGCTCCTCTCACCTCCAGCAGCCAGCAGGGCCATGGCATGCTGTGTTGGTGCTGGGGTATTTCCTCCCAGGTGCTATTCCTATGTGGATGGGCGCTGTAGGTATCCCAGCTTATCCATGGGCATCCCCAGAGGGCTGGCACTCCCTGGAGTACCAGCATGGCCTCCCCTGGGCAAACTGAGCTGACTCCCTCCTATTTGTTGCCCACCTCCTGGTACGTTTCCTCTTCACGTGGGGAAGCTTGGAAAAGCTGCTCGATTACCAGGTGCTTCTTTCTTCCAGCTAAACCAGATGCTGTCCAGCAAAAGACCTTCTTGCAGGCAAATATCCTTGAGTTCATGTGAGTGTGCAGCTGAAAGGAAGGGGTGGGTTTGGATTGGAGGCCCAGGAAAATGCTCCAGATGGGTCTTGTGAGGGGCTATGCCCCCTCCCTGGGATCAGCATCCCCAGGGATGCCTGTCTGAAAGTGTCTGAACCCCTGGATGAAGCCACCCAAGACCTCTCTTGAGGTGAGGTGTTGCTGTGAGGATGGTGGGGCTTTAGAGCTATTCCCAGAGGGAAGGTAGGCTGCCCACCGTCTCCTCTCCCCCACAGGAATGGCTCAGTGCCTGTGCAAGGGGAGGTTCTGTTCCAGGGGGATGTTCCTGCTCCCACCAACTCCCACCTCAGCCAGACAGTCATCAGAGGCGCGTAGGGGAAGGAGCATCTTCAGCTGGCAACTGGAGCCCCAGTCTGTCCAGTGCAGTGGAAACTTGTGAAGGTTTTCCCACTGCAGAGCTGTTGCTGCCAAGTGCCCTCCCTGTACCTCTGTCAAAGGCAAAACCTGCCCAGTTTGGATTCCAGGCTCTTCCTGCACCCAACATCCTGACTTGTGTAAAGCCATTTAAAGTCACAAGGTGCAGAAAGGACCCCCCTGCTTTCTAAACTCCTTCTCAGAGAAGAGCCTGGGTGCGGCTGAATCCGGTTTAGCCCCAGATTCTGTCAGTTATTTAAGCCTAAAGAATTACAGAGGTATGATGGAACCTTTGTACAACTTTGTCCCCCAGGATTAAAGATGGCAAATCAGATATGTTTATATAAAATGAATTATTTGTTATGAAAAATGATTAGACAAAAGATCTTAATCCAAATTATTTACTGAACAGTATAAAGCTAAAACTGCTAGTATAATATAGGATAGAGTGCACTATATCAAAGCAATTATATCAAAGCAATGATATTAAAGCTAGCAAAAAAGAGAGAAATTATTATTAAGTGGAGATTGATGTAACTCACTCTTACCAATGACCGTGGCCATACCTCTTTCAGTCAGCCTTGAGGAGTAACCTCGAGGGGCATCCTCTACTCAAGGAAAAAATCTCCACACTAACATAACTCCAAGAAGGGTTATGTTAGAAGAACCTACTGTATGAAAGTGGACTGGACTGTAAAAATAGTATAAAGTGACTGACTGTCAGTCATGTCTCCAGATCAGTTTAGCAGCTTATCTGCCAAATCTTTGCCTCACTATCAGTATTTTAATTTGGGGTTGATGAGCCAGACTATTTTTAGCATAAGTCAACAACAAAAACCAGCACGTGATACTGTGATACAGTCTCTCAGTCCACCACTGAAGGCCTTGCAAATAGAGTATTGTTCAAGTTGCTTGACCACATTCCAAGGCAGAGCACCCTGCTACAACCCCATAGCCCTCACACCCCTCATAGCCCCTCACAGCTCTCATAGTCCTCAGGGCTTCCATAACCCTCACCCTCAGAGCCCCCACAGCCCTCAAAGCCCCCATAGCTCTCACAGACCCCATAACAGCCACCATAGCCCTCAAAGCCCCCATAACTAGAAGGGTCTCCTTCCCTCACTCCATGGGACTTCAACCAGCACTCCTCGGATCCAGAGGAGGACCAGAACTCCAACAGGTCTGGAGCTGCGACTCTCGACAAGACTGCATTCATTAGTCCAACAGGACTGCCACCGTCATCTGGACCAACAGGTTTCCTTTCCTGTTACTCTGCACCCAGGGGGGCCACATGCTGCTCAGCACAGGGGCTAATGAACACCGTTCTGTTCTTGTCCCAGGGTGTGGGGTTATACATCTCTGGGGGTTAAAAACAGTTTTCTCCCTGACGTTGCATTTATTGTCATCTTTTTAGTAAATTGTAACTCTGACTTGTAATCTCCCTTGAGCTGGGTTCGTTTCTCCTGTCAGTTTACTTTTAAACCAGCACACCTTCCCACTAACTTGGGAGCAGATTTACGTGCCGCTTTCCACGGTAATTCACGCATAGACGATTTGATTGTCTGTGGAGTAGCCACTGCTGCATCATCCATTTCAATCCGTAACTCCAGTGGAGCCATCATCACCAGGAAAGCAGCCTCAGGGCTCCGGTGCTCGGTGCTGGGCCACCCCAAAATGTGGGGAGTCACCACCATGACCTCCCCAGTCCCCAACTTACTCCATAGCCATGGGTCACTCGGCTGTTTTTACAGTTCAAAACTTTCTCTGTTGTATTCCCTTCCCCCAAAGCCTGCAGGAAAGAATGCTTTTAAGTCTGTAACAACACTCTGTTATCTTCCTTGAGAGAATTACATTTCTCTCAACAGACAGAAAACAACCCAAAGGAAACAGTGAAAATTCCCACACTGAAACAACATTCTTAGCATCTGCAGCTGCAAACTTATCTTGAGCGAAAACAACTAGAGGAAAACACCTCCTCGTCAGATGTTCCTCTTTCAAGCCCCTCCTCCTCACAGACAAGGCAAAGCAAGATCAGGGAAGGCAAGCAAAGGCGAGGGAGTGGTAGGTAAGGGAAGGCCAAGGAAGCAGCAGGATGGGTAAACAAGGCAGGAGAGAAGGCAAGTCAAGTGGAGAGATGAGTAGGCAAGGCAGGGGGAGGGATGTGCAAGCAAGGCAAGGCCAGGCAAGAAAGGGGCAGGCAAGTGAAGGAAGGGGATAGGTATGCAAAGCAATGCAAGCAAAGGAGTGGTAGTCAGGGCAAGGTAAGGTAGGTGAGAAGTAGGCAATGGTAAGGCAAGAGAGGGATAGGCAAGGTAAGGTGAGGTAAAGGAGGGGTAGGAAACGGAAGGCAAGGACACGGAGTGGCCAGTAAGGCAAGGCAATGCAAGTCAAAGGAGAGGAAGACAGGGCAAGGCAAAGCCAGGCAAGAATGGGGCAGGCAGCTCAAGAAAGTGAATGGTATCAAGGCAATGCAAGCCAAGGGTGCAGTTCAATGGGTGCAGCTGAACGTGGAGCCAGTAACAGCTTTCTCTCCTAGCATTTTTGCGAGCTATGTTTTTGCTGGCTGTTTTTGATTTTGTTGCTGGATTCCGAGTGAAAAAATTTATTAGCAGATATAACTGGGAAAGAGCGTGTGTTGCCGCTTGAGCGTGGTGCAAATAAGAGTTTGCCCGTGAACGGGGAAGGTCAGCAAAACCTTCCTGTCCTGACACATTTAGTATGAGACCAGTGACGGGACTTTGCCACCTTTAGAGCGGCACTTTGGGCTGGTTTGGGCGTACAGAGGGCCACCTAGAGGAACTGTTAAACGGCGACATGGGGGAATGCCCACTAGAGGGCCCGAGAATAAGGCGTAAATGGACCATTGTTACCTCAAAACGAAGGCACGTGAAGATCCAAAGTTCAAAACGTCCTCTACTGCTCTCAGAGAAATCGTGCCAGCAATCAGAAAGACTTCCCTGACCGTCCCTTCCATTTGCAGGCTTGTATTCGCACAGCAATCAAGTGGCAGTAAGTTTTCCCTGCAGCCTGAAAGCTGCACACACAGCCACGGTGCACTGCACCTTCCATCTCCGCTGTGTGTAGCATCGTGCACTTTTCAGTCCCAGGGAGTCTGAAAGGTCCATCCCCTTCCCAAAAAGAAGAATTACCTTCCCCGTTCACGTGCAAACTCTTATTTGCACCACGCTCAAGCGGCAACACACGCTCCTTCCCACTTATATGTGCTAATACATTTTTCCACTTTTGCAGAACCCATCAAGAAAAATGAAAACATCTGACAAAAATAGCTCTCAGAAAAGTGTCAGATGAGAAAGCTGTTGCTGGCTCCACCTTCAACTGCACCACATCCCTGGTATCTATACTTTCCTTCTCAGATCTACAAAGCATCATAATCCTTCAGCCTCATGGAGTCAGGATCCAAAACTGAACCCCACCACTAACTGCTCAGACAGCAAATGGGCCAGAACAAAAAGCTCAACAGTTTGGCTTTTACATTTCCACTGTAGCAGTTGAACAGCTCTAACTGGTAGCACTGTATACTAGGAAAAGCACTTGAATTCACCAAGCCCAGCCAGTGTATGGATCCAAAATTTGTTTCCTTGCCAAAGAGAGCAATTATAACACCATCTCAAAATAAATGGCCAAGAAGGCCAATGGCATCCTGGCCTGTATCAGGAACAGTGTGGCCAGCAGGACCAGGGAAAGTGATTCTTCCCCTGTACTCAGCGCTGGTGAGGCCACACCTCGAGTGCTGTGTCCAGTTCTGGGTCCCTCAGGTCAGGAAGGACATGGAGGGGCTGGGAGCAGGGGCAGAGAAGAGCAACGAGGCTGGGGAAGGGACTAGAACACAAGTCCTGTGAGGGCAGGCTCAGGGGAGACCTCATCACTCTCTACAGCTCCCTGAAAGGAGATTGTAGCCAGATGGGGGTCGGTCTCTTCTTCTGTGCAACTATCAGTAAGACAAGAGGTCTTAAGCTCTGCCAGGGGAGGTTTAGGTTGGATATTAGGAAGAAATTCTTTAGAGAGAATAAGCAGGCATTGGAATGGGCTGCCCAGGGAAGTGGTAGATTCTCTGTCCCTGGAGGTTTTTAAGATGAGACTGGATGTGGTATTTAGTGCCATAGTATAGTAACCATGGTGGTAGTGGTTCCAGGGTTGGACTTGATGATCTCAGAGGTCCTTTCCAACCTGACTGATTCTATTCGATATCCTGCCAAGTACAATTATGGTTTGATAAATTGGTTGCATTTATGGTCGATAAATTGGTCCCATTTTGGTGTTGGCAGGCCCAATGACGTTTACAATTCTCATTTGTATAATCATACCCTGGTGACAAGGTCCATTCACAAATACCTGTTCCTATTTCCACTCCTTTTTCTCGCCATTAAGGCAATATGCTCCTGTTCCTGTATGAGATAACTGCCAAGGGCTGCTGTCCTCTTCCCAGTATCCTGTACCATCCTGAACCTCATTTTGGTTCAACCATTTTGGTTGTACTGGTTCAGCTACGCAGGGCCAGCTCTCTGATGCCCCTGGCCCTCCACAGACCCAACAATTAGTTAGATTAAAGGCTTTTGCAATTTCTTTCCCTAACACTAAAAACTTATTTCTATTTGCCCAGCACACAGGTGATAACACAGAAACAGGATCAAAAGTTTCATCTTCATCTGACTGTCCATAGGAAGGTCTGTTTGAGTGGAAATTTAGTAGATGCTCAGTGGGTAGATGCAGGAACTTCTCTGTATATCGACATGCATGGTTCTATTCACAGTTTCTGCGTAGTATAAATTCTTGTAGTGAAGTCCAGACCTCTAATGCTTTAGAAGGTTTCACTTGTGTACAGTGAGTCCATCCACTCTCAGCAGTCCTAACTGCTGTCTCTGTGGTCACTAACATCTGATATGGCCACCAGCAGTGCTTCTTTCCACTCCTTAACTAGAACTTCCAAGGAAGGGTAGGGTTTGTGCCAGCTGGGCTTCCTGTCAAAGAGATTTTACAACACACAGTATCTTGGCCACATTCTGCTTTATGAACAGATTAGTAATTTCTACCCTGCTTTCTTTTCGTAACCTTACCAGATAAGGGATTCCAAACATTATCTAAAAAAGTTCTCATGTACTAGTGCCTTGCCTCTACAGGTTAAAAACTCTTCCCCCTTCCGCTCCCCTTAATCTCCCAAACACATGTACTACTACGTATGCATATTTGGAATCTGTATAGACATTAACTACTTTTCCCTGCTACATTTCACAAGCTCATATCAGAGCAAATAGTTCAGCTGTTTGTGCTGATCAGATAGAAGGTAATCTACCACCCTCTTTTAATTGTTCTCCTTCAGTTATAGCATACCCAGTGTAACACTTCCCTGCTATTACTTGTGAGGATCTATCAATAAACACTTTCTGTTCTCTAGATAGTGGACCATCTGTTAGGTCACTTCTGGCTCGTGTTTGAAGATCTATTACCTGAATGCAATCACTGACTGTTTTTCTCTTGGGGTTTTGCTCATCCTTGTTTAAACAAGAAGCTGGATTAAAATTTTTCCACCTTTGATTTCTAAATCATCTTGCTTTATTAGACAAGTTTCATACTGTAACAATGGTGCATTAGTCATCCATTTAGAGGCTTTTTCTGTGATCAGGATTCCTAGCAAGAAATCCTAATCTTTCTGAGTGTGATCTGCATTCTCTAAATATTAATTTATTCTGTTCCCCACTCCTACAGGATCTTCTAAATAAGACGGAAGCTCTTTCTTCAATCCTCTTATATCCTGAGTTGTTAATGGGACTATTACAAACCCAAAACCTCCTCCTTGGCCCCCCGAAACAGAACCTGCCTCTGTGGCATTCGCAAAACTTCAGCAGCATATTGTGCCCCTGCCACGCTCCCTGAGGGAGACAGGACTGAATTTGTTTCCCCTTCCCCGCTCCTGCAGCGTTCATAAACCTCCTTCTCCATTGGGAAATTGAAACCCCTTCCCTTCTTGAAAATTATCTGGCTTTTTGCCCTGGGCGCCGCTCCCGGGAACTCCGTCCCGTGCCTCGCCGCGCTCTCGGGGTGCCGGCCCCGCGGCCCCCGCAGAGCCACTCGCGGAGCCCCCAAGCGTGGGCGGGGCAGGGCGGCGCGGCCGCCCGGCCGGGAGTGGTTCCGGGTCGGGGAGGCGGGCGCTGCGGCGGCGCCGGGGACCGCGGGGCGGCGGCGACATGGTGGGGCGGGGGTCGGCGGGGACGGGGGAGGGCGCCGAGGCCCCGCGGCGGGCTCTGACCGCCTCTCCCCCCCGCAGCGGTTCCGCTTCTGCGGGGACTTGGACTGCCCCGACTGGGTGCTGGCCGAGATCAGCACCCTGGCTAAAATCGTTAAGTGCCCGCGCCCCCCGCGTCCCCCTGCCCGCCCCCTGCCCGCGCCTTGCCCGCTGCTCACCCTCCTTCTTCCCCGCAGTCCTCGGTGAAGCTGAAGCTGATCTGCGCCCAGGTGCTGCGGGACCTCCTGGGGGAGCCCATGGAGGTGAGAGCGGGGCTACCGCGGTGGAGAGGCCAAGTGTTTCAGCACTACAGTGGCATAATCAGCAGTGTTAATTAATTTCGTATTCTTCATGCAGCCTCAGCAATAAGTATGCTACCAGCCACTACTAGTAGCAATACTATGCATATTAAATGTTACTAGTATTAATAGTAAGGTAAGAATTGTTAGTATTAATGTTGGTAGAGAGTGTGTTACCTGGTGTTTACTGTGACGCTCTGCTCTCCCGCAGTATGAGAAGATCCTGAAGCTGACCTCGGATGCAAAGTTAGGTGAGCACTGCTGTCCTTAGTGGTTTCCCCCCATGGAGCCCCACTCTGGGGCCGGGCAGAGATTCGGCTGGAGTTACCTTCCCAAGGTGGCAGAACTCACCCTCCATCCTGTCTGCAGAGTCGGGGGACGTGAAGGCAACCATCGCTGTCCTGGGCTTCATTCTCTCCAGTGCAGCCAAGCACAATGTAGACAGCGAGTCCCTGTCAAGTGAGCTGCAGCAGCTGGGGCTGCCCAAAGGTAGGGGGGGCCCTCAGGGTGGCACCACGGGCCAGACCTGGTGGGATGTGCCCAGCGCAGTTCCCAGCGCTGCCTTCTTCACACTCAGATGCAGGGCAGGCTGCGTCCATCCAGTGCTGTCCTCCATCACCTCCCTTCTGCAACGTCCATCCCCGGGGGCTCCTCAGGTGCTTTGGTGGGGTTTGGCAACTGCAGGGGTGGTGTGAGCAGCGGGGTTCTTGTCTTGTCTCTCCTCACGAGCAGAGCATGCCAGCGGGTTGTGTCGTTCCTACGAGGAGAAGCAGAGCTCCCTCCAGGACAGCCTCAGGGCCTGTAGCCTTCGATGTGAGTGGGATGTTGGGTCTTAACAGGGTTCTGGGGGTTGGTGGCAGTCACCCTGCTGGAGTGAGCCAGGGCACTGACACCACCCCCGCTACCCACCCCAGTGAGCCAGCTGGGCTTGGTGCGCTGGCGGGTGGATTACACCCTCAGCTCCAGTGAGCTGCAGGAAGTCAACGAGCCCCTGGTGCATTTGACCTTCAACGTGCAGAACAGGGAGTGTGGGAGAACGACGGCTGTCTCCATGACCCTCTCGGCTGACAAGTTCAGGGTGCTGTTGGCAGGTGAGGCTGGAGGATGGGTGGCAGTGAGGACCTCCAGGGCCATGGGGGGTGGTGGGAGGGATGCTGCGGGGGATGTAGTGGCTCTCCCACAGCTCCTTCCTCTCTGCAGAGCTGAAGCAAGCCCAGACCCTGATGAACACCCTTCTCTGAGGAGCCAGTCTCCCATGGTGGGAGTCACGGACGCCGAGCTGCAGGGTCGGATCTGGTGCTTCTGGCTGGGAAGGGGGATTTTCACCTCCTCTCCTGGCTTCTGGGGACCCTCGGGGTAGCTTCAATAAAGTCCCGGTGACAAAGCCGAGCTGTGTGTCGTTCCGTGTCTCCCCGCGGCGCGGCCGCCTCGGCAGGACTACGAGCTCCGGCATCGCCGCGCAGCCAATGGGAGCGCGCTCCGCCCGCCGCGCAGCCAATGGGAGCGCGCACCGCCCGCCGCGCAGCCAATGGGGGCGGGCGGGCTGAGTGGGACCCGGCGCGGCCGCGGGTCCGCGCAGCGTTGGCGGCGATGCCCGAGTGCCCGGAGCTGCACCTGGCCGGGTGCCTCATCAACGGCGTGTGCGGCGGGCTGGTCTTCACGGGCGGCGTGGAGCGCTCGGCAGTGGGCCGCGGCCCCGAGGTGCCCTTCCGCAGCGAGGCCTACCGCATCTCGGCCCTTGCCCGGGGCAAGGAGCTGCGGCTGACGCTGAGCGCGCTGGACCCCGGCTCCGCTCCGCCGCAGGACCTCGTGTTTCGTTTTGGCATGTCGGGGTCGTTCCGGCTGTGCCCAGCCGCCGAGCTGCCCCGCCATGCCCACCTCCGCTTCCTCACCCGCGAGAGCGCCCCCCGCGCCCTCTGCTTCGTGGACGCCCGCCGCTTCGGGTCCTGGCGCCTGGGGGACGCCTGGCAGCAGGACCGCGGGCCCTGCGTGGTCTCCGAGTACCAGGCTTTCAGGTGAGCGCCCTGGAGGAATGCCCCCTGCTTGGGTTTGACTGCTTTTCCTGCACAGACATGCCCAGGTGAGTCTTCTTGTTGCCCCGTGCTCTGCTGCAGGGAGAACGTGCTGAGGAACCTGGATGACAAGGCTTTTGACAAGCCCATCTGTGAAGCCCTCTTAAATCAGAAGTATTTCAATGGAATTGGGAATTACCTGCGTGCTGAGATCCTGTACAGGTAAAGTGGGTTGAGCATCCGCTGACCTGCCATGGAGGTTTGGTCTCCAAGAGTTTGCTGGAGCTCGATGGCTCTTCGGCTAAGCTGGCTGTGCCTCCTCACCTGGTAGATGCGGACAGTGCCAGAACCAAGGGTTCAGGCTTGTGTGTAACTCTTTCAGGTTGAAGATCCCTCCCTTTGAAAAGGCTCGGACTGTGCTGGAGGCCCTGAAGGATCAGAAACAGGAGAGGAGGAAGAAGGTGAGGAATACCAGGTGCTTTCACAGGGTCATAAATTTTCAGATGTCATACCTGGGATTTGGTTGCCTGTGGCCTTTGCAGGACAAGCTGTGCCAGGCTTCTGCCTTCAAGAAATCTATGAATATTTTTGGGGTGGGTGAAGAGTAAGAGGTGAGGGAAACAAACACCTTGAAGCTTAAAATCTCTGGGGAAGGCTGTAGTAAAGCCCAAGGCTGTTCCTGTAGCCTTTTAAAATTAGTGTTTTAAAGAAGCCTGAAAACAAACTACGCGACCTGAAGGGTGTTTTTAAAATTGCTGATGTTTGTGTGTGTTAGCCCTCTTTCATGTCTTTGTAGCTAAGCTGGAAGCCCACAGTGGGGTGAGCTCAGGGCTGGCATGTGTGGAGAGTGTGGCAATTCATCCTCAGGAGGGCAAAAGACAAAGAATTTGGCTGCTGTTGGGTTCAAGAGATCCTGAGGAGGCAGAAGTAGCTGGCAGGGGACTTCCCTCCCCTTCTCCACCCTTACAGGATCCTTCCATGACACTGAGCAAGAAGGTGAAGCTGATGCAGAAGAACCCGGATCTCCTGGAGCTGTGCCACACCGTGCCCATGGAGGTCATCACGGCAGGTGAGGCGACAGGACAGGATGCCGGGGAACAGGGACAGCTGGGGGAGGCTGGGGCTTTGCATTCCCAGCATCAGGAGGTTTGGGAGGGCATCCCGACACCGTGGTCATGGCTTCTGCTCTAATTCTGTCCTTTCTCTCTCTCCCTTCCCAGGGAAGCAGCTTTTCGACCCTGAGCATGCGGATAACTATTCCGCCTTCAAGAACTGGCTGCAGTGTTACCTGGTGCCTGGCATGAACTCCCTGCGTGACCGCAACGGCAGGACCATATGGTTCCATGTAAGGAGCCTGGGATCGCTCTTGGGGGCCCCCAAACCACCTCTCAAGCCCATTTTCTGCTTGCTGAGATTCCCAGTTATTACTCTGTGTGGCTGGAGATCTCCCTCTCCACCAAGCTGCTGGGCATGGCGGTGACAAGGACCCTCTGTGTGGTGGCCAGCTGGCCAAGGGATGGTGGGCAGTCTGGGGCAGATGGAGGGAATGAGGTCTAGAGCCCTGTTCCTCCCTCCTGTGCCCTGTGTCTGTGGCTTCGCAGGAACAGGACTGACAGGAGAGTCCCCAGTGCACTGAGCAGGCAGAGCAAGCAGGAATCTTCTGGCCTCCCAGAGAAATGTGGCTCTTTCCCTATCGCTGTGGGAGGGAGAAGGAGCAGGGATTCTGTTGCTGCTGCCTGCAGAATGACTGCACCCCAGTCAATGCTCTGTCCCTTCCTTGCAGGGAGAGCCTGGCCCCATGGCTCCCACAGGTGAGTGTCCTTTCTCCCGCCCATGGGACCCACGCTTGCTCTGGGAGGGCTGGAGACTGGGCAGCCCTGTCTTTTCTGTATAGCACAAGGGCACAGGCAGGAGCAAAGCCCCTCTCCCTGGGGTGCTGACAGGCCTGTGACAGCCATTGGCACCAGGGGACAGAGCCCATTTTCCCCAGGGCTTCCTACCACCATCCCAGCCTGCTTGGGCACAGCTGTTGCACTGGCAGGATGGTTTTTCATCCTGCAGTTTCTCAGTGTTCAGCTCACATCACCCAGGACAGCATCCCTGCAAGCCTGTCCCTCACCCCCCTGACCTGGGCATGTCCTCTTGTGCAGGGCAGAAGCCCCAGAAGAAGCCCCGCAAAAAGCGCGCTCAGCCAATGGCAGACCCCGAGGCACAGACCCCTAAGGTAAGGAGGTGAGCTTTGTGGTTGTGTCTGGCTGTCCTGTTCCCCTGACCTTGCTCAGGCTGCTCCTGAATTCATGGTGGTGATCCCATATGGAGCTTCTCATCCTCTGTGGTGCTCCAAGCACACTTCTGCTGCTAAGCTGCAGCTCTGGTGTCCGCCCAGGTCACCTCACGTGCCTTGAAAAGGCGCCCCAGAGCTGCAGTGACCCCCCCAAAGTCAGATGAGAAGGAGGAAGGGGAGGAGGAGGCTGATGGGCCGAGAAAGGGACGTCCTCGCCGGACGAGAGTGACCCCTGCTCTAGCCTTGCCTGGGCCGAGGAAGGGACGTGCTTGCCAGAGGAGGAGAGTGACCCCTGCTCCAGCCTTGCCTGAGCCAGAGGTGCTTCTCAACGCCAGAAGAAGCCGCCGGGTGTCTGCACGCAGGGGCAGAGGTGAGGCTGGCAGCCCCTGCAGCTTTCAGGTGCACCGGTGGGGGCTGTGGGAGTGCTCAGTTGTATCAAAGCGACTGAGGGGTGTCAAAAGGCAGGAGAGGAGCCAGTGGAGGCAGAGCCAGACACTCCCTCGCTGACTCATTTCACTCTCCGTTTTTCAGGTGCAGTCCCTGCCGTGTGAGTGCTGCCCACTGCCCACCTCCTGAGGGGTATTTAATGGCCCAGGAGGAGCTCAGGGAGGGCTTGGCCAGGGACCTGCATTAGTGATGGGGCAAATGGAGCTTCCCTGTACCTGTGCTCACAGCTGCTTGCTACTGTGCATCCTGCCAGTGCCTGAGGGAGAAGCTGGGCTTGGTGGTGGGGCATTTTCCTGCTGTCCAGGGAAAGCCAGGACCTTACATTGTGCTGGACTCTGACTCTTTCCTCTGCCTAAAATCCCTTTCTGGCTACTGCTCCAATCACTGTTTTTAGCTGACTAAATAATAAAATATTTTGTGTAGAAATCACTGTGCATGCCTTTTCATGATAAGGATAACACCTCTGTGCCCAGCCTCTTCCCCAAGGGGCTGTAGCAGGCTTTCCCTCCACCTCACCTCCCCCATAATAAAGGTAAGCTCTGCCTCTCCAGTTCCAGGAGTAGTGAGATCCTGCTGAGGAGGACACAAAGGCAGCAGCAGCTACAACAAACCACCTGGGAGGAGGCGGGTCAGTGCAATTACCTGGAAGTAAGTTAAGAAAACAAGCTGGAGCTTGATAGAATTCTCTTGTTTATTTGTGTTCTCCATCTACAAGGGCAGTGCAAGGGGCAGGCGGAGGGAGGGGGGAAGGAGTAGAGTGTGTTTTTATAGTCAACTGCTAGACAAGATGAAGGCTGAGACACAGGAGCCACTGTGGAAGCTGCTGCTCCCCAAGGCCCTGGGGCTGGAGCATAGCCCATGCAGGGCCACCAGCCTGTCCACACCCTTATCCACACCTCAGCGAGCTCAGCACTCAAGCCCACCTGCCCTGGTTGGGCAGTGGGCAACTGTCCTCCTTCCCTCGGGAATGTGGTGGTTCTCAGGCACTGCTCTCCGAGGGCTGGGTGCGGGACACAGGGAGACTGCCCTGCTCTGGAACTGCTGTGTTGTACAGCTCTTGGGATCAAGGAAGGCTCAGGCTGTGATTTGAGCTCACAGTGTTGGTCCAGGTTGCTGCAGCATCAGCCAGAGCAGTGGATGGTGTCACTGGCTCAAGACCAAGAGGACAGAGAGCACGCAGAAGGGTGTGAAGGAGAGCCTCAAGCCCTGCTGTCCCAGCGGCAGGCAGCCCTGTGCAGCTGGCCGCTCCAGGAGGTCGCAGCTGAGGAGGGAAGCACATGAGGCTCAAGGGACTGATCTCCATCCCCATGCACACCCAGCCCTTTGGCACAGTCCACAGACTTACAGCATCGCCTCCTTAACGGGGAGGGAGGTCTGGAGCCAGGCAGTAACCGTGCTGCCATACGCCTCGTAGAGCCGAACCACCACGGCTTCAGGTCTGCCCTCAGCCTTTGGGGGACAGTGCAGGTGGGAGTTCAGACAAATGAGACAGGCACAGCCTCTCCAACCCAAGTTGTTCCGCTCAGCTGAGCCTAACCGCCACTCAGTGTGGGGGAAAGAGCGAGCCATGCTCAACAACGGCACCTTTAACCCCCTCTGCCCCAGCACCTGCCTGCTTGACAGTCTCCAGCACGATGGCAGGTGAGCTGACAGAAAAGGCACTCCAGGCTGGGCACTGCGCAGAGCA
This sequence comes from Myiotriccus ornatus, assembly GCA_036023395.1. NCBI lineage: Eukaryota > Metazoa > Chordata > Aves > Passeriformes > Tyrannidae > Myiotriccus > Myiotriccus ornatus. The sequence continues at coordinate 20,818,249 of JAYRBT010000018.1, read as the reverse complement.
GGCTGGGACCGCGTGGAGGGGGAAATTCAAGTTGTAGGCGCGCTGAATCACACCAGCCTCCTGGAAGGAACCTGCATCACAAGAACCTCTAGCCAGCCTCTGCACGTGCACAGTCAGAGACACGTTCACCCCGAGGCTCACTGGCGCATCCCCCACCCTGCGTGTTCCTACGGGGCCTGTCACTCACCCCGGTGGGGCATCACAGCGTAGGTGAACTGGTGGTGCCCAATGTCTGCTGTGGCATCAGGGGACTTCGGTGCTCTCAGCCTAAGGCAACAAGATGTTAGTGAGACTGGTGTCTTGGCAGCACCCACTGTCACAGAGAGTAGAGCCAGAGGAGCACTGTGAAAAGACAACTGCTCCCCTCGCTACCTTGAGGCTGGGCCCAGGGGTGGAAGCAAACATGCAACAGCAAACAGACCCTGGACAGCCCCAGAAGCTAAAAAACTTGGGTGTCTTCCTGTGAAAATTGTGGCTGAGTCAAACCGAAATAGGCAGTTTCTTTCAGTTTTGTATGCACCTGTAACCTTAACACTGCTGTTCCTTCCCTCTCATTAAGCCTTCCCTCCTGGGGTATGTTTTGGCTGACAACTGAAAAGTCTCATCTCTCCTGGATTATCTACAAGCATAGCTCACAGGAATTAGTTGTAAGGTAAGTCAGCCAAATTCTCAGACAAGATACACCCATCAGACTATTTCTTTATTAACTAAGGTCACTTAGGACCAGGTGTTGCCTTGAGTTCCAAGAGACACCTCACAAGATAAAGTACCTGCAGCAGCTCCCCCCTCATCCATCTGTAACTCACAGAGAGAGGCTAAGGACGTTCCTGTGGGCTGATGCCCCGTATTTGCAGTCATTCAGCAGAGCCACCCCAAAGCCGTGCTCAGAGAGATCCATCCACTTGTGAGCCCACACCTGCAGCAGGCACCAAGGGATGGGCTCACTACAGAGAGCCACTGCCAGGAGCAGGAGCAGCTCGGTCCAGGGACCAGACCACCTTCCCTCTCACCTCGAACCGAGCCCAGTCCCAGGACGTGTTCCAGTGTGTTGGCCGCTGCACGTGTCCAAACTGGATCTCGTAGGTGGCGTTTGTGCTCCGGACCTGCACAGGGAACTCCACCTTCAGGAACTTGTGAGCCTCCTTCCACTCAACCTAAATGTGGGAGCAGAAGGGCATCACCCTGGGGTCTGACAGGCAGAAGCCACACTTTTCCTTCCCTGGTGTGCAGCAGCTGGCTCGCACCCGGCCCACATAAGCTACAATAAAACCATACCAGAGTCTCAGTACCAGGATGAATTCTTCCACCCTTGTCCCTCGGGACCCCCCCACCCTCAGCCTGCCTTCCCGTAAGGCAGAGGAGGAGAGGCAGTGGGGGGTTCCAGGGAAGAAAACAGGAGGGGGAATATAATTCCTGCTGCACAGAATGTTGGTATCATGCAGCAGCCGCGGGCCAAACCTGGGTCAGGAAGCGGAGGTATGGACACATGGCATCCAGGATGATCTCCTGGGTTAAGGTGCTGCTTTTCCCGACCTGCAGGGAGAACCTCACACTTCCCCGCAGGCCCCCAGCCAGGGTGACTTCCAGAGGCTTCAGCAGCGTGGTCACTGGCTTCCTAGACAAAGGAGTGAAGGCATAGATAGTCTCAGCCTAGTAGATCCAGGTTCCCAAATCCCAGTCCAGCCTCCCACACAGCAGGCGCTCATTTCTCCCGAGTGAATGCTCTTTTACAGCTAGGACTGACAGGGAGACAAGAATCTCAGGGCAAAGCCAAAATCCAAGTGCTGCCTGCACTGCTCCTCTACCTGGTTTCCAAGTGATAATCCATCACATCCCAGGCATCCCAGTAGAGGGGAACATCATCAAAGAGTGCAAACTGGTTGGCATAGCAGCCATCTGGGACTGACTCTCTGAAAGAAAGTGGAACAGAGAAACAGCAGCATCAGAAGGACTGGCAGTGGACAAGACTGTACAGTGAGAAGTTGTCCTGGGAGAGGTTTGAGGAGCCTGGGGCCAGTGGCTGGGTGACACAGACCTCTCTGAGTCCAGCAGCCGAAGTGAGGTCAGGTGCCCCATCGTGTCCAGGCAGACAGTAATCACCCCATTCTCCATGGTAATGGAGCCATCCTCCTTGGGAAAAGGCCAGAAACAGGTGTCACAGACCCACAACTGCAGGAGCTGAGTGCCTCAGTTGCAAATTTAGTATGTGGATTTGCTGGATGCTGGATTCCTTAGATTTCTCCCCAATCAACCTTTGACACAAGGAACAGGGATCTGAAGAAAACTGCCTTGTGCTTACCTGCTTCCTCACTGACACAGGCTGAGAGGGCAGCAATGGCTCCCTCACTAGAGCATAGCCCATGCTGGGGACTGTCACGAGAGCTGGAAAGCAAAGAGGTTCTATTCCAGCATCTGCCCCAGACTGAAACCTAAGTCACACTGTGCTGCCCTAGTGCTCTCAGATCAGAACTTCTATCTCCTCTCATACCCTCCTCTTCTTCATCCATACTTCAGGGGACTTTATTCCATTTCAAGTTGTCCAAGGAAGAGTTTTAACAGCCAGTAAAGCCCTCCCCAGGGCAGGGAGAGGCGGAGTATTTCCTTGTTAGCTGACTCTGTCCCTGTAGGAAATTCTGATCCAAGAATTATCCCAGGTCAGACATACCCAGAGTCTCTGTTCCATCTGGCCCCGGCCTGGAGATCACCTCGGTGCGTTCCCAGGGCAAAGTGTTCAACACAAGGGTGCTTTCGGTGCTCCCTGCCTTGGGCTGCAGCAGATCCCTGCACAGTGACTGCACAGCCTCCTCCTGCAGCCCGGCACCAATCCTGCGGATCTCTGTACAACAAAAGGGCCTAAGTTGGATCTGAGAGAGCTTCTGGTGCTCCTCTGCAGTGTACACACTCTTTATCTCCTGCCAAGCTACAATTACTAATTATCATTAATTATTATTATCTATTAGTAAGTAATTCAAGTGTATAATTATTCTTAACTTTGTTATTACAAGATTACAATGAGCTGTGCCAGCTCAGCTGGAAAATTCTGGTTAACTAAGCTCCTGCAAGCACCCATAAGAAGGAAGGAGCAAACCTTTGTGGGTGTCTATCCTGGCATGCCAACAGCAAGCAGAGAAGTCAATAAATTGGGATGGTTTCCAACCCCTTGGATCCCCTGCTAATTTAACACTATTTCAGACACATCTATCTGCACAGGCTTGCCCTGGTAGTCCAGGACTGAAACCACTGCAGCCCCACCAGGCAGGACCTAGTGTGCTCTAGCAAGAAAAGTGTCCTCCTAGTCAAACTTCTGCTCACCTGTGTAGTACTGCAGGGCATCCTCAACCACGAGCTGGATGCAGCTGCCTGGCAGGACATCATGGAATTGGTTGAGCAGCAATAACCTAAAAGAGAGCAGAACCCAGGTGAGGATGTGAAAGCACCGGATTTGTTCTGGCTTAGAACAAGCCAGAAAGTTCTTCTCTCAAACAAGAGCCCTATTTGCAAGACAGCCAAACTTAATAACTGTTCCTTATACTCCCATTAGCCAACACTTCAAAGAAAAGGATTTTTTCCATAGCACCCTTTAAATCCCTTTATGTTAGGGCTTGTCAACTGTCATCTTAGTAAAGCACAACCATGGGGAGTAAGAGCTATTTCTTTTCATCCCCCAAGGCTACCAGATATGTTGTTGCACAAGTTCAGACAAGTCAAAACTGGGGAGGAATAAGCTTAGGTTTGGAAATGAGGCTTTCAGACAGCAGAGTAGTGAGGGTTTGAAGTTACGTCTTCCAACAGGAGAATCAAGCAAAGCACCGAATGCTTTCCAGGTGGATCCCTGATCAGTTCATGGAAGCAGTTATAGACAGTGGTGGGTAAGCTACAGACAGTGCAGCAGTACTGGATCCTCTCCAAGTACCACCACTGCTTCTGTACTCCCTCACCTCCAGAGCCGCTGCAGCTGGCTGGCAGGGTACTGGAACACACTGTCCCGTGCCACAGCCAAGGCGCTGAGCACTTCGACGTCATGGAGTATGCGCTCACACTCTCGATTCCCCTTCTTTATCTGGTATAAAGAAGATATATATAAATACATGTATTTCCTGAGCGTCAGGAAATCAGTAGCTGGGAGTAGAACTCTCACACCATCAGCAGAAACCCATCTCCAGTGCAGGAAGGTTGGTTACTTGCAGGTGTCATGAATTTGCATGGCCTGGGCGTGGGGACCCTCACCTGGGCCTGCGTGGTGTACGTGCCGTTGTGCAGCTCGAGGAAGAGCTCTCCCACCCAGGTGCACAGCTGCGATGACTCCTTCTCCAGGACAGAAAAGAGCTGGTCAGGAGTTGAGATCTGCACCCTGTGGGAGAGACACACATACAGTGATGAGCCAGGGAGAAGCCTGGGACATGGCTGATGTTGCATCCCATTCTGGAAAGTTGAGAGTCCTGGAACCAAGGCCTCATAAACTTCAACACAACTATATAGAGTATTTCCCTCACCCTTCTCCTCCCCCCCTCCTGCTCTCCTGGGACCCCTGACCCTCTCCTGTGGACATTCTCGAGACACAGACTGACTGCTAGGCACAGCTGCTGCATTGGACACTCAACCCATGACTCTACTGAGGGCTCATAAGCAGTCCATGGCTGCCCTGTGTACCTGTTCTTACAGCTCTTGATGATAGAGAGACCCCTGAAAATCCCTCCCAGCCCTCTGCTTGATTGTCTCTCTGCCAAGAGAGACCTTCCTTTTGGCACTGATCCCTTTCTTTTAGCACTGCTGAAGGCCAGGCCTGGCTCAAAGCAAGTGCTCCTGCCAGGAGAGAGGAGGTTTCCTCTCACCTTGGCAGCCCATCTGTGTCACTCATTCTCTTCATCCTATCCAGCATCTTCTGTGTGGGGCCCCCTCCTCCATCTCCAAAGCCGAAGAGGAATGCGCTGTGGTTCACATATCCTTTGTCCTTGTTGTTCTTCACTGTCTTCAGCACCTGGAGGGATTTTTGGGCAGCTGCAATCCCCCTGGCACCCATCTCCAGCTCTCACAAGGAAGTTAGGTCAGCCTTTAGGGTGCAAAGCCCAGTCCTGCCCCTCCTTCCCAGCCCAAGCTGCCAAAAATCAGGAACAGGTACATCTGAGAAGCAGGCAATCAACTGCCAGGCATCCAAACAGCCTTTGTCCAACAATGCTGCCAGCTATCCCACTCCTTTCCCAGGGAGGGTCCTCTCCCAGGAGGCTCCAAGGGGCTGGCAACTTCATGTGCAGGTGTCACTCACCTCCTCCACAAGTCCATGCATCCCATAGGAGTCACCAGGGGGGAAATGGGTCAGGACTCGGGAACCGTCAATGCCCTCCCAGAAGAAGGTGTGATGCTGGAGGGGAGCAAAAGAAAAATGTGGTGCACAGGGGACAGACATTCCAGAGCCCCCTGAGGATTCAAACTGGGCCTTCAGTTTCTCTCCATGAAGCTGCAGGATCCCCTAATGGATCAGTGCAAGGAGACACTTGCACAAGGACAGGGAATGCCACAAGGGCAGGGGACAGCAGGGAGAGACTGGATTTGCTGTCTGTTGGACCTGCACACAAGTCACAGCTCCTTGTCTGGAAGCAGAAAGAATTTATAGGCCAGGGGCCCAGCTGGAATATCTAACTATGACCTTTTCCTCCCCTAAAGTCTGTCAGGACATTGTTACCACCAAAAACTGGTGGCTTCTGGAAGCAGAGCCTGTGTCAGCTGAGCTGAAGGACTGTGGATCCGACAGGTCCAGCCCTGCAGAAGACTCCAGCATCCACACATCCATCCCCTGGAAAGAAGGGAAGCACAGCTCACCGGGAAGGTATTCACAAGGTTCCAGCTGAGCTTCTGTGTGAGGAACCGCTGAATCCCACAGCCACGCATCAGCTGGGGCAGCTGGGCTGAGTATCCAAATGTATCCGGCAGCCAGAACTGGGAGGAGAACAGGAGCAGAGGGAGAGAGAGAGAGACACGAGTCAGGCAAACCTCACATGCAACAAGAAGTGGAAGGAGATGGTGTGCAAGGAAGGTGTGCTGGAAAAGAACAAGTACCTCTGAGCAGATTCGGCCAAACTGCTCCTGGAAGAACTGCTGTCCCTGGAGGAACTGCCGCACCATGGACTCCCCACTGGGCAGGTTCCCGTCCTGGGGGGAAGGCACAGGGACTCTGTGAGGCAGGCCAAGCACTGGGGAAGGGGAGGTCTTGTAAGACCCCCATTCCCATCCACCTGACCTGGAGATGACAGGGAGGAACTGAAGAGAGCTTGGCAGAGGGAAAAAGGAGGAACACAGCTCAGTGAGTGCAAAGATCCTTACTCAGGGAATGATATGGGAGAAGGATTGCATTTTTGCTAGGTTAGACACTTCAGCTACTGTTCCTAGGCTCAGAGACCATCACCAACCATACAGGCTCAGCAAAAGCTGTGCTGTCCCCTCCAGTGCCAGGCCCAGTCCCAGAAGCACAGCATAAAGAAGGTTTGGCAAGCCAGGCTCACTGTGCTACTCACCATTTCCACCCAGGTGCCTCCAACAGGAATGAACTGCCCCTTGGCCACGAAGTCCTGAATCTGTGCATAGAGTCCAGGGTACCAGCTCCGCACCCACTCAAACTGCTGCGCCTGCCAGAGAACAGAGATCAGCCTCAGCTCCCTGCCACCGCTCCACACCCATGTCCCTCCTCTCTGCAACACTTCTGGTCACCCCCTCATCTCTTTCTGCTGGAGAAGCAACATGCCATGAGCGGAGAAGAGGTGTCCAGAGAGAGGTCACTCACCTGGGAGCAGGCAAAGGTGAGCTCCGGATTGCGCTCCATCAGACGGATCACGGTGACCCAGCTCCGAGCACACTTACGGATGGTCTCCTCGTATGGCCACAGCCAGGCTGCGGGGACAGGCATGGCCCCACCATAGTTATTACTCAACACAAGCTCCTCCTGGAGCTGGAACCCCTCTGAAACCCACCCTGGGACAGTAAGTCGGGGGATGAAGCCCAGCAGGTGGAAGACGGCAGTCTATAATTCATCCCTCATCCCCAGCCCCACCAGTGCTCCAAAGGGCACCCCACATTCCCCTGCCTCTGTGAAAAAACAGCTGTGTGCCTCGGGGCATGGTGCCCGGTGCCTGAAGCCCAAGGGCAGCCCCCTCTCCCCTTGGGCAGCATGCCGTGGCCTCCACGTGAGCGAAGAGGGAGTGTGTGCTGCTCTCACCAGAGTCAATGTGGCAGTGCCCCATGGCATGGATGGTGTGCTGGCTCTCGCCGTTCTTCTGGCTAAAGATGGCAGCAGCCAGGTCATGGGCAGCAGGGAAGGTGGAGGGGTCCGTAACATCACACACATTGACCATCTGGTTGGCAGTGTACAGTGCCTGGAAACTCCTCTGGTTTTCCTCCCCGAGAAGCTGGGGTTGGGAGGCATAACAGTTTTACCCTGGCCACTGTATCAGCTCAGATGTCATCTGCCTCAGGGAGAACCTGGTACCTCCTTCCAACATGTGTCTCAGCCAGAGGTACCAGGTAAACACCATGTCCCTGCTTCACAAACACAACCTTATGCCTTTTCTCACATCCCTTCTAAATCCAGCTTATACATATGCATATCCCAGGGGACTCGGGTTAACAGATGCTGCTTTGGAGCAGAAAGTGGATGAAAAAACACCTATGGCTTCACTGTATTCAGTTTTCCCCTACTCTAGAATATGCTGAGTTAGAACGGACCCACAAGGATCAACAAGTCTAGACAGAGTCAATTGTGCTAAAGCAGAAGCAGCAAACGTTTTCTCCTACAGGGTCTCAGGTCATGGAATGGCAGGAGGAGGAGATACAATGAAGTTATGGAAAGGGTGAGAGAAGGGAAGAGAAGGAGCTCCCATACCCGGGCCATGTCCAGCAGTATTTCCATATCTACCAGCAGTTCGTAGACATCTCTGTTGAAGACGACCAGCTCAGCCTTGTTCAGGGTGACCCTCCTGTCTGGGTCGGGAGGGGCAATCATGCTGCCCTTGCCAGCTCCAAAGAGCCCATTGCAGGCCAGCTCCACGTACAGCGTCAGGCTGTGGGACCAAAAGGAAACCATCAGCGAGCAGGTCACAAGCACCAGGACACAGATCAGGATGTCTCACCCTGGCCTCCTGTCTTCCAACAATACCAAGCTCACACAGTGGCAAGGGGTTCTGGCTTGACTGACCACCCACCTGTGGGGCTCTGACTCTTTCAGGCTGCTTGTCAGGATGTAGCTGGTCTTCTCACCTTCCTTAGTCAAACCCTGCGCAGGAAGATGGCACATTCAACCAAAGTCCAGCTGGATGGAGGGGTCTGGTCCCATACGATGTGGGATAATGATTCCCACAGGAACAATCAGCACAGAAGCTGCTGCTGCCCCAGCAGCAACATAAACCCTGCAGGCACCACCACACAGCACAGCAGGAATGTAAAAAGTCGCCATTCTGTACATAGCAGGGCAGCTGGCACACCCTTGATCCATGCCTCCTTACCTGGACAGGCTGGGCATCTCGCCATACCATGCCCTCCCCATCGCTCTCCCAGACGAAGTGCACTTCCCGCCCTGCCCATGCCAGGGGGATGCTCAGCTCCACCTTAAACCAGCACGTCTCCCACCTGGAAAACAGCACGTAGCAACCTCAGCCCACGGTGTGACCTTCTCCCCAGGGAAAGCACATTTCCTCAGAGCCTCCATGGAGAAAGCTGAGTGAGGGCAGCCCAAGAGACTGATGGGATTCAAATGCAGCAACGCCACCTGTCCGTACAGACCTGATTTAATCCATGACCCTCTGGGACCCCAGAGAAACAGTCAGTGGCATCTTGTCTGACCAATGCTGGGATAAAAATCCTCTCCCAAACTTGACAAAGCAAACATCTCCCCCCTAAGCATCAGGGACACAACAGTGATCACAACCAGCTCTCAGCAGAAAGGATCCACGAACTGGGCTCTTCACTCTCCTGGGAAACTGACACAACTTGGGCTGTTTCCTCATGAAATCTCCCCAGGGTCTTCTGGGCAGACACCTTCGAGTACTCAGGGGGGAAGATCATCATCTCTTTTCCTCAGCATTTAAGAGCTCATAAGGACTCACACACACATGAGACATGAGCTCCGACCCCACCACGGTCACAGCACCACCGAAAGCCTGTACTCACGTGGGCCCGAAGGACTCTCCCACTTCAGCCGGCCTGAATTCCCCCACGACAGCCTCATCGTAAGAGATGCGCCGCGGAGTCTGGAAGCAGGAGAGCGATGCCGGTGGACAGCGATCCCCAAAAAGCCTGAGGTCGAAGACGGCCAGGACACATCAGTACGGTCGGTCCCGCAAGGGCGAGCCCGGGGGTGGGACAGGGAGCACCCTGTTTGCCCCCAGCTGCTACTCAACACCCTCAACAGGATTAGCAGATCACAGACTAATAAAGCGCCGTGTTAGAGAGGCTGGTGGACCGGGGAGGGCCGGGGTGTGTGTCTGTGTGTGTGATTTGTTCCCTTGGTGTGTGTTCACCGAGCCCCCCCGCCCCGAGCCCCGCAGCCGCGGCCGAGGGCAGGGTGCTCCCCCCCTCCCAAGGGGACACACGCGAGCTGTCCCGGCCGCCCACCAGCGCCCCGGGGAGGCGCGGAGAGGCCTCCCCGCCGCCCACCTGCCCCGCAGGTTGCAGTCAGTGAAGTAGATGTCGGAGAGGAACTTCTCGACGCGCTCCAGCGCCGTCCGCCTGTGCCTGGGCGCGGCCATGGCGGCTGTGGCGGCGCCCGCCCCGCGCGGCGCAGGCGCGGCCCGGCAGTCCCGGAGCCCCTAATCCCGGAATCCCGCAATCCTGGAGCCCCTAATCCCGCAATCCCGCAATCCTGGAGCCCCTAATCCCGCAATCCCGCAATCCTGGAATCCCGGTGCCAGCCGGGCCGGGCACCCGGGGGTGCTCTGCGGGGCTGAGGGCCTGTCCCGGGGAGGGCCGGGCCCGCCGAGTGCTCCCCGCGTGTGAGGCGGCAGCGCCCGCCTCATCGCTGGTCCCCCAGCCTGAGCAATCCTGCACCCACCTCTCCTCCTCAGCACCCCGCTTTGCCTCAAAATCCACCCCCCACCCCCAAAAATGCCACTGTGTATCATCGGGAGGGAAGGAAGAAGCTGTACGCGATGCTCAAGTCCTGATGCTTTAACGGAGATGCTGTGCCCCCTTCAAGTTCAAAACACCGGTGTAGAAATCACATGGGTCGTGGGCCGAGGATCACGTTACAGAATACAAAAAGCAAGATCAAATAAAATGAAAATGGGGGAAAAAAAAATAAATATCAAACCTCTGCTATCGTACAGGCTGGGAGCAGAGCCGGCACCGCAGGCAGAGGTGTGTGCTGGGGACCTGGCCAGCCGCGCTTGCCTCAGCGACATGCAAGCTCAGGCTCCTGGGACGGGACACGCACCAAAAGCAGCAGCAGCAGCAGCAGCTGTTACTTCTAAACTGGTCAAAAGTCTAGATCACCCAAAATTTTCCCTTCCGGGTGACCTTGAGCATACAACGGGATAAAAAAAAGGGGAGGGGAAGTAGCAGGGGAGCACGAATGACACCTTTGGAATGGAAGAGGACGCGCAAGAGCCCCTCCCTGCCTGGTTATAGCAAAGGAGCAAGAAACGAGACAGATGACTTATTGCTGGCAACGTGTGAATATTCCCCATTGGGCTCTCTCTCCCCTCTCTTTCCCTCTCTCCACAGGAGGCTCCTGTTCCAGATCTGACTGCTGTGCATTCGCTGCCAGTGAGTAGCAGCCCCTCGGGGACCACATGCTGTCACCCTGGCTGCAGGTCCCCCTCTAGCCCTGCTCCCCAGCCTCTCCCTGTGGAAGGGAGGGAGCTCCAGTGCCAGGAAACAACCTGGAACTGGATGATCTTTAAGGTCCCTTTCAACCCAGGCCATGCTATGATTTTATGAACCTGCTGTCTTAAAATACAGTAAATCCATGGGAGAGGTTGAAGCAGTGACAAAGCTCTGCTTGTGGCTCCCCATCCAGGGATGATGGAAGCCACAGGACAGGCAGCATGGATTTGTGAAAGCAAAGCTGCCCCCTTTGAGGAGACAGTGCAGTTGTGGCTGTCATGGTTTTACAAAGTCTGTGCTGAGTTCTTTATTTTTAAGAACAGAATCTTCCCATGTGTTTTAAATATCTGCTGCTGTTAAACTTATCTACTTAAAAAAATGCATATCCCATACGTGGATTTCAGGAGTGAAACGCACCCAGACACACCTACCCCTCGCTCTGCTCTTGCACACACAGACATGCACAGCTCTGAGCAGCTCTGTCAAATACTGGTTTGGTACTTCCCATGATGTTTTCTCCAACACAGAAAGGGAAAAATGTATCAGCACAATCATCTCCAGCTAAGTAGCTCAGCAACACTTCCCAAAAGCAAAGATCCTTGGAGCTGGAAGATAAGGTAGATAAAAATTACCCACCAGAAAAAAACCCTAAAATTAAAAAAAAAAAAAATTAAAACTTTATGCTGTATATTTATATCTCTTATAGGCTGCTTATACCTCAGTTGTGTAACCCCCAAACATACACACACTACCTCTGCCTTTTCCTCCTGGATTGTGAAGCCAATCTTACAAAATTCACACACCTCCCTTCCCTCCCCTTCCCCACCCCAAAACCTGTATATTGCACAGTGCCTTTCAGACCAGGAACAGGGCCGTGGGTGAGCGAGTGTCTTCCTCCAGTTAAGAACAAAGACATTATTTCTTTTATTTACAAAAAAAGGAGAAAAAAGTTTCCACACAAAAGCACTACAATGGTAACTCCCTTTGGTAAAAAGTGTAATAAATGTCTCCATCGGTCTGTCTGTCTGTCAGTACTAATTATCAAGCCACCTGGTACTATGGTACACAAGAAGCTAGTACAGTTATGCTAGCACATCGAGCATACTTTCTTTAATTAAAAAAAAAACAAAACAAACCAACCAACCAACAAACAAACAAAAACCCCCCAAAAAATTGACAATTTGTACATTTATTTACAAAAAAGGAGGGTAACATGTTAAAATCGTGTTGTTCTCTGCTGTGTGTGTGTACGTACATGTGTGTGAAAAGCTGGTGCATGGCACTAGGAGAGTCTAGTAAACAAGCAGGTACAAAAAAAAAAACCAAACCAACCCAAAATAAAAATAAAACAGTTCCACTGGCACTAGAAAGGACAGACCGATCTGCACGGGGTGAGTCCAGCCTGGGAGGGAGAAGAGGGAGCGAGAAAACCCAGGGTCTGCTGCCCCATGGCCCCGTGCCAGAGCCCATAAAGGGAGGAGAATCCAGTGGTGACAGGCACCTGGGGATTTTGGGGACACATCCAAGTGGTCCAGTGATGGAGAGCATCCAGTTCTCCTTCCTCGCCGCTTAGGGCCTCCGGGGAGTCAAAGCCTCAACGTTGCTGGTGTGTACGAGCTTGTTGTGTTTCTCTGGGATGGCTCAGTTCAGAGAAGGGCCCTTCTCACCCGAAAAGGGCCGGCAGCCCGCGGTCCTAGGCGGAGATCCACATCCCCACAGGGAATCCCGCTGGTGACGGGTTGTACCAGCCACGCACTAGTCAAGTGGCCATGTTACGGAGATACACAGTGAGGGGAGAAAGGCATCTTCCTCCTTCCCTGGATGCGCGCGCACACACACACACATCTCCCGGGCTCTTCCCTCGCCCCGGGGGACTTCTAGGGTGTCTTGAATATTGTGCTGTATTTGACACGGTACTTGTTGATGCTGACAAAGTGCAGGGTCTCTGTGTCACAGGTGGTGGTGCAGGGCACCAAGCCCTCCAACCCTTCACCCATGAGCCACTTGTTTGTCTCGGTTGCCATTTCGCGGGGCACGTGCTCCTTGGTCCATTTGTCCACCCAGGCCTGGAACCGCTGGTGCAGCCGCTTGCTCACTCTTTCGTGGGACTACAGAAACAGGGAGAGGTGTTAGAAAAAGGCAGCTTTGGCCCTGAAACTGCAGCATTACACAAAGCTCGGTCACTGGTTGACACAACCAAGAGGATCAAACACAGGGGAAATTGGTGACACAGACAATGGGCTAATGACAGAGGGAAAGCTCTGATTAAGGTCCCCCGGCTCTCCTCTACCAAGAAAATTAGTAGCAAAATGTGCTCAGAAATACCGAAAGGTTTATGCTCTTTGTTTAGTACAGCAGCTCTCAGGCTGGGGATACAGAACACAGCCCACAGGACTCTGACAGTTGCATGCCTAGCTAAGAGTCCCTTCTGGGCATTGCCCAGAAGATGCTGCTGTCTCCTCTTCTTTCTCCTCCAGCACCCAGGACCAGGCAAGCCCTGCTCTTCCCAGCCCTCGGGGTCTGTCTCCAGTTCCCACAGAGGGGTACAGTCCCAAGAAAGAGCAAGCTCAGCATGCACTGCATATATTGGGGACGCAACTACTATGGAAAATTAAGACTTGGGTCAGGTCTAAAAGGCTTGAGAAGCTCTGGCTTTACAGAAACATCAGGAGAGGAAGAACTGTGCACATTTTTGAGAAAAAGTGTCTGCCTAAGGAATGTAAAATCCCAGACAGATGGTATAAAGCCATGGCTACAATCATAATTGAAAACAGCCAATATAATTAAACCTACAGATTAAAACTTATGGATTTTATTATTTGTTTTGTTCTTCTCCCAAAGACTGACTGCTCTGTGGTATTAACTGCTGAATCCAATAGATTCGTATCCAAAATACAATGTAGCTTCCACAGATCCTTCAGTGTATTCCCATAACCAAGGGCTATGCTGCACACTATACATTTAACACTTCAAGAATCTGTGTTCAGATTCTGTTTATGAGCCTTTTTTTTTCTTGAGGTTTGTGCCAATTGAATGGGATAGACGGAATTCAATCAAAATCCTCACTATCAGCGTTTCAAAGAGTCACTACTGCAATAAAACACTCATCTGAAGTGGATGCAAATTTAACAGAATTACTTTAAAACTAATTAAATAAAACCATTATTTGTATCTCATCAGTAATAAACATGGCCAGTGGTTGTTTTATAAATCTAAACACATGACTAAAGTGGATGGAAATACTCCCACAGGACAAGAAAAGGAGAGCTGTCAAAGCATTCAGATGACCAAATCAGCTTTCTCCAGTGGAATCCTCCTGAATTTCACCAATGCAGAGTCACAAGCTCTTGTCATCTTGAATAAACCCAAACCTTTACAGCTCCAGAGCAGCCAGAGAGGCAATGCTTCCTTCCCTTTCCCCGGGTCCCAGGAAACACCGGCTCTCCCACCCCAGTTCTGCTGGCTCCTACCTGCTGAGCTCGCAGCAGCGCGGTCCTCCTGTACATGTAATCCTCCGATTTGATCACGTACACCATCTTGTACGAGTTCAGTTTGAATTTACACTCCAGCTTGTCCAAGCTCTCCACATTCTCCATGGACTTCTTGCTGTTTCCTTCTTTCCCTTCCTTCTCCTGCTGCTCCCGACCACGCTGACACTTACGGATCCGCCTCAGATTCCTGCAAATCAGAGAAACTCTCTTGGAATTAATGCTCACAACTCTGGCACTAGCAGGCTGGATGTAGCTGGTGGATCTCAAGGCCAGGTTGGACAGGGCTTGGAGCAACCTGGCCTAGGGAGTTGGAATGAGATGCTCTTTAAGGTCCTCTCACAGCTCAGCCTGGCCACTCACCTGGGCAGGAAGACAGGTTTCTGGGCCAGGTGCTCCCGGAGCTCAGGGGAGGTAGAATCGGAGTTGACATATCGCTCCACATAGTCTGACCAGCGCTGAAAGCAAGCACAGAGCACATATCAGCCACTGCCTTCCCACCAAACGTGGGATGGTTAAGGAGGCTAAGCTGGAAGTCATGCAGATGAACACAAGATCACTTTTGAAGGCTCTGTGCATCTTATCCCCAAAAAGCCAGGTGCAATGTTTCTCTGTAGGGTTTTGAGCATTTTCTAAGACAAAATAAAGCCAAGAAGGATTTGCCTGCTCATATCATTGAAAGCTTTATGGCATGCTTTGATGTTTCTTTGTCTTGTGCTAACAGACTACACCACCAGTCAACTGGACACACTGGTCCAGTGCAACACTGACCCTCACAGTCAGCTCTCTGGACAAGCTATCCATACCTCTGCTTCCACAGGGTCATCTGAGTTCTCCTCTTCTGTGTCCAGCAGCTCAATGGTTAACTGAACTTGACCTCTGCTCTGAATGAACATCAGCTATAAAGAAAGAGCAGAAGGGACTTCAGTAAGAGGTTTGAAATAGATAAAAACCACCTTCACCTCTCACTGGGGCTAAGGAAGAATGAAGAAAGTTGGCAGAGTTTTAAGGGAAACCCTCCTGAGCCCCCGGAATAAGTTTGAGGGCAAGGGAAGAGATATTATACACTGAGGCTTTTATCCAAGGTACTTTACAGGCTCAGAAAGGGCCTGACCACTTCCTGCCTCTTTGGCAAAGGAAGTATGGATTTGATTAGCACAGGTTTACTAGCAGTGTATGCAGGCAGCAGTGATTTAATGCCCAGGCAGTAGTAGCAAATCTCCCCACATTCAACAAAACTGAGACACCAGAGAAACAGGAAAATTTGAACTAACAAATTAAAACCAGTGACAGCCAAGCAGTCAGTATGATACAGCCCAAAGCTGCTGTGAAGCACAGGGGATACTGACTGGTGTTCCAGGAAACATATTCCTCCTTCAAACCTCATTTCTGAGGGGCCCTTACAGAAGCATTAACCTATGTCCCAACAGCTGGCAACACGTGTGCCGTTTTTGGCCGGGATGGGGTTAATTTCCTTCATTTCTGGCTGCCTGAACAAGGGTCACTTTTTTAAAAGACTGGTGCCTCTCCCTTCTTAAAAGGCTCGTGCTGCTTTTACGCTGTGGTTCACAGCCCAGCTTCACCTTGAAACAGTTCTCCTCTGACATGAGCTGCTCAGCTTTGCGCTGGTAGGTGGCCTCCAGAAGCGTACGAGAAGACTGGGAAGCGAGAAGACCTCCGGTGGCTCCGTTGCTGTTCTCCGACAGGTAAAGGTCTGTTACCTGCACGCAGATTTCATCGCTCACTATGTGCTGGAGCTGCAAAAAGGAAGAACAGGGGGAAGGTGTTTGCCAGGGAGGCTGCTACACGCCCATCAGCGCAGAATAGAAAGAAATAAACCATGAGCTTAAATCATGCATTTAAGCTCACTCAAGCAAAAGGAAAAAAAAAGTTGAAAAGGCATGAGTTTAGCTTCTTCCAGTTGCAGATGGTCACTGCTGCTATGTAAAAAAAGCCGTAATATCTTTAAAAAAATTAGGAGGTGGTGAAGTACAACTATGCAAAGAAAAACTACAGGCAGGGAATATTCTGATCAGCAGCAGGAGAGGAAGGGCAAGAGTGCTGTGACACATTATATCCCCTCCTCACCAAGAGGCTGCTGCTGTGTTTGAAGAGAGGGGTAGGAGGTTTAAGATCAAATCCATATTTTGTACAAGTTTAAAAATCAAAAGTCTCTGAACTGTCTTCTGAGTTCAGTTAATCTCTGCACTGAAGGGCTTCTGAAGAGCAACTCTACTCTTCTGAAAGAGGAAAGGCCTTTCAGGCCATTCCACTTTCAGCCCCTTGTGTTTGTTTTTGTTCTTTGTAGTATAAAAACACCCACCAAGAATTTTTCCCTTGCTCACACATTCTTCCTACCAGCCCAATAAAAGGATTGGAGTTTAACAGCCAAAATGAGCTACTCCAGCAGCCAGATAAAAAGAGACACACGTTTTTAGAAAAGGCACACATGGCTCCTACAGCACTGATGGAAAGGAAAGGAACTATTTAAATGTCATTTAACTTTTTTCCCAAGTCAAAGCTAAATTAACTCTGGAAATGCTTTGAATACTTACATCCAGAAAACAAAAAGAACTCTGTATACATGTAGAGGATATTCTCAATGATTTAAATGGATCAGAAATGACCTTCTGCCATGTCTCTACATGAGGGTTAAAAACCACCTTGAATTTACCTGCTTACCCCTGAAATTCTCCATTTAGGCATACAACACTCTGCCTCCAACGTGAATCTGGGTTCTCACTGCAGAAAACAACCTGTCTGCTTTCTCCACCCCGTCCCACCTACTTCCCAGGCTTTGCTGGCAGTCACCTGTCGAACAATGCTCTGGATCAGCTTGTCCATGGTGAAGGCAATGTAGGCATGGATGGTGAACATCTCGCGCAGGGAGTCCTCATACTGCGATGAGTCCATGTTCCCATCCAGGAGGTTGCGCACCATGTCCAGGAAGGCCGGGTAATAATCCTCAACATCAATGTCCACTGCAACAGGAGAGAAGGGGAGAGATGAACACACCACCCCCAAGAAAGTTTGCTCTGTGTTTTGGTCCTCAGGTGACCTATTCAAGCTGAAGAGTTACTGGAATACGGCTAAACTTGTCTTTTATGAACACAATTAACTCCTTTTAAGGCCACGGTTCTTTTCTTAATCTCCTGCTTTCTAGCTCTAGCCTCCTCCATGAGGTCTTTTTATTTCTGAAAGACTTTTAAAAAAGTTTTTAGTTAGGAAGCTTGAAGATACTTTTGGTATGCAACTCTAAAATAAAAGCTCTTATGAAATAACCACTGCATATTATCCTTTTGCTATTCAAGTCCCATGTTCCCCATATCTTCCCATCTCCCTGGTGCTGCCCAGGGATAAGAAAAGAGAACCCCCAGTCTTTAAGGGTCACTGCTGTCACATGCCTGAAGACACCAAACAAGCCCTGTTACCATGCTACAAACAGAAGCAACCTTTCTCCCCCGGCCTTCCATCACAAGTCACTCACTGGGCTCCTTCAGTCGCAGCTGGATGGCAGGACTGTCACTCTTGTCTCGCTTTATCCCCAGCACTTCCCTCTCCCACTCCCGTTCCCGCGTCTCCTCCTCGATCTGCCGCTCGGCCTGGGTGCAGATCCGCAGCAGCCGCAAGCACAGGATCTGGTGCAGCCTCATGAAGATGTACCAGTTGCTGTTAACGTAGAAGAGGTTGTAGACCTCATCCATGCCCCGCAGCTTCTGGGCTGTCGTGTTGTTGAACATCAGCTTGGTTTTGGGAGGACTGCCCCCAACGCCGTTGTGCTTTTTTGCAGCCCCGGTGGCTTCATCCACATCCATTTCCTCTTCTTCCTCCTCTTCCACATCTGAGAGTTCACCTCGCTGAGCAAACAGCAGGTCTGGAATGAAGTGATACATGATCTGCTTGATTTTGTACTTGTCCTCTTTCTGAATTCCCGTCTGCCGCTTCACATGGTGGATGATGAGGGACGCAGCGTCTTCCAGGATCTGCTTGTCTTCGTAGGCTAGTGAGAGGTGTGGGCCTGTGGCAACTCCAGCATTGTCTTCTGAAGCCTGCTCTTGCCTCTACAAAGGAGAAATACAGCACAAAAATCAGCCTAAATCACCCCTCTCCACTCAAGAACCTTTCAGAAAGCTCTGCCAGTGAACAGACTTCCTCCCTCATCGGGCAGCGAGGAACAGGAACTGAAA
Organism: Myiotriccus ornatus; assembly: GCA_036023395.1. NCBI lineage: Eukaryota > Metazoa > Chordata > Aves > Passeriformes > Tyrannidae > Myiotriccus > Myiotriccus ornatus. The sequence goes on along the minus strand of JAYRBT010000018.1, from coordinate 20,799,768 downwards.
CTGCACTAGCAAAGTACATAAGCTTGAGGGAAGGAAACTATTGGTGACTATCTTACCTCATCATAGATGCTTTCAATCTCATTGAGGAGACTCTTTGACCTCAGGACCTTGGTATCATTCTGCTTGAAGTTGATGCCCTGGTGGTCCAAGGATTTCAGGTAATACTTCTCATTCTGCTCTCGCCAGACTTTATTAAATCCTCTCTGAGCTTCTCGCCACTCTTCCTCTTTCATCTTTAACCTTGGATTGAGAAAACAAGGGCGAGCTAAGAGGTGAGCATGTCAGAAAAACCCAGGCCCACGGTTCCTGGTGAGTGTTGATAAGAGCTGAACTCCTGATGAAATGGCAGGAACAAAAGACATCCCAAAGAAAGGCGGTTTACACCTGGTCATGCTCTCTGGAGAAAGCATTCTGTGTTTCTTTCACATCTAAGTAAAACCACCTAAACAAAGTAGCCCAGCTGCCCATGGGAGGGAGAGGGGATAAAAGGACAGAAAAGCCAAGAGTTGGCCCTGGTCTCTCAGAAATCACCAGAAAGTCATGTAGCTCCAGCTGTGGAACAGGAGCAGCTTCATTTGGATGATGGACAAAGCACAGACACCTGAGTGTCCTGGGAATGGACTCCTGAACCTCAACTCAGTATCCCAAGCAAAGCACCCCCGACTCAGTTCAAGAAGAGTGTCCTTGTAACAGGGTGGAAAAACTAGGACCCTGCAGGTATCCTGGGAAGGTTGCTACCCCCAGCTCCAGAACCTGAAACACAGGAGCAACAGTCCCACAGAGACAAAAAGTGAACGAGAAAGAGTATCTACTGCTCACACATCTCCTCAAGCTTCCCCAAGGAGTTGCAGCATCCACTCCCTTTTCTTAACTGAAGGAGAGGTCGACAACAGAAACAGGACTGGGAATCTGAGGGTAGCACAGCCACCATGATCTGAGCCCACAGCCATGGGATTGGAAAGGGATCACATCTAGTCCTGGGACAATCCACACAGTACAGTTTCCTTATCTTACACATGGTGCTGACACAAGGGAAGAAACAAGGTTTAAGAGGAGACAACAAAAGCTCTATGTCTTTCCAGTTGAGCTGTAAGGATTTGTTTCAGAAGGGTAAAACCCTCCTTCTAGGTGATTATTATGGAATACACCAACTGACCAGAACATATATGAACTTAATAGAATAAGAGAATCACAGAATACTTTGGGTTGTGAGGGATCTGAAAGCTCATCTCGTTCCACCCCATGCCATGGGAAGGGACATCTTCCACTGGACCAGGTTGCTCTAAGACCCATCCAACCTGGCCTTGAACACTTCCAGGGACGGGGCAGCCGCAACCTTTCAGGGCAAATTTACAGCCTTGTGGAGGTCACACCCCTTAGGGGCAGAAATCAGCCACTTTTCCATAGATTTGGACCACATACAGTGCGTTACCCTTTGGGAGAGCACCTGGGGCAGGGTGCTAGGGCAGTCAGTACCTTTTCAGTACAATGGGAACAGCCACGGATGGGTTCTTCCGAAGCCCATCGATGATGTCGGCTGCTTTGTCAGCATATATCCTCTGGAGAGCCTTGCGGTGGATCACCTCCGAAGTGCCCCCCAGAGTGTTGTCCAGCCGGAACTTGGCCTGCTCCTCGGCAGACAAGCGCGACAGTTTCTTCTGGATTGCCTCAAGAACGCGGATGGTTGCCAGGTTGGTCTCCAAGACAACATCCAGCTGGAGAGAACAGTGCATTAGCCATCGTTGAATAGACAAAACATGACACTTCACAGAGGCAAACATTCAAGTGACATGAAACAAGAAGCCGCGTCTGTTTAACAAGGTGTACTAGAGCACTTTTGTGTTCAGCTGCTCTAAAATAATCCAATTATATTTCATCTGCTACCTAGATAATACTGCACAAGAATTTAAAGGCTACCAGAATTGTACTGTTTGGAAATCACATTTTCCAGCTGGAAATAGAACACAATTGACAGTTACTCTATAAAAGGATGTGCCAAATCTGAGTGGATTCAGGTAACTGCTGAGCTAACTTCCAGTCAAGATGTCAGTCATTTAACATCCTGAATGTATCACTTCTCCGATGATTACAGGGGAATGCACGTTCCCATACACTACGTATGCAGGAAGAACAGAAAATATGCAGCAATTCCATGCTGGCCATTCAACAATTTAATGTGGAGGAGGGAGAGCCAAGAACTCCACGCAAAAACTGAGGGGCAGCGGTGGCAACTTAGTGGTTATGCAGCCACTGCTTCTTCCATTAAGAGAAAACAAGCTTTTATGCCAAAAAATTTTTACTGTAACAGCCACAATAAAAAGAGATTCTAAGATGCAGCATTAAAGCTATCATTACATCAAGCTCATTAACTGTTCACAGAACAGAGCTTTCTGAGACATCAATCAAGGAAGAAACAATTTACCTCGAAACGCTCGTCCTCACACCTGTAGATGTGCTCTTCGTATTGTGTCTTCTTGGAGCTCACAAATGTGGAGTCTTCAGACCAGGATGGGAAGGAGACCCAGGTGTCATTCAAAACCTTTGAGGGAGGAAGAGGGAGAACAAGAGTCATGGTCAGTGTTCCAAGGGGGCCATGCTTGGCCAGCTCTAAGCACAGTTTTCTGATGGGAGGATCTAAGTCCCCGTAGGAAAAACTACGTGCCCCTTCCAGAGCACAGCATTCACAGAGCAACCCCAAACAGCCAGAACCCAAACATCCAGGCAGTCTGAAAAACTCACTGCTTGGAGATGTTAGGAAAAAACTTGCAAGGGAAAAGAAAAATAGAGGTGAGAGGAGCTTTTCTGCTACTTTGGATTAGTCAAGTGCAAACAGCTGGTTCCTCGTGTGTTATTCACCATTGCCAACACTGGGTGGTCACCACAGCAGACCTGACAGACAGGATTTGGCTGCTGCCTCCAAATAAGGCTAATTGGGAGTATAAATCCATACCCCAGCATCACCTTTCGTAACAAAGCAGCTGAGCACACCTGCAGCTTTCAGTAGAGGACACAGAACATCAAAAAAAAAAAAAAACCAACAACCCCAACCTCAAAGATGCTAAGGACAAAGAAATGACGATTTTGCCAGGCCCAGTTTTCATAAACCCAAAGCCTGAACAACTGAGTCAATCAGATTGTCACAGGAAGGAAAGTTTGTAACGGCATCACACAAGATGTTTTCGAGAGATGTGTCAGGACTTAAAAGCTCAACATTTCAAGGAGAAACAAAAAAGCATGTGAGGGAATATATGGGAGAATCTGTCTATGGAAAATGTGGTTTTATTTTAAAGCTGGCCTAGAGACAACTCTGAAAGCAGATTAAGTGGGAATTTAGGTAGAAAGGTAGCAATAATCTTGAATTACATGCTATCTTGTAAAGGATCCCTGAGATCACATTAAGACCACACAGACAACTAATTCTATCATTTCCTACTTGGAGTGTTTGGGTTTGTACTCTTAATGTTCCTTTCACAGGCTGTACTGCATAAAACATCATAAATAAAATGTAGAAGCATTAGGTCAGTAATTAAACATCATAACTATTGAGTGTTTTTTTCTCCAGCTGCTTCCCAATGCTCCACTGCAACCCTTTCACAAACACTACTGGAGAGGAGCTGATGCCAACCATCAAAGCCACGTGAGTATTCCAACTCCCCGCCAGCTTCCAGCACAACCCAATTCCTAGACTGGTGCCTCACCCTGTGCAATAGGTTCTGGATATGATCCAGATATCTGGAGGAGGGACACTAGGAATGCCTCGGGTGTGCTCACCTCAGGCTGCAACATGTACCGTGACGATCCCGAGCCAGGATGGTGTTGCCCACACACACCTGGGTGCAGGAGCAGCATGGATCAGTGCTGGATCAGTGCTAAGCAGGCAGGCGCCCGGCCCCAGCTCCATGCCCAGCACCACCAGACATACCCTAACATCCCCAAGAACCTTTTCAACATTGCGCAGGGATACAAAATAAATCCCCCACCCTGTGTCCATTTGGTCGGCCTTGCTCCATTCCTTCAAAAAGGCTGCCAAGAGCCTTCCTCCGCCACACAATTCCCACCTTACCTCTTTACACAGCGGAGTCCGCCCTGTGCACTTGGGTTGCTGGTAGCTCTTGGGCAAGGCTCGGTAGCTGGAGCCCAGCCTCTTACAGGAGGCATAGTCTATCTCCATGGCAATCCCCTCAGTAGCCCGTTCCTTTGGATACGTCTCCATGTGAACAGACTCTTTATACCCCAGGAAGTTTTTAAACCAAGTGAACAACTCTGGGAATTTCCTAAAAATAAGAGGAATGAAGTGAGAAACGAGCTGAGTAGAAATCAAACAGTGCTGAGCTGTGATGCTGAGGCTAGAACTGATTGCTACGGACAGTGCCGAAGACACCCTTCCAAATTATCAATACTGAGAGAGAGGACTCCTCTGCTCAGTCCCACTTCCACAGAGCCTGACCAGATGAGAAGCAGGAACCTGTTGTTGATCAGGTGGTGGACTGCTCTCTTGGTGCAACTAGGGTGCTTTAGGATTAGTGTCAAGCAAGGAAAAGCAGCCAGAGCTTTCGCTGCAAGGACTGCACTCATGGCAGGGTCACATCTGGGTCTCCCAAACTACCCCTATAGTGAACTCATGCCAGATGCCTAGCTGTTTGCCAACGTTTTGAACCTTAAACCAGACCTTTCCTTTCCAAAAGCAGCAAGAAGCAACTGAAAAGAAATTCTATAACTACACAGCAAAAGGTTTCAGTGCTGAGCAATTGCTTCAACCAGACTACGCAGAGAAGCTCAAATCATGGAGAAGCCTTTGCCTGCAAGGTCCAAGTTCACCTGTTTGTAAAGTTTTCTGAAGAATTTATTAGCCTAAAATACAGCATTTGTTCAAATCCACTCATGCAATGGACTCATTTGTTCAAATCCACTCATCCAGTGACACAAGGAATTGAACCTGCTACTGAGGCTAATTGAATCACTGCTTATTCATTGCAAAAGATAATGTCCAACTCCAGAATAAAAAACCCCTGTATTATACTTTCCCCAATACAGATATTCATCCCTAGTGTTAGGAGCACAGGCAGTAGATGGGAGAAATACAGATTTTTTTTTTTTGTCAAATACTGCACCTTACCTAAAGGTAATATCCTGCTGATGCCTGACTAATTCCAGTGGAGGTACGGAGCAAGTGGAAGCTCCTTGGGGCAGTTTCTTTGCACAGTAGCTACTGTAATAGGGTCTTGAACCCAATTTATGTTGCTACTGCCTTCTCCCTTGGAACCAGGAACTCAATTCGCAGGCACAAGGAACATTAATCCTGCTGCCCAAAGTTGATGAGAGGATATCATTTGGTTTTGGCCGATTAGTAAGAATTGTTCTATACACTACTGACACTCATGGAAGTCATAGTTCCTATTTAAACCATTGTGTTTCTTAACATTTTTGACTTCACAACAGAATTCAGCGGCTTTTTGGAAACTTAAGTAAGTTTACATCAGCACCCTGTTTTTTTGAGGGACATTTCCTATATAATTAAGTAGTCAATCTTTTCTCAAATGACATAACCTATAACTCCAGAGGAAGAAACTGCAATAACAGACTGCTAAATAATTTTGTTTGTTCTTCTGGAAAAGGAAGAAACACAGCAAGCAACACCAACACTGCTCTTGCATGCTGGGTATCCCTCTCTCTCAGATAAGGAATACAAAAGGGCAGTGCAGAAGATGATGGAAGTCAGTGTTTCTTTTCTGGCTCCACAACAGAAACAGACCAAGATTAGGCTTCTTGCCTTGTGTAAGGAAAGGGGATGGACTCACCCGAGGAATGGAGAAACCAACTGCACAAGCTCAGCCCTGGAGATCACCTCCTGGTTGAAAATAACCAGGCAGCGGAGGAAGTTTTCATACGCTTCTGTGCTACGCAGAGCTTTGCGGACCTAACGGAGAGGAGAAAAGAGAAAAAGAGTAGCTGTCAGGGTGAGATCAAACAGGGTGAGATCCAGGAGACCTGGATTTGACACTGCGCTTCTCACTGTTGCACACGAGTCTTTTAAGTGAGCTAAACATAGAGAACTTGCCCTGCAAATAGGGCCAGACGAACTGGTACTGATGAGAGCCATCCCCATGCTGGGGATCCCCTGCAACGTCAGCTCTGGGGCACTACTCTAAGAAAGGAGTTGCAAGTGAAGAATTAAGTCCTTCAAAGAACCCCCTAACAGCTGGATTACAAAATCACGGACAACATCAGTCACAACTGCAGCACCACAAACCGACCCAGGCTGCCTTTAAACTCTAGAGAACATTTCAAGTAAAGAGCAGAGGTTTGAGACCTGGGGCCTGGGTAACAACACCTCTCCAGCCTCTGCCTGCTTCCAGCTTGGATTATCACAGACAATCCTGCTTCTGTAACCCTCATCTTCACAGAATGAGGAAACCAAACTATTCATCCTGACACCATTACCTTTCCCATGAGAACAGTTGGATCTGTGCATCAGACTGAGATCCATCATTATTAAGAGATTTGTCATTACGGTTATAATTCCACAGCAGGGCTTTCTAGGTTTACTCATGTTAACACCTACACATCCTCCAAGCAATAAATTTGTTCCAAGTTACCATTACCTGGTCCCCAGTACGCTGCAAAATTCAACACATCATCAGGGAGCAACCAAGACTGTCATCGACAAGTGAATATTACTTTAAAAGATTGTTTTAAGTTCATTCTATACTCCCCTCTGAACTGTAAGGAAATGAATGGACATCTTAGAGATGACACCAAGATACCACTTGGAAATATCCCATGTTTCCTTCACTTGTTCTATGTGCTAAGTCAGCAACAGGTAACAACTGTGCAATTAATTAGATTAATATCTCAGTGGAAAAAAAAAAAAAACCAAACCAATCCAAATGTGAATCAGCTGTTTTGTAAGCTGAGCTCCTCCACTGCAGGCAGGTGGTTGTGGATGGGTACAAGCTGTGCCAACACAGTAAGACACGCCATGCACATCATCAGCTGTACAGCGATTTCATAAAGGGAAAAACAATTTGGAGTGTGGGTTATAGTAAAAAATTCCCATTCCTGGAAATAAACTGCAGCAGCAGCAGGTGGAAAGCTGAAGAAGGAGCTCTGGGGAAAAGACACGTGTAAAAAATATCACCAGCTTTTAAAAACTGACTTAGAGGTCACAGGATACATCTGAGGTCAAGCTGAGAAATGTTATCAGGGTGGTGTAAACCTCACATACTTCACTGTGATAAAAATCCAGATGTACATAAACAAAGGATATACACCAACAACATGCAACCTCTGCACCCCATTTCTCACCTTCTCAAAGAAGAGAGATTCTGTCCCCACACCATGCTTGCTGGCTTCTGCCAGAGACTGGTCTTTTAAACCAAGCAGCTTCGGTTTCTTCTGTTAAGAAAAAAAGAAAGAAGGCCGAGAAAAAAAAAATAAAAGGGGTGTTCAGCAAGTTGAGATCATTTGATTATCTATCACAAACGGTTTGTCAGCTTCCTGACCCCACCACGTGCTTTCAAATAAAAGAAAGGTCGCTTTCTTGGAAGGAAACAACCACTAAAACTTGTAGTACACGTTATTAATGTTAATAAGTAGCATGCAACTCCAAATACTTGTATTATACTGTTGCACTCTTTTCTGCAGCTGACTGAAACAATCACGCTACATCACATCTTATTTTTCTAACTAATTTTCAAAACTACCAGAATAAACATTTTTTCCTATCGCTCATCCAGTTCTGTAAGTCTTACACCTCCAAAGAATTATTATCATTTTTTTCTCTCTTGCATTCCACTGCAAGATCCTTTATTTTCCCCATCCCAGCTCTGCACCCTCCATCCTCAGAAAGGCTGAAAGCTGCCTCCAAAACATGTTTTGTTTTGCTGTTCTTGATTTGAAGAGGAGGAGAAAGGGCAGAAGGGGATGTAAATCACTGGATTTAAATGATACAATTATGCCTGCTAATGTTTTTCATCACAAAGCAAGATATACTGCCTTCAAATAAAGCAGGCAAACTTATCCTTCATGCATAAACACAAAGCCACCTGGCCACAGGACCATTTTTGTTACACTACAAAGCCTCAGTGCTCTCACAAATCGTGCGTCATTTGAAAAGGGCAAACTCTGCTGAGAGAATAATCATTCATCATTGTATTAAAAGGTTTATCACTGGAAAGATGAGCAAACACGATTCCACTGCATCTGTTCCAAGTTCTACTACAACAAAGCTGTCAGGCACACTTTTATCTTTTCCTCAGCTTTTCTTTTCCTACGTGCCTTAGGAACATTTGCTACAAATTTTGCACAAATTTATTTTGTGGCATTACTGACACTTGTCTCCACACTCCACAACTCCCCCTCATTAAACACTGCTAATAAAACTATGTATTCCTAATAAAGTGGTGAAAGTCCTATTTTCTTAAGCCATTAAAGTAACTATTCCCACCCTCAGGCACATGTAACACCACCAGTTTGCAAAAATCAGAGGCGAAAACTTGTGCTTGGAAACAAGGACTTGCAAAAGCTTCCCTTAAAAGACAAGCATTAGTTTCCAAGTTCTCAAGCTGCAGTCTGCATCACAAAAATCAGAAGGTCTTGGAAAACACACCCTGCTCTGCCACAGCCTCCTGGAGCAAACAGATGGATGCTGAAGGAGCAGCACATACTCTTACCTTCACGGGAGGGGTTGCTCCAGTCCCTGAGTGCCGTCGGATCTGACAGCCATTCTGGTTAGGTCTTTGCTGCTTGTTGTTGAGCTGCGGCTTCTTCACTGTGCCCCCGTGATCGTTCCTGACCGATTCCACTTTCTCTGCAGTTGTCTTACTCAACAGCTTGTTCAGAGACAAACCCATAAGACCATTAGGGCCGAGTTCCACACAAAATCAGAGAATCACATAATGGTTTCAGCTGGAAAGGATCTTAACTGTCACTCAGTTCCAGCCCCCTGCCACGGTCAAGGACACCTTCCACTAGACCAGGTTGCTCAGAGCACCATTCAACCTGACCTTGATCACTGCCCTGGATGGGGAAGCCACAACTTCTCCGGGTAACCTGTGCCAGGGCCTCACCACCCTCGTAGG